>CM062805.1:367418953-367820947 GCA_031772625.1 Pinus tabuliformis
GTTATAGGTGTCATTGAACAACGAGGGATCTGTTCCCTAAGTGGGAGGTTTTGTAACAACCCTAGTAAAAAATTCATGTAAAAATATATAAGACACAGTCATGGGACACGTATTCCAAGCTGATGGTGGGGAAAAACATCCTATTGGGTGTTCATTTCGGTTTTTATGGCTAAGGAAATTGGTAAAGGCAATGTAAAAGGATTTGGAAAGGCATGAGGCATTTATTGGCATTTTATTTATGAAAATAATGGAAATTAGGAGAAAGGAAGGTGAAAGGTCACGGGTTCATGTGAGGAGAAAATGAAACAAAATAAGGGAAATTGAAGAAAATATAGGCCTCATTGATAAAATGGCTTATGAGGATCGATTGGCAAGCTTTTGATAGGTTTTGGTGGAGCTCTTTTCTATTCTCTCTCTCTCATATTGTGGAAACACAAAGTTTTCATGGAGCACCCTTGGAGGAGTGTGGCATACTTGGAGTTTTGGAGCAAGAAGGAAAGCGCAAGAGGATATCAGGATTAACAACTAAAACAGGTTTTGCTTGAAGGTACTGAGTTGCATGTATGTTTTCCTCATTAGTTTCGGCATGCATGGCACATGCATGTGGTTTGTTGGTCATGATCTGTCATTGGCATGGATGATTGTATATATTGACAGTGGATTTTCCTAGCCTTTCCATTTCCTGGATAACCATGGTATTGTGGGTTTATTTCTTTGTTTTTCTAATTGGTTCTCATGTTTCCTTTAGCTTGGGTTGAGTTATTAGTTCCTAGAGCCTTGGTTGGACAAACACTCTGGAAGCCTTGTAATGCGTGGGTTGAGTTATTTGTCTGGAGCCTTGGTTGGAAAAACGCTATGGAAGCCTTGTAACAGCTTGGGTTGAGTTACTAGTCCTCGAAGCCTTGGTTGGACAATTCTCTGGAAGCCATTGGTGGGTTGAGTTACTAGCCTTGGAAGCCCTGTTTGGACAAATGCTCCAGAAGTCCAGAAAAATTTGTGGGTTGAGTTACTAGTCCTAGAGCCTTGGTTGGACAAACGCTCTGGAAACTTAGCAATAGTCGTGGGTTGAGTTACTAGTCCTGGAAGCTAGGTTGGAACAAATGCTTTGCAACCCTGGAAGGCTTGGGTAGAGACCAATTTGATGATGGTTTTGTGATGTCCGACCGTGAGGTGGAATCAATGTTTGACGTGTTGAGGTGGTTTGGCCTCTGGAAGCCCTGAATGGTTTTGATTGATGTGTTTTATGAGATCCCACATTCATGCTTGGAATATGGCACGAGGGTGAGTGGTTGAAGAGAGATTTGGCTCAGCCATGTCTATGGTCGAGTGGAACATGGTACCATATTGGGTTGGATTTTGCATCATTAATATGAGATTATTTATCCTTGTTATATCATGAGAATTATATTGGTTTGTATGTGGATTATATGGCTATTGTTTCCTTGGTATTTCTGTTGTTATTATGCTGGTTATGAATATGTATTATGACAGTGGCTATGTTTTTCTCCCATCATGTTTTTACTTGTATATGAATGAAACAATGTATTTATGGCCTAATGGATGAAACTGCAGCTAATGTGTTGAGGCATCAATGCTTCTTAGCGATTCTCAGATGAGTATGAGACCCCTATGCTTAGATCTATTGTTTACACATGTAGATTACATATTTGTGATATGTTTGACGAAATTCCTGTCATGGCTAGTAGGGGTCTAGTCAAGGGCTTGTTTAAGTAATTTCATTTGTATCATCATTCCCTTATTATCTTTTGTTCTGAAGGTGTCATTCAATTATGGGCAATGACCTGGGCTCTGGGCCTGAAAAAGTGGCTCAAATCCCAAGGACGCTGGCACAACACTGAGAAAAATAGTCCCTAGATGCTGGTATGCCATGTTGTGGGAGAGTCCAGATCCCTTTAGACGTTGGAATTCCCATATCATGGGAGAGTTCGGGGGTTAATTGGTCTAAAAAATCATTGGGACCCAGGGGATGGTTACCAGAGAGGTGGGATGGTTCCTGAGAGTCTTATTTCTAATGTGGAAGGTATGTATGGTGTGTTTCCGTCGGTTCCACTTCCTTAACGTGGCTTAGGAGGTCGAATCATATCATAGTAACTTCTCATCACATGTTTACCCTGGTTGGACGGTTACTTGGGTAGATGTGGGAGGAGGGTGTTACAAACTAGGCACATATTAACTCCAATGAATTTCTTATCAACTTTCTAATTCCATGCACATTAAGAGGTTCTTCATGAACTCATACCTAGAATTTGCCTTTGTATATAGAAATACATTTGAAAGTCTATCCACAAGGGGTGATATTAACATTGGTGATAACATAGTTCAATTTTTGGTACCCATATTGTGGAAACACAAGGAATCATACGATTTTTATGAAGTTCAAGATTTATTTGTTAAGGAAATTAGACATGTGCTCATTAAAGTGGAATTCAAAAGAATCATATAAGCAACATTATATGTTTTTGGATGGAAAGGGTAATTCATGTATATGAATAGGAATTCACCCATATCAAACTCATTGTTTTGAAGAGAATCCTTTTCTCCTTCTCTGTTTTTTAATGATAGATATCTTGGTTTATAGACAATATATATATTTTGGTATTCGTTATTTGACAAGAAAAGCATGTGCCAATTCATTTTTATACAATTTAAAGTTTTTGATATTTTAATTAAAATATTGTCACTTATATGATATGGTGGAGTTTTTGAACCCTTTTCATTTGAAAGAAACTAAAGTGAGCAAGGGTTTGGATCCAAAAGGGACTTTCACGGCTTGCCTAACTTCAATTATTTATGCTACTTCTTTCATAAGGGCACAAGAAATTATCGTAAGGAGCTGATAATAATGACCGCACCACCAGCAAAACTACTCCAAAGAAAAAGAAGCAATTTTATAATGATGATACTAATACATAATTCAACTCAAACACACGCATAAGGAAGAAAAATATGCAAAGTAATTATGATCAATCTAAACATAGGCATAGGGAAAATTATTCAAATATAAATAATGTTGGTATACCCATTTCTCCCATAAGAGTTCATATTCTATGCATAGAAGACATGAACCCGTTGTAGAAAGAAAAGAGTAATGAAGGATGTGTGGGAGATGGAGATGATACGGGTCCTCCTTATTCACAACTAGGAAAAACACATATTGTTGCATCCACAAAAAGAAAGAAAAGAACTAGCACAAAAATTGCTTGAGACTCTATGAACATGGAGGATAATGTAATATAAATTGAAATTGATAATACTAATGAAGTGTCATCTTGGAAAGTAATACAAATGGAATAAAGCCAAAAAATGCAGAGGAGTTGGTTCGCGATGGAATAACTATTTTTGAAGAGGAATATGTGACATTGCATCATGGAACATACAAGAAAGAGGCCATAAAAGCATGGATTGAAAGAATTAATGTAAAGAATAAGAAAGCTTGGAACTTAGAAACTGATGTCAAAGAAATGAACCCTTAAGAATTCTAAAATTCCGTCTAGCCACTCGCGATACATTGCCTTATTCAATAATGTAATAGGAACTAGAAAATGCAAGATTAAAGAAAAGGATAAGTGAGCATGAGGACATTTTAAGCCCTATATTGTTATTTGAAAACCAATATCTGTTATCACCCCAGATCAAAGTCTTGAAGGAATATCCATGTCAAATTCTAAAGTTAAAAATTTTAATCAAATATTATTTGACATTAGAACATACATTGCTAAAAACATAAATAAATAGCTCAATACACTTTTGGAAGCTTGAGAAGACGGTATTAGTTCAAGCAATTTGAAATAGTATTTTCTCATTGAATATTTTCAAAATGATCTAGAATGATGAATATTTTTACAAATATGTAGTAAGTACATTTGTAGGAAGGATATTATACATGGTGATCTCATAAGAAAACAATAATATCTCCCTTCCAAGATTAGAATAAAATGAATTAAGGCTAGTTGGCTTGCAAGGATAGACATCCTTTAATAACTAATAGCTTATTGTAACACCTTGGAAGGAAAGAGAAGGGAATTATTTCCAAAATATCTAGATGTAATTAAATAACTCAAAGGCTTGCCATTGATAATAGATTACACATTTCTAACCAATGATCAAATTGAATCAAAGTTAAACATATTCATAGTTTCATGGCGTAGTGAGCTTGAGAGCCTCACTAAATTTTTAGAAGAAGAAATCAAACAATGATTAGTTATTTTTTTGAAGGATAATGAGTACCACATGGCCACCATACAAGAATTACATTCCAAATGTAAAGCTATATTGAATGAGTTATTTTCACTACGAGTCAAATAAGATGTAATGGTATCACTATTATAAGATCACATTGAATGCTGGCTCAAAAATGTGTTAAATGTAATAACTAATGCTCCATAACTTCCACGATTCAAGAAGTGGTTGTGCTAGTTTTGGTCACAGTATGAGTTGAATATTTAAAGAAGAACCAAGGAGATGAAGGAGAGAGATACATACATCATTGTCAATTTTCCATTTTTGTGAGTATATTTCTGTTTGAATCATTTCCATATGTTTCTTCTCAGTTTATGATCATCCAACCTATTTCCTAACATCTTCGATAAGGTTGATCCTTAATTTTTTTCTTTTTTCTTCCAAGTTGCTCCTACTAATATTTATGGTTCATCAGAGCTCCATCCCTTATCAAAATTCGTCCATTATATTATTTTTCATCTATGCCAATGGTTTCAAATTGTAAAATTGGAGGAATTAACTTGTAGGGTCATTTTTAACATGTGGGTCCCAATTTGAAAAAATTAGGGTCTAGAACCTTTTGAAGTCATTTTGAGGCATTACAAAACATTCTTTGGGGTCAAGAATCTCTCTCTTAAGTGAAGGACCATGTGACGTTGTTCAAAATTCATATACCTTTATAATGGTGCAAGAATCGATTCAATCAAAATTCATATGAAAAAGTTTTTCCTTCTGCAAGTTGACCTACCAAGTTTGACCACTATAGTATGAATGCATTTCATGTCAACCCTCATTACTCATGAAAAGTGTAATAGCCATATGTGATCTATGAAGACTCTAGAAGGGTCAAAATTATAACTCTATTTGTGAGTTGGTATCAAACCTTACCCTTAGTTGGCTATTGGGTTATGTTAAAAAATAGGCACTAGGAGGGGAAGGAGTTTCATTCTATTTGTCTATCTTATTTTGTAGCGAATAAGAGCAACTAGGAGAGGGACCTAGAGAGAATAATATAGGGGGTTAGTGTTATGTAGCAACCTAACATGCCATGGGTCTTAGGTAATGACATAAAGAGTGCCTTCTCCTATGTACTTGCATTATTCCCATACTAGAAAAGATAGCAATGTAGCCCCACCTTCTTGCAAAACTTTCTCCTATAAGGGTTTCTCATGGAAAATCTTTGTATTCATTATGGATGGTGTGTAGTTGTATAAATTTTGTTCTCTATTTTCCACATTTTTTCATTCATAAACATAAAAATAATAATTAACAAATTTGGAATCTAAAATAATTTAACGTTCATAGTATAGATTTCAATTTATTTTTATCAAATTTGTTATGATGAACTATCCAATGGAATATCCATGAAAAATTATGGATCAATCCCTGTCCAATATAATATAAAAAAATCTTACTTTATTATTTAAGTATAATAGATATTATGTAGTGTTGTTTTGCTCATATTTTATTTGAACTTTGAATAATCAACTTGTATTATTCTTTTAATTTATTTTTATAAAAAACTATTTAGGGCTCGTAACTTTTGTGATTTCTCACTTTGTTTAAAGCATGATATTTCAAGTATGTGTTCCCTTTACATATTTATGAATATATTTAAATTTCTCTATGAACGACCATGGTCTGACTTCCTATATTATATGTCTTGCTTCAAACTATTCTCACTTACTTTATCTTGAATGGTAATGATGAATAAATGTGTTATACTAAATTTTCTATTTTTAAACCATTATGTTATTGTTTTAATATTACTACCCGGTAAAATGTTATTGTTTGAATGCTAAAAAAATATCATCACATCTATAAAAATGTAGTGATATTTTTATATCCCATGAGATTGATTCTCTTTTACGATTAATCATTTTAGAGAACAACAGGAAGCTAATAAAGAAGTATAACCTACCTTTAGGGAGTGGGTTCTCAAGATCATTTACAAGACTTTGGAGTGTAAAATGGGAAAATTTCAAAGAGCGAGTTTCAATCGGTGACAACACACTCTATTAGTTCAAGTTGTTTATACAATGGAATTCAAGAATGGTTAATTGATTTTGTAGTTGAAAGGTTAGTGGTCAACAATAGATAACTTGAAATGATTGATAAGATTTACATATTTTATTTTATTTTGTCTATGACATCATATGGAAGTGTCCATTTCATATTATTATGTTTATAGACATGCTTATTTTGGAATAGGGTTTTCACAAATTTACTTTAATTATCAATAATTATTAAATGAATGGTAATGATTTAACCTCCACATAATATTCTAGAATATTCTTAGTAGTATTCACAAATTAAAGGTTGAGACTTATCTCAAAAGTAGTTATATCATTTTTGACATTTTAATTAAATTGACTAATTAAAAAAAATGGCTTATGAAATGATTTTTTTTTTTACATGTGGTAGCGATAAGCCATGATATTGGTCCATGGTATGTAACAAAACTTATTTATAAATTACAAATCTCCATGATCAAACGAGGATGTATATATGCTTCACTTATATATTAATTATTTTTATAATAATAATAATAAATCAAAGTAAAGTTATAATTTTATTATTTTATTATTATTTTTGAAAATTTTAGCAATGTCACATGTATCGTGAAATAAGTGTTTTGACTCCTATCATAGATTGATTCCAATGAACATTTATTGGCCATTTCATTTATATGACTAGATTGGTTTATGAATGAAATTAGACATATAGTAGAACAATTAAAGTCAATATTTTCAATATAAATTCTCAAAGCTTTTTATATCATAATTTTGAGTAAACAACACTTTTCAAACTTAATACCATATTTTATTTCTCCATTAATAACAAAATTCATCATTCAAAAACAAAGAATAATATTTACAAAGCCTTTGCTTTAAAATATTTTAGTGGGGTTTTTCAAAATTAAACTTTGAGAAAGCAATGAAGAATTTTGTATTACATAATGCTACATAATATTGAAATAAAATTTGTAGTGTTTCAATATGACATAATATTTAACTCAACATATTATTATCACAATGTAAGTTAATATTATGATTACCCATAATATTATAATATGACTTAAAATTCTTAAAATCAAAATTTCAATATCATAATAATACATCATTTTGAATTTAGATAGATAACCAAAATCACTCAAGAAAATTGAAGTCAATTATAGTCAATTAAAAACAATCATTATAAATAATAATAAGTAAAATCAACCATAATAAACTAAAATAAACTTTATTAACTTTAGCGAACCAAAATTATTAACTTTATTGAATTTAGATAAATAACCAAAGTCACTCAAGAAAGTTGAATTCAATTCTAGTCCATTAAAAACCCATCCTTGTAAATAATAATAAATAAAATCAACCATAATAAACTAAAGTAAACTTTAATTAAGACTCGGACTTTGAAAGTCAGTGGTGGCGAGTTTGAAAGTTGTGAGTGGATGTCGTCGCGACTCCCACTAAAACTACGAAGCAAGTCGCAGAGTCCTTCCTCCCACCGAACGGAAAGTCATGAATAAAGCGAATCTTTTGACTGTGAAAGAGAATCTTTGTGGACGAACTTATCGGTCACTAAGAATTTCAAATTCTATTGGGAGTTAAATTGGGAAGCTATTTTGCAGAAATAATTGTTCAATGAAATACATTATTAAAATTATTTGAATTTCAAATTCTATTGGGAGTTAGATTGGGAAGCTATTTTGCAAAAATAATTGTTCAATGAAATACATTATTAAAATTATTTTATTTCTATAATGTGTAATAAGTTTTTTTTAAGGAATTTTAAAGAAATAATATTTTTAGAATAATTTTTTTGTTATTGAGTTGTTTTTAGTGAGATTTTTTGGAAGCTTTTATGGTTTAATTTTTCTAAAATCTGAGAGAAATTTATTGAAGTCTTAAGCTTGATGGGTAACACCTGCACATTCCAAGTGCTCTAGGGGTTTTTCAGGGCGTTGAATCCATATATACAATAAAAAAAACCAGTTTAAATAACACAAATCAAGATTTCACCTCAAATTTTTCTGCCAGATTCCCACACCAAAAAAACCCAAAAAATTGCACTAAAGACAACTCCCTTTGTTATTGAGAATACTATTTCCTTCCATATTAAAAATTCAATGTTGAAAAAATAATATTATATTTTTTTTAAACAATATTCTAGAATGTCTATCCATTTTTTATTTGATAATATTGTTCTAGACTTAATTTTCCGAGTGGTCTTTAGTGCAAGTTTTTGAAATTTTTCCGGTTCCCGTCTAATTTCTCTAAAATCTCGTTGGAGTGACTTATATATGTTTTTTTCTCAATAAATCCTCTCCCATCACAATTGGGGCATTTGAACCTTGAATTTTTAATTTTCACAGATTTCATATTACTTCTATTACCAATTAATATGTCCCCTAAAACCATTTCAAAATATCTTCTCATATATGAAGTTTTAGAAAAATAATAATTAGAAATTAAATAAATGTTTAATATAAATCATGGAATGTTGATTAGTTTTTTTTTTCAATTAATAATGTTGACAATACAAATTCTCATTAATGAGTAATAAATGTTGAAGAATATTTCCAACACAACTTTTATCTTTTATCTTGATTAATTCTTTGAAATAATGTCTTCATATTCTTAATTGAATAGATGTTGATTTATGATTGATGATTTAATTTTGAATAAATTATAATTTAAATTTGTGTTATATAAAATGTTATTGAATTTATGAAAAATGTCCAATTAAAAAGTGATATTATAGACAATTTTCATAACACATTTGTTGGAAACTAAAGGACTTGCTTTTGACAACATTTTATGGCATTTAGTTGAAAATGAAAATCATGATCTTTTATTCAAGAAACAACATTCACTATAATTTTCATATACTGATGCCTAAAGTGCATACCTTAATTTTGATATACTAATGTCTAAGTTTCATACCTTCGTATTCGTGATTGAATACATGTTTGATTTATGATTTATGATTGATTTGAATAAACTCTTAAAAATGTCCAATTAAAAAGTGATATTGTTGGCAATTTTCATAACACATTTGCATCACTACATTCCTTATTAGAAACTAAAGGACTTGTTTTTAACATCATTTTATGGCGTTCAATTGAAAATGCAAATCTCGATCTATTTAAAATGATTATTCAAGAAACAACTAACACACCTGCAACTCTTATCTTATTCACTGTATTTTTCATATGCTTTCTACTTCAATAGCTAATGGAAATAGTTTATTTATTTTTGCTTCCTAAAAAAAAGGATAATTGTTTTTAATATGCATGTAAAGGCAATACACCTAGCACTAAAATTTCCTATTAAATCTACCTGACTATTACATGGACAATCTCTACAAATATTTCAAGAAGAAATAATACACTTTTGATATATTTCGATTAATGAAATGAGATTTATAGGATATATATTTTTCATATAGATTGATTCTTGATTATGAGAAGCATTTTCAAAAAACAAATCTATTTTTTTGGTAGTAGATTCATCATTCTTGTTATTGACCTTGGTCAATTGCCTCTTATGAGAGATAAACCTTTGTATGCAAATAATACATATGTAACACCCCCTCGCAAGTCTACCCAAAGTAACTTTGCCAACCGGGGTAAACATGAGATGAGAGGCTACTATGATGGGATTCAACCTCCTATGTGTCCTTAAGGAAGTGGAATCGACAGAACATCACACACAGTCATCCAACAACATCAACAGACCCCTCAGGAGACAAGTCATCCACTCAAACAACCTGTCCCTGAGTTCCACTATTGTTTGAGCAACTTAGGGCAGAATAATGCTCCCCAGACACTGCCTAAGCAAGTTAGTCTCTAGGCTAACGCTATGTGGGCTAGCAATCCCAGAAATTGAGCCATTTTTCTAGCCCATACTTCCCGACCTCTGCCCAGAACTTGTTGGAACCTTCAGGAATCATTAAAAACATGATAACAATGCCAATGAATCAAACTCAACCTCAGGATTAGGCCTGAGCATCCCCAACCAAGACTGACATTCTGTCAAACACTTGACATCAATACAACCTACAGGTCTAGGATACAAGATAGAGCATAAATGACTAAAATAACTTATGGAACATAACTAGAAGGATCACCTCCTTCTCAAATGAACTATTATATCATCAATGAGGTATTACATCCAGTCATTTAACAATTACAAGTAAATACATAAAATAACCATGACATGAACCGGTCATTTAACCATGCTTATAACCAACATAAAACCATATATATATATATATCAAAGATATGACAACCATTAAATCCACATATAAATCAGTGCAAAAGTAAGAGCACTTAGCTTTTATTAATCATAAGCAAATCTAACCAGGTTTGGGACTTCCACATACCATCCAACCACAGACATGGCTGAACCAATTCTCTATTTCAGCCAGTCACCCCGTGCCATATTCCAAGCATGAATGTGGGATCTCATAGAACAGTCAATACAAGAACAACCAAGGGAATCCAGAGGTTAAACCACCTCCACCCTCATCAAATTGTGATCACACCAAAATCAGTGCTCTGATCACAACTGAACCGAACTTGGAATGCCATCCGAAATCCGTCACTATCCTTGAGGAATTTTTCCATCTCCTTATCTCTTACGCTTTACCGCAATCCAAACCAGATCACTAGGCCCTAAACCGAGACTAGTCTCTCAGGCTTTACTGCAATCCAAACCTGGATCACTAGGCCCTAAAACAAGACTTCTCCCTCAGGGTTTACCATGTATCCCGCCAAAACCGATCAAGTGTTAAAATTTGGGTACCAGAGGACAAGTGGTTCCCTAAGGCTTTGATCTTTGGTCTAGGGAAAAGTGCCCAAATTTATTTTTTACTTTTCTCCTAAAGTGACTTTATAAGTGGTAAAGTCAATTTAATTTAAAAGTGACTTTATAAGTGGTAAAGTTACATTCTAATTTAAAAGTGACTTTATAAGTGGTAAAGTTACATTCTAATTTAAATGTGACTTTATTAAAGTCAATGAAGAATTAGAAAGTGAAAAAGTGACTATGGAAATAAAAGGCTAAGTGGGTCTTTATTTAAGTGGGTGAGTTAAAAAATCGAAAGTGAGAATTAAATACACATTTATTCTCATCCCTAGATCTAAATGAATCTCAGCCATTAGATCTTAGGGTAACCCAAAAGGTCATTTAGAGAATAAAAGGAGAAGAGAAGAGAAAAAGATCAATTCATTCTTTCATGAGCATTTGAGAGAAAGATAAGAGAGAGCAAGGAGAAAATTTATGAGCAGTGAGAAAGTGAAGGAGAGCAGCAAGAAGACATTTCAACAAATCTGGGCAACAACATTTATTGGCACGCATCCCAAGGAAAAACCGTACAGCAGGAGAAAGACACAAATTGAGGAAGAGGGACAACAGCAAGGGCACGAATTTCGAGGCAGATTTGGGCATGAATTTCGAGACAACCGTACTGTTGAAATCCATATGGTCCGTACAACAAGTTTTGGGCACATTTTTCAAGGCAAGTTGTACAACATTTAATGCTGTAAAAATTTCTGTTTTGGCTGTTTTCTTATTGACACGATTTTCGAGGCGGAGTGCAAGCACGGAAATCGAGATAAGTTGTAATTTGTGGTTGCTGGAATTTTTACTGTGTATTTCAGTTTCTCTGTAAAAGCATTTTTAGAAATAAAGAAGAGATCTCAAACTAATTTTCCCCAAGAGTTGTAGGGGGTTTTTCCAGGGTCACATTGATCAAAAATCACTGTGTTATTTTCTGTGTTTGGCTGTCATAATTTTGCTGTGTTTTATTTTTGCAATTTCAGCAGTTGTGAAATCTCTAATTTTGTGTTTTCAAAAAATATTGTCATTTCCATATTTTAGAATTTTTTATCATGCTTGGATTTAAAACTAAATTCATGGAGTGATAAGGAAAACTGATAACCAGAGTGGAGGTTGAAATTTCTTCATGGTATCAGAGCTTGGTTGGCTGAAAAGTGCAGTTTGGGACAGCAAAGTGAAAATTACAAGAAGCTGATTTTTACACAGAAAATAGAAAATTTTACCACAGATTTGAAAATTTCAGTTTGGTAGGACAATGAAACATGTATTTGGGTTTGAGACTTGAAGACAGGTTGGATGGGTAGAACAACTACAGTGCATGGAAAGAGAGAATCCAGAGCATCTTTGAGGAAGCAGAAGTCTGGGGCATTATGGTAAATACCACCCAGAACCCAGTAGTAGTACCTGCTGACCTTGTCCAGTTGGTAGAGTTTAAAAAATAATAATACTAAGGCAAAAAGATTGATTCTGGAAGGAATCAAAGACCATGTCATTCCTCATGTGAGAGGAAAGACTTATGCACATGAGATGTGGACAGCCTTGACCAGTCTTTACTAGAGCTCAAATGAAAACAAAAAAATGGTCTTAAAGGAGAAATTGAAGGCCATTAAAATGGCTAAGACTGACAGTGCTACAGCATACCTCACAAACATCACTTCAATGAGAGATGAGTTGGTAGCCGTAGGTGAGATCATTGCACCCACTGAGTTGGTGATGATTGCTTTGAATGGTCTTCCAAAGACTTGGGAGAATTTTGTGGATGGCATTGTTGCACAAAAAACCTTCCCGATTGGGAGAGATTGTGGGATGATTTCATTCAGAATGAGATCAGAAAGAACCATCTTGGGGCAGCCAAACAGGTGGAGGAGGATGACAATGTGGCATTGTTAGCAAGAGGCAAGAAGGACAGAGCAAAAAAGCAAGCTTCCAAGAGTGGAGGCAAAGGCAAGCAGCAAAACAAGGAGAAGGACTATTCCAAAGTCAAATGGTGGAATTGTCAAAATTTGGGACACTATGTTGTTGTGTGTCTGGAAAAGAAGAACAAGAAAGGGAAAGACAAACCCATGGCAGCTTCTGCAGAAATAGAGAGCTTCTCAGGGAGCTTTGATCGGGAGTTTGGGTTGATAGCTTGTGAGGCTACTGGTGCAGGATCACCTGCCATACAGGTTCAGAGGGAGTGTGCATTCCCCGCTACTAGCAGAGCATCTTCTAGCATTTGGTATGTTGATAGTGGTGCTTCCCACCACATGACAGGAGTCAGAGAGTACTTCTCAGAGCTTTCAGAGGGTGATATTGATATGGAGGTAGTACTTGGTGATGACAACATTGTTAGAGCAGACGGTGTGGGGACATTGACATTTGATAAGGGACCCAAACCTCCCTTGAAAGTGTCAGATGTTCTATATGTGCCTGGAATGAAGAAGAACCCGATATCCGTCTCAGCACTTGAGGACAGAGGGTATGATGTGTTGTTCAGGAGAGGGCAGGTGCTTATATATCATAGGGGAACTCCAGCTTCTTCAGCTAGAGAGATTGGTGTGTGTCATGCTAAGGTGTACATGTTCTCATTCCAACCCCTGATGGCATTGAGTAGCAACACCCGAGACAGGACCGACAACAGATCTAGTAGTTCAGAGTTGTGTGAGATTTGGCACTGCAGGATGGGGCACATGTATCATGGGGCCTTGAGTACATTGCGGGAGATCACCACTGGTGTGCCATATTTCAGTTCTAATCACCTTGATGTATGCAGAGGATGTGCTATGGGGGAGTTTGTCAGATCCCCTTTTCCCAGCAGTGAAAGCAGAGCGGCCAGGATCATTGACTTGATTCATACCGATGTGAGTGGTCGGATGTCTCATGTATCCTTGAGTGGCTATGAGTACTATGTTTTATTCATTGATGACCACTCCAGGAAGACCTAGATTTATTTCTTGAAGACCAAGAGTGAGGTCTTCAAGCGGTTTCAAGAGTTCAAAGATCTTGTAGATACCTAGACAGGTAGGAAGATCAAGGTCCTCGGGTCAGACAATGGAGGGGAGTATACCCTTGGTGAGTTTGTTGATTTTTGTGCTGAGGCGTGCACTAGGAGGGAGTTCATAGTTCCTTACTATCCCCAGCAGAATGGGGTTGCAGAGAGGAAGAATAGATCCATTGCAGGGGTTGCCAAAGCCATGCTTCATGATGAGGGGTTACCTTTATTTTTGTGGGCAGAGTCCTGCAACACTGTTGTGTACTTATAGAACAGGAGTCCACATTGTGCCTTGGGGAATGTGACTCCGGAGGAGGATTTTTCTGGGAAGAAGCCTGATGTTGGGCACTTTCGTATCTTTGGGTGCCTTACATATTCCTATGTCCCCAAGGAGAACAGGACCAAGCTAGAGCCCACTACAGACAAGGGCATCTTTGTGGGTTATAGCAAGACCTCGAAAGCTTATCGGATTT
This sequence comes from Pinus tabuliformis, assembly GCA_031772625.1. Taxonomy (NCBI): domain Eukaryota; kingdom Viridiplantae; phylum Streptophyta; class Pinopsida; order Pinales; family Pinaceae; genus Pinus; species Pinus tabuliformis. Next base: position 367,433,485 of record CM062805.1, read on the forward strand.
ATATTCCTGCGCAAAGGAAAGTGGTTGTCAGGCGGGATGTGAAGTTCAAGGAGGAGAGAGATTTCAGGAGGTCACGAGAGTTAGAGTATCCAGAGTCACCAAACCCTCAAGAGCAGTTGAGTCAATCATAGGGATCCAGTAGTCAAGGATCAGGAGGTACATTGATTACAGTGTCAGGTCCATCAGTGAGCAATGGCTCTCAGAGTTAGGTGGGTGGTTCTTTGGAGCCTTTTTATGAATGAGGCCTCTAATTTCTTCATTGTCCATTATTTTCCTTCAATTTCCTCCTCACATGCAACCTGGGATCTTTTACCTTATTGGTCTCCTATTTTTCTTTATTTTCATTAATAAATGTGCCAAATAAAGCCTTTTTGCCTTTTAATGCTTTTTCCTTAACCTTTGCCAATTTTCCTTAGCCAAAACACACATCTAGTGATGCCCACTAGGATATCTTTGCCCAACATTAAGCTTGGAATAAGTATCCCTTAACTGTGATCTTTTTCCGGGGAAAATAGAGTTCGTAATTTTATTCATAAAATGAAGAAAATTACATGTTGTAGATGCTAGTAGCATATGCAAATAAGCCGTCCATGAGGAGGACAGAAACAAAAAAAAGAAAAATATTTACAAATAGCCGCAATCCTAATCTTTGCGGCCCTTTTTCTTCTCCACTCTACGCCAACCTTGTGTGTCAGGGGAGGAAACAATGAGAGCCCGCGTGGGTTCCAGATTGTTCACTGGAGATTCCTTGTCGGATTCAGAGCCTTCCGAACCATGAGTTCTTTTGATGCCCCCTACATCCAGCTGGGGATTTTGCTGTGGTTGAAATTGGGGCGGTTCCGGATGAGGATTTGGGGAGATATCGTTATGTGTAGCCTGCTGTTCCATATTTGTGTCCAATTCCTCTTGGTTGACTGCCTGATCTGAAGATATGTCCTCTTCTTCCAGCGGTTCTGTGTGTTGCCAACCATTGGGCTTTTTTTTCCCCTTGTTCTTGTTTCCTTTGGGATTCTTTTTAACCAGGGGGCAGTCAAAATGGAGGTGTCCTGTTTGCCTGCAGCTGCGACATCTGAAAGCGGTATTTTCATAGTCAAGGGGCTGAACCCGCTGAGAGTTATTGAAGATCAGTGTGATATGTTCAGGCAGTCCCTGACTCATATCCACTTCAACGCAGATTCTGGCGAAAGAGAAGATACCTCTGCTTAATCTGTCCTCGTCCATTTTGATGAATTTCCCTAAGGTATTCCCAATGGCTGCTAGAGCTAAGTGATGCCAGAAATGTAGTGGGAGATTATGAAGCCGCACCCAAACCGGCATAGTTGTGATTTTCATAGTGTTTGCATCAAAATCAGCGAACCAAGGGGTAACAAAAAGACCAGCATTACCCCAAAACCAAGGCCCATCAGTAATGATACTATCCCTTTCTTCTTCTGTATGGAAGCCAACAATGAAGAAGCCCTTTGAGCATAGATGAATATCGCATTCTGTAGTCCAATTGGAATAAATCCACTGATGTAATGCATCAGATTTTGGCCAGAAGCCATTGAATCTACATATTATAGCAGTTTTAGTGAAAGCAGAGTGTAGAGCTGTTACCTCTGGCATTGAAACTTGGAGCCTTGGGGATTCCAGTTTTTGATCTACTATATATGGGCCTGGTAGCTCTGTTAGTGTCTCTGGTTTGTTCTGCATTTTTTCTTTGCCCTTGACTGCGTCACGGAATGAAGCTGGCGCCTTTGAACCAGAGCCCTTGCTTCCACCACGCAACCTTAGGTTGAGAAGTATGGTTGTATCTTGACTGATCCCATATTCCTGAATAGTATGCTGGTCCTGTAGACATCGTCCAGCGCAGATCAGGTTCTGTTGATTTAATGGTATTCCAAGCTGTTGTTGTATTTCTTTCTTGAGCTCTTGTATGGTTGTGCCCATACGAAGTCGCATGCATCGATGGCCTTCCACAGTAGATTTTATAAATATTTGAATCCTGTTTTCATCCTGGTAGCATTCAGCCGCCTTGTGGGTGAGCTTCTGAGGGTTATATGTGTTCTGTGTCATTTCCTTCGCTCCCCTGTTTTTATGCATCTCATTTGTATTATTCCCCGTCTCTGCTCCCAACGCAGAAGTAGCCACTGTGGACCGTCCCCTTGCTACTTTGCTGGGATTTCGCTGTCCAGATGGGATCCAGGTTGTCGATACAGAGCATAGCTCTAAATCGGTACCATTATCAGCCTGGGCACTGGTGTCTTCCTCACGCTTGTGTCCCCCAGGGCGCGCGACAAAGGAAAGGGCAAGAGCCGCCGAGGGCCGCACTGAACAGTTATTGTCAAACAAGAGATTTTGCAACCAAGCCTCCATTGCCAAGTTCAATGTGCAGGTCTGTTGCTTCATGATAATCCTAGAAATAATCTGGTTCAAAAAAATACTAAAAATCACCTCCTCTGTATAAGCGAGGTTCTCAGCAACCAACAGATAGATAGTATCAATGCCCATGACGGCAAGGGAGACGATTAGAAAGGGAGTCCGTCCAGCGACCATCCCCGGGCTCGAAAAACCTCCGGGAGTTCCCGTCGCAACCCCCTGCTGTATACCTTGGGCGAGCAAAAGTCCCCATTCAGGCCTTGAAACGCTATTGGGTATATAGTCTCCTAGTCCCGATCCCTGTGCATGATTCAAACTATGGCGAGATACCCACTGTATCCTTTGAGCCCCCAAACCCGTCTGTTTCAACAAGAAACAGGGCGTCCTTATCATTCCAGTTTGCCGGTGAGGGCAAAACTCCGAGAGCCCATGTGCGCCAGGTAGATCACGCGCTAACGATGCAATCATGTGGTAAAGAGACCCCCATTGCCGCCAAGATTCATGGCCTCCATGGCAGCCCCACAGGCCGATAGCAGGCAGGGGCAAGGCGGCCGCACCCAGGAAATTGTTCTTGCACAGAGTAAACCCTAGCTCCATCGTTTTCCTTCCTTCAAATTCAGATTGTGGTTATATGGTTCTTCCCTTAACTGTGATCTTATTTTGCCTTTATTAACTTTTATTACATGAACTTGTCACCAGGGCTGTTACAACATCAAGGAAAGTCATGTGAAGAAAATTCAACACTGTACCCTTAAACTCATACTCATACTCATACTTTGAACATCTTTAACTCGTCGTGCACATTACCCTTTCCTAGATCAAAATAATTCTGATTTGGCAAGCCTTGATATGTGTTTAACCAAGTAAGGGAATGAAGGGGACTGTATATCTAACCAGGTTAAGTAGTGAAACTAAGTTAATCCGCAAGATGGGTCAATTTTTTTCTGAAAGATTGAGACCTTGCACTTAGAGAATTAAACTTAAACAAAGAATTTGGAGTTCTACCATTGTTTCACCAAGTGTTGTCACTACGATCAACACCCTCCAAAATTTTTCTCACGCTTGAATTTTGGAGACTACTGAGGATCTCATGATCTGTCGCTCTATGGTTACTCCATGGTTGTTTGGTGTTTTGAAAAGAATTTAAGTATGCAAGTCACTTTCTCTCACAAGCACAGTCTTCAATGAGTTCGTGAGAACACTTCCTTTATGAAAGATTGAACAATCATAGCATTGTCCATCAAGACAGTGCCTGTGTGATGTTCAACTAATGACGTTAGTCAGTGCTCACTTTCATTGGAAGTCTCCCTCACTTTGGTTGTGTTTGTACTTTTATTACGGAGAGTTTTCTCAACTATCGTTGTTGCGCACTTTCTCTTTCACAAGTGTCACTTTTACATTCACGATTATCACTTTTGCTTGTTTTCACTTTAATAAATGAAATTTTTCATGTTATCTTCGCTCTGGCATGTGTCACTTTCAATGTCATTCACATTTTGCAAGTGTCGTCTTCATGTCTTCCTCCTATCGCAAGTGTCACTTTTGTTGTTTTCACTTCTACATGTGTCACACCTTTGCGTATCACCAAAGTTAGTTATAGCTCACTCTTCTGCATCACATCGTCTTATATATAATTGAAATATGTGTTAGACACATTCCTACAGCTTAGCGCACCTTTTGGACAAAGTCGTCGCTTAACTTGTGTTCTAAGTGTTGTAATGTTTCTTTTCAACCGTCACACTTAGAAATAGGTGTCACTTTGTTGTTGTTTTAAGGGGTGACTATTGTTCATGAATCTTGTGCATCCCATTGGATTGTATTGATTGCATTTATGTGTGTGACCTATGTTTTAGTCGTGTTAGGATGCATTTCTTTCTCCTACTTTGTTGGTCCCACACTTAGCCATTGTGAGAGCTCTTCTTGGTCCTTCAGCTCAGCGCAAGTTCTAAAGGCATTAACCCTCTTACTAGGTGATAACCACAACTTATTCATGAGCCTCATTTACATACATTTCCTTCCATACTTCTACAATAAATATTTTCTAATGTATCCTCCCTCTCACATTGCATCAGTGCTTCCTATGGATAAGACACCTAGCCTTGTGCTGCCTCCCTCGATGGAAATCACATTCTAGATGAAAAAGTAGCCATTGTTGGAGAGAATCGTAACCACCCAAGCCTGGCCACACTTCGAAACAAAGAAGTGCACGTCGAAACAATGAAGCGCACTTCAAAACAATGAAGCACACTTCAAATGCTCAGTGATAAAAGATCACTTCAGAAGAACAAGGACCTTCTCTCCCCTAAAAAGTGCACTATGGACAAATAAAGACCTTTTTTCCTTCAAAGTGCGCTCTAAGATCCTGAGCGCACTTCGGGACTATGAGCACACTTTTTCGACTCGAAGAACTGTGCCATCCTTGAGCACATGGCACAAAGCATGAAGCTTCATTCTTCTCTTAGATCACATGACGCACTCACAAAGCATGAAGCCTTAGAGTGCGTGGCATAGTCACAAAGCTTGAAGATTGAGCACACTCCTACAACATGAAGAACCGCACCCTCTTTAAGCGCATGAGCGCACCTTGAAGGTCCCAAGCCCTGAAGCCTCATCCTTCGTCTCTTCAGAGTGCGCCCTTGCAACTTCTTAGTCTCTTTGACTAGATGAGCACACCTTGAAGGCCCAAAGGCCTGAAGCCTCACTCCTTGGTCTCTTCGAAGTGAGCCCCTGCACACTTGAGCTCTCTCTCTCTCTTACTTGAGCACATAAGCACACCTTGAAGGCCTCTTGTGAGCCTTGATGAGTTTAACTATGCTCTCCTAATCAAGCCTTCTTCTTCTAACCCTTTCACAGGTCTTGTTGGGACTCAGAAATGTCATATTTTCATCCACCTTTTTCTTCACTATTCCTTACATTTCATCATCCCATTAACCCTTTATCATATCATTTTCATAAATACATTTGGTTTTCACCTTCTTATTTTCCATTTTATTCATTTTTGTATTACAAGTGAATTTATGATCAAATATTAGAAAATATACATATTTTTATATATATCTCAAGAATATGTGAGTTTTGTGATGTGTAGGAAATATGTGAAGAATTAATTCCAAGAGACTTATCCATATCTCCTCCACCATATTAAGGAGATAATTATGCAAGCCTATTCCTAAGGAGAAAATCATGGAGGATTTAGTTAGCATATCTTATCCAAGATATGTGAGAGATTTGTGGAGGATTCAAAGGGATCATATTTTGTAATAATGGGAAAGTAGTTGAAAATGCTTGAGAGATTTGTGGAGGATTCAAAGGGATCATATCTTGTAATAATGGGAAATTAGTTGAGAGTGCTTGAGAGAATATTGGATATGTAATTATGAGATGGTTATCTTCCTCATGTATATAAGAGAGTGCTCTCTCTTCATTTGAATAATGAATAATGAATAATGGAAAGGAATTCTTAGTTTTTCATCTTTTATTATTATGCTTTCATGATTTGTAATTTGATTCTTGTAATATAATTTGAGATAGTTTTATTATTGTAAGCTCACATATGTTGTTTGTCATTCAATTCTTCACATGTTGTATTGCTTTTCCTTTATGCAATTTCCTGCTTTCATAGTTAATGTTTCAATGCCTTCTTAGATTAATTTGATTCCAGTAATCTAGATTAAATTAGTTCCACTTCAGTCCTGCATATATAGTGCATGTGCCTCGTAAGTCTACGAACCTCGGATTGATAAATTAAATAGTTGGGCAAGTACTACAACAAAATTAAAACAGTAATATTTTCACCCAACATTTTGGTGTCGTTGCCGGGTAGGCACGATGGATTGAAGTTTAGTTTGATTTTTCATGCAAGTGTGTTTAGACATGTTCCTAACTTCGAGGTGTTAAGGCGGTAAGACGTGGGGAACAACTTACGCATCACATTCAAGATACCGTAACGGGCTCGACCTCTTATGGATCAGGGCATGTAGGGTGTGTTTACATTTATGCAAGTGTGAATTTCAATTTCTGCAAGTGTGTTTGATTTTCGCAACTGTGAAGAGTGTTTGATGAATTCATGGTTCATGGTTGTAATTGAAGAATTCAATTACTAAATTAATGAGCAGTCCTTGTAAGAGGGTTTAATTGAGTATTGAATTCAAGATTATTTCTGTGGTCCTTTTGTTTTTAATTCAATTTTTAGTGTGCTGATTTGGAAGAGTTTTTGTGAACTAAAACCTTGTAAAAGGATTAAAAGCTCAGACAATTATTAGCACTCTATTTTTAGTATGTAAGAATTCCTTTTTCAACATGGTTTAACAATGAGTTTCAGCTTGGAACTACTCACTCAGATCCTAGCAGAAGTCGGGATCTCTTCTTCCTTGGAAGAGGAGATCTTGACAAGAATTAAAGGTTCAACTACTCCCCAAGAAACAAACGAAGATTCAACATCTGAAGAATCCTGCATATCTGATGGCGAACAATCATTCGAATAGGAGATCGAGGAAGAAGAACAACAGATTGGAGAAGAAGAACAGGAGTTACAACATGATCTAAGTGAGAGAAATTGTGCTTATCAAAGCTTTATCGAACAATGGTTCCAGGTAAGTACTAGATTAGATTCATTTTTTTATTTTTTAGTTGATTTGCAGTTACAGCAACTAGATTCATTCACTTTCGAATATTTTCATCCATCATGTAAAAAATTGCTACTGGATATATTGTTGTTACTGCTACGTGAATGGCTTCATTGGAAGTTTAATTACACGTAACTAATTTTTTTTTCTAATTAGTATAGAGTAGGTAGGCTTTCATTTTTAGTTTTTGCTTTCATTTTCAGTTTTGCTTTTACCTAGAATAAGTATGCTCTCCTCCGCGCTTAGTGCGATCACGAGGATCATAAAATAGGGATGATTTAGCCTAATTTCAGGAATAAATAAATTCATGTTTTGCAATATGCTTCATCAAAAACATCTTTCAATATGCAAATCATTGTGTCCATTTGTTAAAAAATTAAGTCTAGACTCTGTGCATTACCGCATCGATGATTTGTGAAAAACACTGGATCACCATTAGACTGCTCCAGAAACGTAAAATTGGCAAAGCTGCCTTACCATGCACCAGTATCCACCCATCTCTCCGCCCACTGTACATAAACCTGCAATCTGTAACAACAAACCAAAACCAAAACAATAATTCTCTTCCATCATTAATTCTCATACCTAATTTGGGATACTATGCGGATGTTGATTAAAATATCGGCCAAAATCCATGGGTTGTTACATTCTTTTTCGCATCTCAAGATAATAGGAACCAAATCCCATAAATATCACGGTCATATAACTATTTTTATGGATTGGCCTTCCTAAATTTTGCTGTTGCTTATTTGAAGGATCCCTTCCTTGCTGGCTACGAGTTTTTCTCCACCGCATCTCTTGGAGGAAGCATTCTTATCCTGAAATAAACAAATCCAGTCAAAAGAGGTAATGAAATCACCGTAGCATGATATTATTTTAACGACTCTTGCTACCTTTCACAGGGAATTGTGGTGATCTACTTAAACCTAGTTTCCCTCTGGAAATCTGTGATCATCATCGTAACCTAATATGAACTAAATGAAGAAGTGTGTAAGCAGATCAGTGGGAAGGCAGAGGCTCTATCAAAAAGGAGTTCAGATGATTTACGCTCACCTGTTTGTTGTATCCGTTAGACAAATGTGCAGGAAGGCAAGGAAGGAGGGATCACTCAGCAGATTGTAGCAACATATTTTCCCATGAATGCTAAAGGCTGACGCTAATTTACAATTGCCGGGATTGCTTCTTATTGACACACCTGGGCATGAATCCTTCACAAATTTGACTCTGGTTTACGTGATATTGGTTTGGAGTCCCAAACGATTGCATGCAGCACACACCAATTATGGTTGCACTTCAACTTCAGGTCCAGCCAACACTGGTATTTACACGGAAATATTTTGGTGAATGATGAGTCTAGATCCGTGAATGAGTTGCGAGAAGCAGGTGATGATTTTGGGAAGAAAGTCTCGGTGATTGGAGACGGAAGGCATCTGTATCAAACACACAGCAGGTGCACCTCTACTACCTTTTCAACGGGCGCTTCAACGCACTGATAATAACGATAATTTTGTTTCAGGCGATGCGTTTGAGGTTGCATCGTATAATTAGAGCAAGTGCCTTTTTCCTGGGCTGAGGCTGCGTCGATCCCAGAAGAATCATGATTTTATCGGTCTCTTCTTTCAACCCAAGATGTTGCTACATGTTTTATATGCATGGCCTGCCATGCCTACTGTCGCTCCCGGAGAGATTATCAAAATTTTGCAATTAATATTTCCTGGAATGCGTTCTTTCTCACTCCTTGGGCAATCAACAAGATCTAATATAACCCATGGTATGGGCATTCTGTCCATAGAGAGAGAACCAATTGGCAGATATATGAAAAACTCAGTCCGGAGCCCTGAATGTACTATGCTGAGCCATGAGTTACATTTTATTTTGATATATACCATTTTATAACATTTTGCTTTCAGGATTTTTGCTGACACCAGCCACTCAGAGGAGATGTTTGACTCACAAAGGATTCTGCATCAAAACGAAACTAGAAATTGGCCCACGAGCTTTATGTCGATTCTTATGCTTATGTTGGATTTTATGTCGGAAGCTGATTGTTTTCTCATGCTCACTATCTCCATTTTACACACTGCTTCATTACACTAATGTTCATGATGCCAGGATCGTCTGCTCTACAATTGAATGCTTTGAATATTCCACTATATCTGATGATGTACAGGTCCAATCTTGCAGAGAAAACTTTAGTGACATGAATCAGCAAGAAACTGAAGATTTGCTAGCACCGAGACAGTATTCCTATACTTTGCAAAGCATGCCAAGGAATGGAGATCTGACTTTGATTTTGCCTGTTTTGTTTTCTTTTTGCCTTTTCTTTTGCTATGTATTATCAACATAAAAAAATAAATAAATAAATAAAATAAATAAATTAAAAAAAAAAACAACAACAACAACAACCATGAAAATTGCAAATGGACTTTTTAATAAATTCCTGAAAACAATACGAATGCATGTTTTTACGCTTAACACTAATTTGTTTTCTTGAAGTCACTTTGACAGCCGTCGATGATGAAACCAGCGCGGGCGACAGGTTTCAGAAATGATAGCATTTTGCTGCTGAAGTGATTTTCAAAGATCACAGAACTTTTTGAGAAACATGCTTTGATAAACAGCTTGAAGGAGCTGTAACTCGTGATAAACATCATGACGTTTGCTGTTATCCAGAAACTATTTGCGCCTCTTGATGTTTGCTGTTACACAGCGACCATGCTGATACACCAACATTTCCACTTTTTCCATTATCCATGCTGTGACACTGTAACATTTCTCCTTCAAAGCTGATCAACCATCCTGGTGTTGAAGCCCATTTTCCATTACCTTATCTTTCACGACTTCATGCACGCCTATTTTTCTGAATCGCATACATTCCTTTATCCTTTTCAGTTTATTTTTGCCTTCTAGTTTTCCTTTTGAATAAAACTCATTCCCTTTCCATGATTACATTGCCTTGTTTTCCTCGCCATGCTGATCCACACTGCTTGTCCGTGAGTTCTTTCCATTTATATTCCTACCAAATCTTTTTGTACAAACTCGCATTCACTGATGTGGGATTCCTTAATGCCCACCTTTCAACAAGTCTTGCCCCATCGACATCAGCACCTTATCTGGGAAATAGACTAGAGTTCCTTTTGGGTACCTTGAGACTTGCATGCGTCAGTGGCAAGTTCTCTCGCTGACAATCGTGGGAATACATCAATGTCCCTTGATCGTCAGATCTTGCAAATGGCTCAACGTCAACCCCTTTATTCGCATTTCGCAAGATGTACCCGGGTACCTTGGCACTCATTGACATCAATGGTGAGTTGCCTCGCATTGGTTAATGGCATGCATCAATGGCCGGTAATCCAATGATTTCTTTTCATGCTCGACATCAACACATTCTTTTGCATGATTAGAATTGTACCAAGAAGTTTAGTAGCAGATGAAGACTATACACTTTTTCACGACTCCCTCAGCAGTTACAGCAGCATGAATTCTTATCTATGAGAGTACCACAGTTCCACTTTCAGCGTTTATCTTTTCCATGATTCAGTATCACCAGTTCAGATTCCTTCATTTCCCAGGATCCAGTTACAACAACATCAGTCACATTTTCCTGATCCAGCAGCAGCAGTAGCTACATTCCTATTGCATAGTTCATCATTCTTGGGTAAGTAGAGGTATGTTGTTTTCTAATCTTTAATCATGCAATTCCTTATATGCTAACTTGAATATTTTGGAAACTTCCCTCACCATGCTGCATTTCCTTTCATGAGCCATGTCAAGTTGCATGAGGACATGCAACCAATTCAGTTGGGGGGGGGGGGGGGGGGGAGAACTATATTCACTACATATTCACTACCATGATTCCATTTCTTCACCACTATCACTCCATTTTTCTCATTTACCATTCACCAACATTTATTTTCCAATGATACTTTGTTGCACTTTGCTTCATACACAATATTGGCATGCTTCATTAATATTACAAAAAGGGCTTTCTTATGCACATTATGATTTCCAGTGAGTGTTTACATTATTATTGAAGAAAAGAGAACAGAAAACGAAATGAACGTTGTTAACACAAGAACCAACATTCTTTGTATTCATGGTTGTCACACAAGAACCAACCATAAGAAAATGTAAGTTGTTACTCATGTCTTTCACATATCCTGGAAACATTCATTATTAAAAGACATCATCATGTAAAGCCAAAGTTCAAGATGCCAAATTTTCTTAAAGAGACCCATGCATGGTTGCATGAGGACATGCAACAAGTTCAGTTGGGGAGGATGTTGGGACTCAGAAATGTCATATTTTCATCCACCTTTTTCTTCACTATTCCTTACATTTCATCATCCCATTAACCTTTTATCATATCATTTTCATAAATACATTTGGGTTTCACCTTCTTATTTTCCATTTTATTCATTTTTGTATTACAAGTGAATTTATGATTAAATATTAGAAAATATACATATTTTTATATATATCTCAAGAATATGTGAGTTTTGTGATGTGTAGGAAATATGTGAAGAATTAATTCCAAGAGACTTATCCATATCTCCTCCACCATATTAAGGAGATAATTATGCAAGCCTATTCCTAAGGAGAAAATCATGGAGGATTTGGTTAGCATATCTTATCCAAGATATGTGAGAGATTTGTGGAGGATTCAAAGGGATCATATTTTGTATTAATGGGAAAGTAGTTGAAAATGCTTGAGAGATTTGTGTAGGATTCAAAGGGATCATATCTTGTAATAATGGGAAATTAGTTGAGAGTGCTTGAGAGAATATTGGATATGTAATTATGAGATGGTTATCTTCCTCATGTATATAAGAGAGTGCTCTCTCTTCATTTGAATAATGAATAATGAATAATGGAAAGGAATCCTTAGTTTTTCATCTTTTATTATTATGCTTTCATGATTTGTAATTTGATTCTTGTAATATAATTTGAGATAGTTTTATTATTGTAAGCTCACATATGTTGTTTTTCATTCAATTCTTCACATGTTGTATTGCTTTTCCTTTATGCAATTTCCTGCTTTCGTAGTTAATGTTTCAATGCCTTCTTAGATTAATTTGATTCCAGTAATCTAGATTAAATTAGTTCCACTTCAGTCCTGCATATATAGTGCATGTGCCTCGTAAGTCTACAAACCTCGGATTGATAAATTAAATAGTTTGGCAAGTACTACAACAGAATTAAAACGGTAATATTTTCACCCAACAGGTCTATTATGAGCATATCATTCCATGAGCTAGGTAGTGATAGAATAGATGTTTTAAGACTGATTTTACCTTTCCATGAATGATCTTCATTCGAAGGAGTACTATCTCAGCATGATAAGGAGATGCTCAAGCAGATAGAAATGATAAATCATAAAGAAACACTTGCAAAGAAGAAGAACAAAAAAAGAACAATCATGAAGACATGAAGCAGATCATGGACCAAGACAGAAATAAGACATTGCATGATGAATCAGAGGATTCTAATAGTGATCAAGGACCCTTTAGAGGGTGAAGATAAGCAACAAAGCAGATCTTCTATGAAGATGAAGCATAGATCAGATTTATCATCAACAATGCAAGATGAAGCAGCAAGGAAGACAACTTGGAATTTCCATCTCATCATGAATTCCATGTCATCATGGTCAAGTTGTAACATGTAAAAATCTCATCATAATGGTCAATATGTGTCCATGTGTCTTGCCATATCATGCGGAATGTAATGATGTATTCTCAAGAAAGGACAAAATGTAATGTGTGGAAGGCCAAGAGTCATATGTGGAACATGAAGAGTTTGTTGAATTTCCACGATCTTTGGTCTAGGATAGAATCTTAGAATCTCTGACGCTACCAAACCAAGAATCTCAATAGAACTACTTTGCACAGCAGAACAATATAAATAAGTAAATCGGATATGCACAATTATAGACAACTTTTTACAAAATATTGTACAAATATGTAAAACCCAATCTTCTTTATATTAAACCAATTTGAATAGTACAATAGTTTATAAAATACAAGATACAATGACAATCTCACTGCAGCCTCTATGTCGTATCTTGTCCTATCGATCCTTCGCTTATGTTATGCTCTCTAGTTTCCCCTTAGTCTATTAAAGGACAACACATAGAGTCTCTAGGAGGGCTTCCACCTATCATTGTTGCAAGTCGCTTCTGCTACAGTGAACATGAGCTGATCCAATCTTCTCTCTAGGCTGCCCAATGCCTAAGCTCCAATCTCCCTTCTAGTAGCCTCTTTCATCCATCAAAGAGCTACACATAGGCTCAACAACTTCACTCAAACTTCAGTGGTCAAAATCTCTTTATGACTGCTAGTCACGTGCTACTTTGGGTAGCCAACACATTGCCCTCCACCAGTCCAATGGTATCCAAACCAATCACTGCAAGATCTTCTCCTAGTTGAGGTCTCCAACTGCCCAAGTCAACCTCAACACATGGAACTCATAGGATGCAACTCAAAGTGATCCAAAACTGATCCTTCACTATAGAATTTTCCCAATGGTTAGGGCATCTAACCATCAAGTTTTCCCCTCCTCTTTGGATTCCATAGGTTACCCAAACTATCCACACTTGGATAGTCTATCCACCTAGCAACAACTTCAACATAAACACAACATACATACCTCCTTTGATTGGTGCCATATTGTTGTAAATTAGGCACCTGGTTAGGGCATGATAACATACCTTATTAGCCCACCCAAAACAATTCCAAACAAATTTAATTTATTGTGGCCTCCCTTCAACTTCTTCTTGGACGTGACTGCTCCCTAAAATAGGGCCTTGGCCCCTCTCTAATGCTACCCAAATAGACCTGCGGTCACCTGTAGGCTACAACCACCATTAGGGCACCTTAAATGGGAGAAGAACCAGCCCTAAGGACACTCCAAATCAGCCCAGATTTCATCTAGGAGTTGCGGCTTCCCTTTTTCTCTACTCATACCTGCATAGGAGACAAATTCTAACCCAAAATAGTCTAATTTACCTCCATGTCTTGTCCTTCAATCTCTACGGCTTCTTCAGAAGTTAGGTTACTATGTAATGTTGCATATTGGGTGATCTAAAATGATGTTTAATCACCTCATATTTATATCCAATATTTATATGTATCATACTAAGTTGGATTGGTATATGCAAATGGATAGGGATATCACATTCATATATGAGTTAATATGTCATGACATTATGTCATACTAATCTAGACTGACTGTGCAGATGTGATTATTATGTATGAATGATAATTTTTTATAAGTTTACGATGTGAACATGTTAACTAGTGACTCTTATGGATATCATGACCTTATTTATGTTTGAGTTGATATGTCATGAATTTATATCATGGCTAATATGGATTGATTGTGCAGACAAGATAGCCTCCCCTAAGATACATTAAGGTATGAGTTTTCTTATGTTGTCTCCTTTGTGCTTGAATGTTTGATTATGCCGTCTATTTGGTGTTTGAGTGTTTGGTGTCTATTATGTCATCAAGTTGATTTATTTAACATGGTATGTTTGCAAGTTGGTTGAATGTTTGATGAATCTTATAATATGAGTATGTGTTCAAATGATTTTGTTTTAAGATGGTTTTACTCACACATATGTGTTGAGATAGTTGACATGTACTTGAGTGTAATAGGTGACAGTTGTAGCATTATGTCTAATGACTATGAGTTGACTATGGATTATGACATGATTGTTAGTCTTCAGGTAAATGTTGATTTCAAATTGATAGATATGATTGTCATGATCTTTGGAACGTGAGACTGACATGTGTGAGCAGTTGTAGGGAAACATGTTTGGTATTAGCTAGACAAGGTAATAGTTGATGTGTTTATATTACTAATAGTTAGGTGATGTGACAATGCACAATAAGACTCAATTTCAACAAGGAAAAGGTAAAAGAAAGGAATTGAGTGAAAATTACTTTGGCTATGTTTGGAAACGCAATTCCAAACGAATGAGTACTTTGCATACAGGAAGTCTTCTTAACCTTGAATTTGTCTGACATTATGAGGATATGTGTTATATTCATAAATATGTACTTGATAGGTATAACAGATGGTTCTAGTTATGGCTAGATTCGTCAAAGGATTGGAGTCCCTTGAGAGATGGCATGGATGTGTTCAATTGCAAGCAACATGCTTGGCACACCAAGGTAAGGTAACTGGTGTATTGTTATGTTTATTTATTCACTGATAGTTATGTGTTTATGGAAATATGATGCAGGTGATTGCATGGAAAAGAGACTCCCATGAAATTCTGAAAAAGGCTCAGGTTGAGCTTTCCTTTGGAAGCATTGGGAACCATCAAGATTGAGTCATGGTGTATGTTGAGAGTCTTCTGATTTCAATTCTTTGTGCTTTGTTTGCACTTGAATTGCAACTTTGTTTATGTCTAGTGTATGGCCATACCACTTTGTTCGCGGTGTTGTATTGTTATTGGTTTTCATGGTATTCTTCTTGTTTGCATTTTTTCTTGCCTTTTGTGTTTTGAGAGTCTTGGGAATTGGTTGGGGAAGGAGAAATTTAATGGATCTCAGGGAGAGATGAATGAAACCTAACAGGTAATGTAAGACCCGAATGAATCTCAGTGCATGAGTAAGGGAAGTTGAAGGTAAGAATATGACAATTGATTGGATTGGTTCTATCCATTAGTGTAAATGGACAATGGCAGTATAGTCATGAGAAAGCTAACAGAAAGGGTAAAGTAAATGGATTAGAGGTTTCAGATGTCTTGGCTATGTTGGGAATCATTTTTCTCAATGTTGTGAAAATTGTGAACAGATAAAGGGAATTCTCAAAACCTTATGCTATCTGGTAATTATGTTCTGATTATGATTATGTTAATGTTTATATGTATACATGTATGTATGTATGTCATTTATGACAAGGTTTTCATGGATCATGATTGTTTAATGCTAATATATATATGTGTGTGTGTGTGTGTCATTTTCTAATGGGATCATGATTGTTTTGTGCTAATGTTTATATATATGTATGTATCTATGTCATTGTTTGATAGGGTTGTCAGGGATCATTCTTATGGAGGATTTGACAGGGTTGTTAGGGATCATTCTTGTGGAGGAATGATTTCTTATGAAGGTGAATGGCATGAAGAGGTTCCTGGCTATGAGGAATCAAGTGGGAAGAGTAGTCATGACAAATATATGAGGTCGTGGATATGAGTTGATATTATGTGATTATATTATGTCTATGTTATGGACAAGCTATACCAAGGGATACATCAACGAAATGAAAGCAATGTGGTCTGCGGGATGCTGGGATAAGCATGGATGGCAGAGAGACACTTAAATCAAGGTTGCTTGGTAGAGACATTGTGATTTTGGATATGTCATACTATTGTCGTGCATATGTTGCATATGTTGTACATGTTGCATCTGTGATGTTGTGCACATGCGGTGTGTTGTATATATTGTGTGTGTACATGTTGTTTATGCAATGATATCTACAGGGTGGTACAAATAGTGCTGTGTGAATATTTCATATGTAGTGGTGGGTATAGATGGTGCTATGTACATGTTGGATACACGGTGTTGTGTACATATTGTACTGTGTGCATGATGGATATGTGGTGTTGTGCGCATGTTGGATATGTAGTGTTGTGTACATAGGGTGTTATGTACATGTTGTATATGTAGTGCTATGTACATATGGTGTTGTGTGCATGTTGTACGTGTGGTGCTATGTACATATGGTGTTGTGTAGATGTCGTGCATATGGTGTTGTGTACATGTGGTGTCGTGTACATGTCGTGCATGTGGTGTTGTGTACATCTGGCGTTGTGTACACGTTGTTCAAGTGGCACGATGTACATGTGGTGTTGTGTAGATGGTGCGGTGTACATGTGATGTTGTGTACACATTGTACAAGTGGTGTTGTGTATAGGTGGTACTGTGTACACTTTGTACATGTGGTATTGGTGTACATGTGGTATTATGTGCATGTCGTACATGTTGTGTTGTCTACATGCGGAACTATGTATGTGCATTGTATAGTCGTGGTATTGTGACGTGTGTATTCATTGTGTTGTACTCTATGTACGTATATGTATTGTGTTGTACATTGGGTGTAGGTGTATGTATTGTGTGGTGGTGTACACCGGATGTAGGCTTATGTATTGTGTTGTGTTGTACACTAGGTGTAGGTGTATGTGTTGTATGTCAAGTGTAGGTGCATGTATTCTATGGTGTTGTATGTCGTGTGTGGTTGTATGTGTGTGATGCACACTATGTGTATGTGCACATGGTTGAGGAGAAGGCATTGGGTGTTTTTCAGGTGTGGAAACCGATCCAGAGAGTGTATAGAATAAGGACCAAGGTAGAAGCTAAGGATTGAATATAGGATAAGTATCAATATTTTATTTCAGTTTTATTATGCATGTGATCTATGATTCTGGTTTATGATGGTTACATGTGATTTATGATTTTGATATATGATGGTTGTGTTTTGAGCTAAGCTGATGTGATATGTTTATACATTATGATTTGGTCAAAGATGCTAGATTGACTTGTTGTGACAAGAAGCGAACATAATTGCAAGTATACCTTATTGACGGGTCACCAATGAGGTATGATTTGAAGTTATTTCAATTTATTTTGAATCTAATGGAAATTACATGCTTGGTACAGGAAAGCATGAAATGCCTGGTTGGGTGGTTGAAACTGGCTATAAGAATTAGCAACAACAGTGAAAGAAGTTGGAACAGACAACAATATGTTGGTAAAACACTTCAGGAGCAGGGCCATTGTGGGAAACTAGTACCCAATAATGTCCATTGATTTCCATGAGCATGCTATGACCGGTATGATGGTTTTAAGGTAGGGATATGCCTTGGTTTTTTTATCTTTTGATGCGACGAAGCCTTGCCAAGGGATGGATTGCTTGGGATTGGGTGCCAGCGGAACTTGGAAGGTGTGTGAATGCACAGAAGGGGGTGACCAGATTTCCCGAGGGATTGTGTAGCAGAGAATGGAAGGTTGGGGATGGATTTGTTTTGCTCATTAGCATTTCTAGATAGAATCGAATGCACATTGGGAGTGTTCCCTGGAACAATGAACCGATAACTATTCACTGAGAGGAGAAGTGGTGCTAGATTGTAGTGCTAGACATTGGATGCAGATTTGACCTTGCAGTGGATTCTGGACTTCCTGGGAATGAGGTGAATCCTGGTATTACTTTGAGGGTGGAGGTGTGAGCCTCTGAATTCCCTTATTGCAGATGCAGACCATAGAAAATTTTAGGGGCTAATATTCGCAGGTGGGCTAATTTTCCATGATTTTTCCAAAAAAAAGATTTGCCAATTTCCATTTTTTATAAAAATGATTCGCCCAAATTTTACAACATAGTATTAATTTACCTTAAAAATCTCCAAAATTAGATAGAGAGTATATATAAAATCATTATAAATTTGAATAATTTTACAAATGCATCAATAAACATTTTATACTTTTCATATTAGGGACTAGTGAGATTCGCCATAATTTTAAGATTCAAGATAATTTTCCATCCTTAAAAATTTCCCTGATGCAGACATCGTATCCTTTTATTTACTGGTTGAGCAAATCAGCATATGTGTATATGTGTGTATTATTGTAAACACTGTATCGAGATGGATTTATAAAGCTCCATAAACAATATGATTATTTGTTGGGTGAAGCAAATGTGTTTGTGTGTATATGTGGTTAATATTGTAAAATTATAATGTGTTTGTGTGTATATGTGGTTAATATTGTAAAATTATAATGTGTTTGTGTGTATATGTGGTTGGCATGTTTTAGCAGATGGTCATTGTAAATACTGCCACGATCAATGCTATAAAGCTCCATGGGTATATGTTTTGTTTTCAATAGTCTTTTTGGTTATAGGTGTCATTGAACACCGAGGACGGTGTTCCCCTAAGTGGGAGGGTTCTGTAACAGCACTAGTTAAAAAATCATGTAAAAATATATAAGACCACAGTCATGGGACACGTATTCCAAGTTGAATGGTGGGTAAAACATCCTAGTGGGTGTTAATTTCAGTTATTATGGCTAAGTAAATTGGTAAAGGCAATGTAAAATGATTTGGAAAGGCATGAGGCATTTATTGACATTTTATTTATGAAAATAATGGAAATTAGGAGGAAAGGAAGGTGAAAGGTCACAGGTTGCATGTGAGGAGGAAAATGAATGAAAATAAGGGAAATTAAAGAAAATAAAGGCCTCATTGATAAAAAAGGCTTATGAGGATCGGTTGGCAAGCTTTTGACAGGTTTTGGTGGAGCTCTCTTCTATTCTCTCTCTCTCTCTCTCTCTCATACTCTTGGACACACAGAGTTTTCTTGGAGCACTCTTAGAGGAGTGTGGCATACTTGGATTTTTGGAGCAAGAAGGCAAAGGAAGAGCAAGAAATCGCAAGAGGATATCAAGATCAGAAGCTACAACGGGTTTTTCTTGCAGGTACCGAGTTTCATGTATGTTTTCCTCACTAGTTTCGGCATGCATGGCACATGCATGTGGTTTCTTGGTCATGATATGTCATTGGCATGGAGGATTGTCTGGATTGATAGTGGATTTGCCTAACCTTTCCATTTCCTGGATAGCCATGGTGTTGTGGGTTTATTTCTTTATTTTTCTGGTTGATTCTCATGTTTCCTTTAGCTTGGGTTGAGTTATTAGTTCCTAGATCCTTGGTTGGAAAAACGATCTGGAAGCCTTGTAATGCCTTGGGTTGAGTTATTAGTCCTGGAGCCTTGGTTGGAAAAACGCTCTAGAAGCCCTGTAACAACTTGGGTTGAGTTACTAGTCTTGGAAACCTTAGTTGGACAAATGCTCCAGAAGCCCTTGGTGGGTTGAGTTACTCGTCCTAGAAGCCCTGGTTGGACAAACGCTCTAGAAGTCCGGAAAAAGTTGTGGGTTGAGTTACTAGTCCTGGAGCCTTGGTCAGACAAATGCTCTGGAACCTGGCAATAGCCATGGGTTTAGTTACTAATTCTGGAATTTGGGTTGGAACAAACGCTCTGCAGCCCTAGAAGGCTTGGGTAGAGATTTGGCTCAACCATGTCTATGGTCGAGTGGAATGTGGTAGTCCCATACCGGGTTGGCTTTTGCATCATTAATATGAGCTTATTTATCCTTGTTATATCATGAGTATTATATTGGTTTATATGTGGGTTATATGGCTATTATTTCCTTAGTATTTCCGTTGTTATTATGCTGGTTATGAATATGTATTATGACAGTGGCTATGTTTCGCTCCCATCATGTTTTTACTTGTATATGAATAAATAATGTATCTATGGCCTAATGGATGAAACTGCAGTTAATGTGTTGAGGCATCAATACTTCTTAGCGATTCTCAGATGAGTATGAGACCCCTATGCTTAGATTTGTTGTTTACACATGTAGATTACATATTTGTGATATGTTTGATGAAATTCCTATCATGGCTAGTAGGGGTCCAGTCAAGGGCTTATTTAAGTAATTGCATTTGTATCAACATTCCCTCGTTAATATTGTGATTACCCATAATATTATAATATGACTTAAAATTCTTAAAATAAAAGTTTTAATATTATAATAATACATCATTTTGAATTCAGATAGATAACCAAAATCACTGAAGTCAATTATACTCAATTAAAAACATCATTATAAATAATAATAAGTAAAATCAACCATAATCGATTAAAATAAACTTTATTAATTTTAGCCAACCAAAATCTCTCATTATTATTGAGAGTTTACCATTGTCAATTAAAAACAACTATTATAGATCAATATTCAACTATTACACTAAATATTTTATTGAACACAACTTAATTTACCATAGTCAAAGTTGTTAATGCCAACTAAAGTGAACCATTATTTATTTATTTTATAGTTTTAATATTAATATTATTTTTAAGATTGATATTATTGTTAGTGTTTTAAATATCATAGTTGAATAATGTTATTCATAGTATCTTATTTTAAATAATAATAATAATATGAATTTGATATATTTAATTATTTAATAATATTTTATGTCTAGAAGAATGAGTAAGTCTAATACGTAATTGGGTGGATTCTGATCATTGCCACTGTAATCTATATAGGTGAATCACATTACTTTTAACACACCATCACCTTAAATACTTAGAAAATGTGATTTTATATTTACATTTACTTTACATTTTTACAAATTTATTTAAATAAACTGTTCATAACTCAATAAATTAATATAAAATTTTAATTTTAATTTTAATAAAACATTTTAATGAAGAAAATCTAACCACTCATCTTTGATATACTTATCATGATACTATTAATTGAATTTTAAATTTATATATAAATTTAACTAATGAAAATACATTAATAAATTTTTATACGTATATAATGTTATTTTGTACCGTACATGCAAGTTCTCATCTCATCCACACGGCATCACGATGCACTGAATATATAAGCTTATTGCATACCACATCACGATGCACTAGATATGCTATTTCAGAACATTCCTAAAATCTCATCATTAAACTAAGTCACTCACTCTTATTTCAGGAGACTCCTAAAATCTCATCATTAAACTAAGACTCAGACTTTGAATGTGAATATGGGATTTCATGAGACTCAGGCTTTGAATGTGAATATGGGATTTCATAAGACTCAGACTTTGAATGTGAATATGGGATTTCATTGGAAAATAAATTGTGTAGTGGAAGTCTGGCAGATTGAATAATGGAAATCGATTGAGTGGAGTGAATTGTGAGAAACCAACTGAATTTGAGTTTCAGGGTTTGCAGTTACAGCGACCATGGGCTATACGGTATTTACCTTATGCTGCTTCTCATCACTAGCGGTAATGGTGTCTTCTCTGGTCTCAGCCAAGCCACCGTCGGAGCATAACACTATGACAGTAGTTGGAGGTGAAGCCACAGATGTGGCGGCTCTGATGGCATTAAAACTCGCAATAACAAACGATCCCTTGCTCTCTCTGCGCAACTGGAATTTTACTTCCAACCATTTCTGCAATTTTACGGGCGTCAAATGTAGCAGCAGCACCGGCGAATGGCGAGTTGTTGGAATCGATCTGTACAACATGAGCCTCAAAGGCTCCATCCCTTTCCAGCTCGGGAATTTATCGTTCCTCCATTCTCTCGATCTCTCTGATAACGGATTCACAGGTCATATCCCAGGGGCTCTGGGACGCTTACGCCGATTGAGGAATCTCGACCTCTCTGTAAATAATTTGACAGGGACCATTCCGCCCGACCTCGGCAACTTAAAGAACCTGCGATTGCTGAACTCTTACGAGAATGCCCACACGGGTTCGATTCCCGGGGTTCTTGGAAACTGTTCTCTGCTTCGAGTGATTGATTTATCTGAAAATAAACTGACGGGCACTATCCCACCAGAAATTGGGAAGCTCACTCGTCTCTGGTTTCTTAATCTTTATCAAAACAGTCTCAGTGGCCCGATCCCGCCTTCTCTTCTTAACTGTACAGAGCTCCTGAAACTGTCGCTGACAAACAACGGGCTTAACGGACCGATTCCGTCAGAAATAGGTTCCAGGCTGACGAAACTAAAGGCGCTGCTTCTGTTCGGGGGAAATTTCCAGGGCCAGATTCCGATGTCGCTGACGAACTGCTCCCATCTCGAGCATCTGGAAATAGGGTCGAGAGATCTCGGTGGAGCTATCCCTCAAGAACTGGGCAAGCTCGTTCAGCTCAGGATCCTCACTCTCGCTGCTAGTGGCTTCATCACAGGGAAAATCTCCATATTTGTGGCACTTTCCAATTGCACCAAATTACAGAAGGTCGATTTGTCCGAGAACCGCCTTACAGGTACTCTGCCTCCGGCCATAGGCCAACTTTCTAGGACTCTAACTTTCCTTAATGTAGAGAAAAACGCCATTAATGGCACCATACCCCAAGCTATTGGCAATCTCTCCATGTTGACAATATTATATATGGGTAGAAATTCCCTGGTCGGTACCATTCCTCATTCAATCACAAATCTCCTTACTCTGCAAGCTCTGGATCTGAACGGCAATAATTTACAGGGCAACATTCCCAGAGAACTCCAACGAATGCACAAAAACCTTGCATATCTGTTTCTCTATAATAACCGGCTTTCTGGATCAATTCCTGACATCGTCGGGACTCTCGAAAATCTCAGTGAGCTCGACTTAGGCACAAACGGATTCCATGGAAGGATACCGCCGGAAATCGGCCAGTGCAAGTTTCTGGACGCCCTCGATCTCTCGCAGAACAATCTTTCCGGCGCCATTCCTCCCGAGGTTGCCAGTCTTCGAAACCTGGAATTTCTTTTCGATCTCTCGGGCAATAATTTGACGGGGCCCGTGCCGCCAGAAATTGGTGGAATGCAGATGGTGCGGAACATAGATCTTTCGAATAACAAGCTATCCGGGCACGTCCCTCCCCAAATGACGCAGTGGGTCGGCGTGGTATACCTCAATCTCTCTTTTAATCGTCTCACAGGCTCTGTTCCGTCATCGATCGGCGACCAGCTCTCGCTGGTTCAGATCATAGATCTGTCTCACAACGAAATAACAGGGCCAGTTCCCGACTCTGTATCCAAACTCGGACTGCTTCAGCTCTTGAATTTCTCCTATAATGATTTATCTGGCCCCGTTCCATGTACGGGCGCGTTCAGAAACCTGAACAATACAGCGTTTATAGGAAATCCTGGACTCTGTGGGAAATGTTTTGGCTTACCAGATTGCTCGCTGAACAAGCCCTCTTCTACCAAGAAGGAGAAGAAGAAGACAATAATAATAGTATCGATTGCTTCCGTAATGGGTATCTGTGGGGTTTTTTGTATTGGGCTTCTATTTTGGATTTTCAAAGAGCAAGCATCCAAGTCCATGTCCAGACCTGTAGACTTGTTCACCCATAGGAAAATCTCATGGGAAGAACTGCGCAGGGCGACAGAAGGTTTCAGTCCCGGGAATCTCCTCGGAGTGGGAAGCTACGGATCGGTTTACAGGGGAACTTTAGCAGGAGGCGAGACCGTTGCCATTAAGGTCTTCGCGGGTCTAGACGGTGAAGGAGCGGAGAAGAGCTTCAACAGAGAATGCAGAACGTTAGGCAAAGTCCGACATCGTAATCTGGTGAAAATCATAACGGCGTGCTCAACTGCGGAAATGAAGGCTTTGGTGCTGGAATTCATGCCCAACGGAAACCTCGACGGCCATCTCCATGGAGCCGAGAGTGGTAAGCTCAGTATGGAGATGCGGTTACGCATTCTGTTGGATGTTGCGCACGGGTTATCGTATCTGCATCACGACAGCTGTCCGCCCATTGTGCACTGTGATGTGAAACCCCAGAACGTGCTATTGGATGAGGACATGACAGCTCATCTCTCTGATTTCGGGTTGGCACGGATGTTCAGCCAATCTGACGTGGCATCTACCTCCACTTCAACGCTGAAAGGATCCATCGGCTATATGGCCCCTGGTAGCAACTCCACTCTTCTTTTTATGCTCGCAACTATTACTATAATATTTCATTAACATTGTTTGTTATTGTAGAGTATGGAGGAGAAGGCACAGTAGGGACGAAAGGGGATGTGTATAGCTATGGAATTCTAATTTTGGAGGTGATAACACAGAAGAAACCCACCGATAAGATGTTTGAAGGCGACCTCACGTTGTCAAAGTGGGTGTCCATTGCATGTAATGATAGCAGCAGTGAAATGTTAATGCAGGGAATTGTTGTAAACACAGATGGAGACAACTCAAGAAATTACTCGATCGTTGAAACTTTAGTGCGAGTGGGTTTATGGTGCACTGTTGACGCTCCGGAGAATCGACCCACCATGCGAGAAGTGGAGGACATAGTGGCAAGGCTTTCGCGCGGCAACTGTAATGGAAATACGGCAGCTCCTCCATCATTACAATCAAATTATATGGCGGCTTCTGCATCATTACAAACAAATTCCTCAGACTCGTCTTTTACGCTGTAATATTGAAAGCGTTTGATTGTGAAAGAGTCCTACAGAAACATTACATTATAACTGCAATTAAACAAAGACATTGCTTGTATTAAATTTATATATTTTTTCAAATAAAGAGAGTTTATAAGATATCACTTTTATTTAAAATTTATTTATCTAAATATCTGTTTTCAGATACAAGTTTTGGAGTCGATAAAATATTTCCTTATTTTAATATAAAATTTTATTATTTTAATAAGCCCCTGAAATATGATTCAAGTGGATCATTCACCGCTTTCTCGCCCCATACTTCATCATATCCGAGAGTGAAGTTCGATACCCGACCACAATCAAATATTTAAGGGCCAGAAAGCCATAATTTTCAATGAGATCCCAGTCAGTGTATTTTCTGACCTCTGTATGGAGCATATGAGTTGACTATCCGAATCTCAGAGTGGCTACCCTTCACATAACCAGATAAAATTATGTTAGCACATGAAAGATAAATCTCAAGTTTAATTTCCCTCGGGTTCCAAAGGACAACCAAGCCACCAGACTTTCCCGACGCACTAGAAGCACATACAAACCAATCTAGAGACATATTAAGCAATGACTCCCATGATGTTTCTTCCGAGACCAGAGTCTCCTGTAACAAAACCACCGATAGACGATGGCTCATAATAAGATCCTTAAGAGAGCGAGTTTTATGGGCAGCTCCTAAGCCCCTAATGTTTAAGGAGATGAGGATCATGAGTGACCCTGAAAAATGGGCATACCCCCTCTAAGGGCCCGAGAACCAGTGCTCGTCAAACTCATGAAATCCCCAACATTGTCCTGTGGATCCAAAGGATACTGAGACTCTGATTCGTCCAGAAATGCCTTCTAAAGGCCCAACGACGATTGTGAGCAGGACAACCTTTTTTTTTGTATTTAGTGGTTTTCTTCTTCTTAGTGGTCACTTTTTGATGGACAGGTGAAGGAGTAATGGTATCAACAAAATCAAAGAATGATTTCTTAATCGTAAGGGGATCCACTGCAACCGACTCTGATTGCGAAATGTCTACCAATTCTTTATCAGGGGACAGAGTTGACTGTACATAGCCCATGAATGGGTCTTTCCCTTTTGAAGGGTGCCCATCTATACCCACAGGCTTGTCACACACCTCCCAATTCCCCTCCCCAGCGAAAGGATTACTTCCACCCAAACCAGAGTCGTCGATGGTGAAGATTTGTAATTATTGTCAACATTTAATTCCACAGAGTCTAGGGCTTCAAGAGGATGCCTACAAGAAGCTAAATGTGTATCCATCTCCCATGAATTTGACACATTTAACATCGAATGAATGTTCTGGAGTTTATTGTCCAGTGACATACTTGTTTCTGGAGGGCCTCCATAGGGGGAATCGACAAGATTCTGGGCACAAAGTTCTCCAACGGCAAACCAATGTATGAGCACCATCTTCTGCTTGACATGCCCTGCTACCAAACCCGCGCACCCCCTTTGGACAAGCTTCAAGTAAATGACCCATAGCATGGCAGATAAGACATCTAAACGACAAACCCCAATAATCAATGCCGAGTTGGAAAGAATAAGGTCCCCAACAAATTTCCAATTCTGCCACTAAGCCTCCATGGAAATCCACCTCCACCAGTTCCCAAGCCATCCTCTTATCTAATTGACCGAAATTGGCTTCGTCCCAAAGTAAAACTTTCCAATGGAGTTAGCTATGGATGCAATAGTGTGTTTATTCCATAATTCGAGTGGCAAGCCTGGGAGCTTGACCCAAATAATATTTCTGCGTGAAATTTCCTTGGTGGGATTAAACCCAGCTTGCCATCTTTGAAGAATAAAAAACCCCCTACCGTGAACCCATGGGCTTGCCACAATCAGTTCAGTCTCTGCTTCACAAAGGAAATGGAAACAAGTCCATCCATTAAACAATACGCTGACCTTAGGTCTGTATTTCAATATTTTCGTCCAGGTCGAATCCACCCACGCCTTAATTTGCTCCCCATTCATCTTGGTAAATTTCCACCTCCCTACCAGTGCCCTCTGTTTCATTCGTTCGACATTGTCCCAGTATGTTTATGAACCTAAGTTCACAATCTTAGTCCCTTCCACCACCTTGAATGCTTTATGTTTCATGTTAACTCCACCCTTCCTGCAAGATGAATCAACCTTCCCTGTGTTTCGACTCCCATGTGCATCAAAGGAAATTTTGAGAGCCACCTTCTCAGCCTTAATAGTGATGTTCATTAGTGTTTCGGGAGATAGATCCACTTGCTCATCCATTGCATGCAATTCACATCATCCATTCAAATGCAGATTGAATAACATGGCTCCATATGGTAGGGAATTTGAATAACATGTCTCTGATTGAATAACATGGCTCCATATGGTAGGGAATTTGAATAACATGTCTCTATATAGTTACTGAGAACCCCACAAATTGTTACGGCTAGGAATCAGAAAGTTGGTATCAAGTATTATATTGATTAATTCATTTATCAATATGATTTAAGTACAAAAAAACAACGTCTCGTCAATCCATTTTCACAATCAAAATGGCTAATTTTCACAATCAAAATGGCTAATTCTCTACATGATTTTTAAATTCTTTTGATGTTTTTATTGATTTTTGAACTCTTTTGATGTTTTTATTGATTTTTTCATTCCGTAGCCTGCGTATAACAATCAATTTAGAATTTATGCTTAGCATCAACAATAATCATAATTATTTGATAATAATTATTGATATTTATTGGTAATTATTATTTAGATTTATTTTATTTTATTTTAGTAATTAAAATTTTCAAATATTTAAAAAAATAATATCTAATATTTTAAAATAATTTTAATTTAAAAACTTAAGAAAACAATAATAATATTCAAATACATACACATAAAAATGAAGTCTATTGGGCCTGGAGTATGCCATAAAACTGTTTCTGCTTGGCTAAGAGCTCGTCTTCCTCGGACGTAAGGAAACAGGTTAACGGCCCAAGACCCAGAGGCATCTGGCAGGAGTGAAAGCCTGCTCCCTTACGGACCACCAGCGGGTTATTTCAGGTGGCGTGGTTTTCCTTGATAACAGTGATGTGTCAACTGACATTCGCGGATAGCAGCCAGAGATGGTTGTCCTCACTGTTGGTTTGACAAACTGAGTTTGATAGGTTTTTCCACCTTTTGAAAAAAAAATAAAAATAAAATAAAATAAAATAAAATGAAGTCTATAATGCATTGTCGGTTCAACATAACTATGATAACTAATAAAATACATATTGTGAATTTACAATAAAAAATATACTATTTTATTATTCTTCTAAAACTATAAACTAGATCTATTAAAAGTTATAACTTGAGCACCATAGGAATTGCCACCATGTCTTTTTGGTCCATCATTTTAGTGACCCTCTCTACCCGCAATTGGACGTTTCGCACTCACAAATACTTTGCGCGCACCCATTGGCATAGGGGATGCATGAATTGCAGTCTGGACTGAAGCTGCTTCTTCAAATTCAACAAATGCGTAAGTGGATCTACCTCCTCTCCTACTCCTAACTTGAACCCCACAAGATATAATTGCCCCAAACTTCTTGAACTCTACCTCAACTTGGGTAGGCGTAATAGAGAACCCACTTTCTTCTAGAGTGCTTTGATCTTTCATAGGGTTAAGATTAGATGGTAAGGCATCTGTCTGTGTCGCTGCATTTTTTTTTAACAATTAAACCCTGAGACTTTTCTGGTGCACCTTGAAGTACAACTGGAGTTTCTTGGGTAGCAGCAGGTTGCCCTTGATTGTGAACTTGTTCAACTGCGGAAACTTTATGGAACTGCCTAGCCGATCTTGTTGCGACTTCCTTCCTCGAAATGTGTACCTCCGCCGCCATTGTTGTGGGTTGCTCAATCACACCAAGCTGAACCTGATATTATATTTCAGAGTTAACAACTGGTTCTGAGACGGGATCAACTTGGGCAGCATATTGTTCTTTAGGATAGCCATTTGTTGGGACCCTTTTTTTTAAACAAATGAAGAAACCATTTTTCAAAATCCAACAGCAAATCAAGAAACCATTTTTCAAATCCAACATCAAATCAAGAAACCGGTTGTGGCACATGCCCAACTTTCTAGGAGCTCTATGACATTATTTGAAAGATTCAACTTAAGTTTCACCATTTGAGTCCCAAAGGTTATTGGAGGTTAGCATGTGGATTTGGTTGTTTTGCTCTGCGCCGTGACTCAGCTTTTGATTTATTCTCTCCAATTGGCAAGGAAAATTTTAAGGATGGAAAATTTTCTTGAAGTTTAAACACATTGGCGAATCTCACTAATTCCTAATATGCAAACTATAAAATGTTTATTGATATATTTGTAAAATTATTCAAATTTATAATGATTTTATATATAGTCTCTATATAATGTTGGCAATTTTTAAGGTAAAATAATTTTGTATTCTAAAATTTGGGCGAATCGTCTTTTATAAAATTGCAAATTGGGGAATCTATTTTGTAGAAAAATCATGGAAAATTAGCCCACTGGGCGAATATTAGCCCCTAAAATTTTCCATGCCAATTGGTAACCTGTAATGACAATGGCAATGGCAATGAAGGCCTCCACATTTGCAATGGTAGTTGCATACGCTGTGATGCTGATGTTCACTCTCTTTGGCATCACAAACATTATTGAAGCACCAACTCTGGGGCATCTTTGGTATGTTGATGTTGGCTCTCTTTGGCATCGCAAACGGTGTTGAAGCACCAACTCCGGCGGCCTTTGCAAACCACGGAAGAAATAGGAAAGATACTAACCAGCCATCTGGAGTAGAATCTCCAGCTTGATCATTGAAAGATTGTGCAGTAGGTGGGATAAAATCATATTCCCAAACCAGGTTTCATTTCAAAATATTGGCGCGCAATTCCAGTTTGAATTTGAAATCCTAACGCATTCAATTGGGGCATGTCTTGTCCGCTAGTTGGGTTCACATGCGGGAGTTAGATCTGCGGAGCTGCCGGGAAATAGGGGAGAGTCGTAAAGGTGTTGGAAACTGGAAAGGGGAAAAATTCTTCTAACACAAGAAAATTGCACTATCTTCAAAACAATGTTGGAGAAATCAATTCAAAAGGGGAAGAGTGGTTCTCAAAGCCTCAATAGTCATAAGTAAACAAATATAATTCAAAGTGCACTTGAGAAGTGAAAAAGAACAAAAAAATAGGAAATCTTAATCAAATTGTTTTCCTGTAAATGCTTGGTTTGATGATGAATGCAAAATGGTAAGGAAAGCCTTGAAAAAGGCAAGCGAGGAGAAGATGAATGTAACGTTATATAAGCATATTTTCAAAAAGAAAAAAGATGAGTTCATGCAAACAAGGCAAGAAGAGTTAATATATATAGGCAAGAATTGCCCAAAGCTGTTTTGGCAGTAACTTCAACCAAAGAAAAAGCAAATTGAAAATAATATTACAGCTAATCAATGGTTTGACTATGCAAGACAACTCTATGAGAAATATTCAGAAGAGGAGCATCCTCCCAGAATCAGCACAACTACAAAGTTTTTCACATTGCAGGGAGTAGAGACAGGAATTAAGAACTTGAAAATAGGAAAGGCAAAGGACTTGGTGGAACTTCAAGCAGAATATCTAAAGTGGGGAATGAACATTCTTGCAAGGAATATCATGGAAATATTCAACAACGTCATTTGTCAAGGATTCCTAAGAGATTGGAAAACTAGTCTAGCAATACCCCTTTTTAAAAGTGGAGACATTAATAATCCTTCCAACTATAGAACCATTATGATCATTCCTTTGTTTGCAAAGCTCTTCAGCAGCATGGTGGAAAATAAAATCAGTAAGTGGGCGGAAGTCAAAGAAAAGAGGGCAAAAGGACAAGCAAGATTTAGGCTGAAACATTCTACAGTAGATCATGGTATCACGTTGAGACACATTATTGAAAAGGTTTGGGAGGGAAAAGAACAAGTATTTTGCTGCTTTGTTGACTTCAAAAAGGCATTTGCCACAGTCCCTAGAGATAAGTTGTGGAGTATAATGGAAGAACTTGAAATTCCTATGTATTATAGAATTGTTGTCCATAGGTTTTATGAAGAGGTGAAAGTCAAAATTAGAACTTCAGTAGGCATTTCTGAAAGCTTTAAAAGTGATATCGGAGTCAACCAAGGCTGCCTTTTATCCCCTACTCTTTTTGGTTTATATATTAATAAATTGGAAGAGTGGCTAAATCTGCAAGGTGGAGATGGTGTTCGATTGGGGGAGTTTGTGAAAATCTTCTTTTATATGTTGATGACCTTGTATTGATTGCTAAATCGGCCCAAGGATTGCAGATGCACCTTTATTCCCTTGAGCAATTTTGTCAAGCAGTGGGGATGCAGCAAGACCAAAATTATGATTTTCTCAAATAAAAAGAAGAAGAGTCAGCATACGTTCTTCTTTGAAGGCAACATTCTTGAAGAAGTAAATGAATACAAATACCTCGGGATTGATTTCAACAAGAAGCTTAATTGGGAGCATTGCAGAAAGAAGAAAAATTTAGGAGGGTGGAAAGCATTATATGCTCTTCAAAACAGATGTAGAGAGGCAGAGTTATGGGATTGGAAAACAAGTAAAGTGCTTTTTGGGCTCCTAGTTTGTCTAGTGATATTATATGGGTGTGAATTGTGGGCTAGCAGCATCCCTGTCTCAAAATGGAAGCAAAATGAGAAAATCCAAAAGCGCTTGATCATGAGCAAGTTTAAAATAAAAAGTTTGGTTTCATATGAGATAATGCTGAGTGAAACAGGGGCAACTTCCATCGAAGCAATTGTTATGGTGCGTCTCATAATGTATCTTTAGAGAATTGAGCAAATGGGAGAAGGTAGATCGCTTAAAGTTATCTTCAATGAAGGAATGAGTGAACGAAAGAAATCATGGATGAGCTAAAACAACAAATGGATGCAAAAATGGAATATTTACCTCAATGCTTGTCCCAGAAATAGCAAGGATTTAAAGAGTTATGTTATGGAGAAGTTTCGTAAGCATATATGGGGAAAAGAGTTGGGTAAAAAGAAGAAGTACTATGTTCAATAATTCAACCCCACATGTGATCTCCAACAAAAAGAGTACATTGGAGCTAGCATTTCATGGAGAGCAAAGATTCTTATTGCTCAATTAAGAACTAACTTGCATCAACTACGGTGTGAAACAAGTCGGTGGAAAAGACCTAAAGAAGCTTGGGAAGAGCGGGTGTGTATGTTTTTCACTTCTAGGGCAGTGGAATCAGACAAACATTTCATTTTGAAATGTGATGCTTTTAGAGACATCAGGGACAGTTACAACAGTTTGTTAACATCGGTTCCTTGGCAGTGTCTTTTCAGTGAGGAGAATGTTAGAAGGTTGGGTCAGCTCATCATTAATTTGAATAATAAGAGGATTGAATTGCAAAAGGAAAAAAGCAGGAAAGCTAGTGGTCCCATAGATATAGTCTTGTGGACGTTAAAGTTTCATTTCATTTCATATGAGAAGGGTATGGGTGAAGCTGCTATGGGGTGCATTAAATTCCCTATAGCATGCTGGATATTTGTTGCCTTTTGTTAGATGTTGTGCACATGTTATCATATCTGCATCACGATAGCGGTCTGCCTATTGTGCTTTGTGATTTGAAACCCCAAAACGTGCTATTGGTTGAGGATATGACAACTCATCTATTTGATTTCGGATCGGCACGGATGTTCAACCAATCTGACGTGGCTTCTAAGTCCACTTCGACCCTCAAAGGATCCATCGGCTATATGGACCCTGGTAGCAACTCCACTCCTCTTTTTTAAGGGACAAACGGGGATGTGTATAGCTATGGAATTCTAACTTTGGAGGTGATAACAGAGAAGAAACCCACCGATAAGATGTCTGAAGGCGAAATCACATTGTTCACATATAATTATAGCAGCAGTGAAATGTTAAAGTAGGGAATTGTTGTAAAGTCAGATGGAGACAACTCGAAAAATTACTGGAGCGTAGAAAGTTTAGTGCGGGTGGGTTTATGGTGCACAGTTGAGGCTCCAGAGAATCAACCGAAAATGCGAGAAGTGGAAGACATAGTAGCAAGGCTTTCATGCAGCAACTCTAACGGAAATACGACAACTCCTGCATCATTACAATCAAATTATATGGCAGCTCCTGCATCACTACAATGTAATATTAAAAGCGTTTCGATTGTGAAAGAGTTCTAGAGAAGCATTACGTTATAACTGCAATAAAAATAAAGACACTGGTGTTATTAAAAATATATATATTTTGTCTTTATTAATATATATATATATATATATACATATATTTATTTTCAAATACAGAGAGTTTATTAGATATCCCATTTATTTAACATTTATTTATCTAAATATTTATTTTCAGATACGAGTTTTGGAGTTGATAAAATATTTCTTCATTTTAATGAAATATTATTATTTTAATGTAAATTTGTATTAATAATTTTTAACATTTTTTAACCGTTAAATTATTTTGTATTTAATTTTTTATAATATTTTTAATTTGTAATTTAATCAGTTTTAAATTTAACAAAGATAATATTATAAAATTGTTTTTGCTTGGTTAAGAGTTCATTCTTATCAGACTAAGGAAACAGGGTAACGGCCCAAGACCCAAAGACATTTAACAAGAGTGAAATTTTTCTCTTTGCCATTTTACAAACCACCAACAAGTAATTACAAGTGACATGATTTTCTTTGAATAATAGTGATGAGATAACCTACATTAATGAATCGCAGTTAGTGATAATTGTCACATTGTTGATTTGACAACTGAGTTATGATAGGTTTCTCCATTATTTAAAAAATAAACAAATATTTTTATTTTTATTTTTATTTTTATTTCTTCTATAAACTTGACAGGACCTTTTTCATTAATTTTCTTCAAAAGACAAGTTATGTCATACCCCTACACCTGCGGTAGTCTTTCAACCGCTTATAGCGAGGTGCAGCACCACCGAACACTTTCTTTTCACCAATACTTATGTTCATGGACTACGCCTAACCATTTGTCCTACTTAGTTTGTGTTTCTCAACCAAGTATTATTATTATTCTTTTATACCAATGAACACCCATACATATTCATTATCCACAACAATTATAAATAACAAGACAATTGCAACAGTATAAAGGGAGGGGCAACTCCCTAAACAATGAGTCTGCCCGAATATATTATATTAATCAACTTTCAATATTTACAAGTATACTTGGAAACACCAAGTTTCATACTTAGCCAATTTTACAACATGTCACACCTTCGTGTGCCAACCGAGTTCCTTACCCAAGTTGGGCGGGCGCGCCCTCACATGGACCGCCAACCGCACTCCTCAACCGAACTTCGTTCACCCTTGCACGACGGGCAGGCGACCTCACCCGAGTCACCCGTTTACCACCGTGTTTCCTCTTGCACGACGGGCGGGCGACCTACCCGAGTCACCCGAGACACACCCCGCGTTTCCTCTTGCACGACGGGCAGGCGACCTCCCTGAGTCACCCGAGACACACCTCGGCTTTCCTCTTGCATGACGGGCGGGCGACCTACCCGAGTCACCCGAGACACACCCCATGTTTCCTCTTGCACGACAGGCGGGTGACCTACCTGAGTCACCCGAGACACCCGTGTCAACCTGAACGACGGGCACGTTTCCACACCCGCGCCTTCGTCCTTCACCCAAGTCTGCGTGTTATTGCCGTGTAGCGCTGCCCAAGAGCGGGCGCATTAGTGTTGTGCCTTGCTGCGGCCTCCTACACCTTCTTCGCACTTCTCCACTTGATGATCGAAAGACTTGTGTTCGAATGATTCTTCGATGCCTTTTCCCCATCCACCGCACGCTATGTTTATATGCTCGATGGGTGGTCGTGCCACCCTTGGCTGACCTGTACTTTGATGTCCAGCCGACGCCTTCGTTTGCTAATTCGTTTGGTCGGCCTCTCCCAACCTTTGCCCGAATTTGCAAGTCTTCCATCGTCGGCCTGTTTAATGAACGCCCCAGCTCATTCCATATATATACATGACCGCTTTCATCACTTTCGCATGCACGCTCAAGTGCTTAGCTCGGCCTTTCTCCAACTCGTGCGCTCCAACCAAGTCGCACTTCGCACCAGCGGTGATGTTAAGAACCATAGGTCCTTACATCCTCCTCCACCTGAAGTCATTGTCGTCCTCGACAATATCTACCATCTAGGCAACCATCCTATCACCAAGATTCTCATATTCGAACAGTCTTATCCATGATATCAACTCCTCCACATACTGCAAACATCCCTGCAACATATGTAGAACCACCATCTCCATCATGTGTCGTCCCTCCATAGTCTTCCATCACGTCACGGCTAATGCCAACATATCTCTGCTTGCATCACCACCCTAATGTTGACATACCTCTGCACACTAGTACCCCTCATGACTCGAGCTAGTTGGGTAGCTAATCGAACCATACGCCCAAACCACAAGAATGCACATCATTATGCCATCATCAGTGTTTCCCGGACTTCTGCTACATCTCGGACTCATCAAAGTCTTCTCTCAATCCCATGCTTAGGTCCATGGAAACTCCATCCCATCTACAACATGTCCAGTCCATGGTCTAAGGAGTGTACAACCTCTCCATCGGATCATACAAACATCTCCATGTCACATCAGCATCTGCACAACATCTCTGCCTCGGCACTCCATAGAATGTCCATGAATGACACCTCTATACATGCTCCCGCATAATGTCCCTGCATAAACTCGCTCCATGTCCCCAACCTGATGCCCATGACTCTAGTTGTCCATGATGCCCAACCAAGTGGTCTCATCCCAACATCTGATCATCCGCATCCAAGTCTGCAATCTGTCATAAAGAAGCCTCCTCCAAGGCCCCTTGCTAAGGTGGTGCAACCCCTTCCCATCAAGGTCCCTGCACCAACCCATCTCCAAGGTTGTCTATAGAGAAAGGAGGGCCAGGAAGTTTCCTCCCTGACTCTCATCCACCCATGTATCAGATTGATACTGTGTCCTCAAATATCTATGCATAGCCTCAACCTCTTCACATGTGCACCCAAGCTCACCTGGCTTGTCCTTCGTCAACTAAAAGTCATATATGCCCATAGCATATCTATAAAAGTCCACTATACCAGCCGGATCTCTACCTGCATAATCCTCTCCAACCACTACCTCTGAAGTAGTACTCGAACTCCCTTCCTCTGCAACTCCATTGTGAAGATCATCAGTAGAATATGTCTCTGTCAAGTGCTCCAAGATCCATGAGATTGTCCTCTCACTTCCTTCCTTCTTCCTCGCTCTTGCAACGAAGTCAATCAACTTCCCTTCCTTCGTTGTTTGAGTCATACTCCCAAGTATCCTTTGCTCCACATCCTCATGCTTCACATTTGGATCTTTGGGATACAAAGTCATAGAATTCATCCTCGGTCGATACCCCAAGCAACTCCTTCTATTCATTGGAACCAACATAGTTCTTCCTCCAGCTGTGATCAAGAGAATGTCCCGATCCACCATTGGTATGGCTTGTGCAAGCTTCATGAAATCTTGCCCCAACACCATATAATGATCATCCATGTCCACGATCCTCAAGTCCAACCTTCCAAACCACGATCCCACTCTCACTTGAGTGTTCTCCATCACACCAGTAACAACTTTCATGGTAGAGTTGACTGCTTTGAAAGCACTCCACTCCCTCTCCATTTCAGCTTTCTTCCCAAAAGACTTTGTTGCCTTCTTACTCAAGAAGCTATGAGTAGCCCCCGTATCCACCAAAGCTACAAATCTCTTGCCTTTCACAGTCACCTGCACAAAACTCAGCTTCAAGGCATCACCTCCTTCTGTCGGCTTTATCTTGTGTCTCACATCAGCAACCTTCTTCAAAAACTCGGCCTCAAAAGTGTCCATTGGCTTGTGCTCCAATTTGACATTCCTCCTAAGGTACTTCACTTCCTTGCTTGGCTCTTCTAAGCAATTCGATCCTGGCTTAGCTTGACTTCCTTCAAGCTTGTCCTCCATCACATCCTGCTTAAGTGCACCAACCAAGTGCCCATTGACTACCTTCATGGAACTAAGCTTCTGAACATCCTCTGGATTGTTACGGTAGTGAGTCCCCAGCCTGTCAATGTAGTCGAGCTCATCCTGCTCAATTACAACAACCTTCTTACCAAGAAGTTTCTTCTTTATCTCTTCCTCAATCTGCTTGATTTCGGTCTCCACCATGGCACTTTTCTTCCTCAACCGGGCTCTTTCATCCAAGAGCTCTTGAAGATCAAGTCCATTCTATCAGATCTCCTTATCAAGTTCCCTGAGTTCACCATCCATCGTACTTCCGTATTGGGACTTGAGTTCTTCAAGTTCCTTCCTCAGCTTCAAACAACTTTCCCAAATCTTCATATTCTCAGCCTTCATCGAAACCCAATCAGAACTCCACCTACTCACCTGTTCCAACACTTCGTACCGGAGAGCTTCACTTGTATCATGGCTAGATTCACCTTTCATAGGTTCATCTACCACCTTTACCATTTCAGCCTTCTCCACATTCACCAGCTTCACTTGTACCTTGCAAACCGAACCAGTTCTTGTTTCACTTGTGTGAAACCAACTTCCTTCACCTGCAAGTACTTTCTTCCACTATCACTTCGTCACGAGCAAACCTTGCTCTGATACCACTTGTCAAGGTGTGTATCAGATATTCTTCATACATCAGCTTCACCCACTGTGAACCTGCTCTGATACCAACTGTCACGCCCCTATACCTGCGGTAGTCTTTCAACTGCTTATAGTGAGGTGCGGCACCACCGAACACTTTCTTTTCACCAATACTCATGTTCATGGACTACGCCTAACCACTTGCCCTGCTTAGTTTGTGTTTCTTAACCAATTATTATTATTATTCCTTTATACCAATGAATACCCATACACATTCATTATCCATAGCAATTATAAATAACAAGACAATTGCAACAGTATAAAGGGAGGGGCAACTCCCTAATCAACTTTCAATATTTACAAGTATACTTGGAAACACCAAGTTTCATACTTAGCCAATTTTACAACATGTCACACCTTCGTGTGCCAACCGAGTTCCTTGCCCGAGTTGGGCGGGTGCGCCCTCACATGGACTGCCAACTGCACTCCTCAACTAAACTTTGTTCACCCTTGCACGACGGGCGGGCGACCTCACCTGAGTCACCCATTTACCACCACGTATCCTCTTGCACGACGGGCGGACGACCTACCTGAGTCACCCGAGACACACCCCGCGTTTCCTCTTGCACGACGGGTGGGTGACCTACCCGAGTCACTCGAGACACACCCCGCGTTTCCTCTTGCACGATAGGCGGGTGACCTACCCGAGTCACCCGAGACACACCCCGCGTTTCCTCTTGCACGATGGGTGGGCGACCTACCCGAGTCACCCGAGACACACCCCGTGTTTCCTCTTGCACGACGGGTAGGCGACCTACCCGAGTCACTCGAGACACCTATGTCAACCTGAACGGCGGGTGCCTTTCCACACTCGTGCCTTCATCCTTCACCCAAGTCTGCATGCTATTGCCGTGTAGCATTGCCCAAGAGCAGGCACATTAGTGTTGCGCCTTGCTGCAGCCTCCTACACCTTCTTTGCACTTCTCCACTTAATGATCGAAATACTTTTGTTCGAATGATTCTTTGATGCCTTTTCCCCATCCACCGCACGCTATGTTTATATGCTCGATGGGCGGTCGTGCCACCCTTGGTCGACCTGTACTTTGATGTCTAGCTGACGCCTTTGTTTGCTAATTCGTTTGGTGGGCCTCTCCCAACCTTTGCCCGAATTTGCAATTCTTCCATTGTCGGCCTATTTAATGAACGCCCCAACTCGTTCCATATATAT
The DNA here is from genome assembly GCA_031772625.1 of Pinus tabuliformis. NCBI lineage: Eukaryota > Viridiplantae > Streptophyta > Pinopsida > Pinales > Pinaceae > Pinus > Pinus tabuliformis. The sequence continues at coordinate 367,472,315 of CM062805.1, forward strand.
ACATGACCGCTTTCATCACTTTCGCACGCATGCTCAAGTGCTTAGCTCAGCCTTTCTCCAACTCGTGCGCTTCAACCAAGTCGCACTTCGCACCAGCGATGATGTTAAGAACCGTAGGTCCTTACAGGTTATATGAAGAAATCAAATCGTTAGGTGGCCTCAACATGCCCGACAGGAAACCAGATCTGTTGGCCACCTAATGGAATTATATGTCATCCAAAAGCATAAAAGTTTAAGACTGTCAAGCAACGTTATATATGTCTGAATATCATGTAGCCTTCTATATACTAGAAAGTTAAGATCATAAACTAGAAACTATAAGTGTTGCATATGACAAAATTTAAGCCAAAATTGAGATAACCATGCTACTAATATGCAGAAGAATCCACTAGAGTTGGATCCTTCACACTAGAGCCTGGAAGTTCGGACTGAGGGATGCACAGAATGTGTCGCTCAATGCGGCTAAGGCAACCATTTTGTGGATGCAATTGAAACTAAATCAACTCAACGTCTTTTTGAATTTCATCAAGTCCATATTTTGTCTTAGAGGATTCCCCTAGTGGGCAGCCAAAGCTTTGGCTACAAGGTTCTTCATTATCCAATAAATATAAATGGTTTTCTTGTATTGGGAGGATCTTCCTCTGGAGTGTCCCAAGTCGAGCACCAAATCCTGACAACCACTCAAATCCACATCTGATTCTGTGGCCTGATGGTTCAATTCAACTTCCCAACCTGAGATAAGTTAGCAGAACTGATCCGAAGTTCCAATTTGAAAAGCATGAGTTGTATCATGAATAACGCAGGAGGTACTTTTTTGGCCTCGGCTTCTCGGAGTCCAAGGCTGGGACTGACTGGCACTGTAACCATGCGACCCTTGATTTCTGCCACAACTGCGACCCCCCTTGGTCGAAGAGTCAGTGGAAAATGAAGGGCGTGCCATGAGCTTGATAACCAGACTATTACCCAAAATACCACTATAATGGCTAACCCCGAGCCTGGGCGTGACAGTATCAGTCACTCGATTGTTGACAAACTTAAGAGTCCAAAACCCTCTCGACACAGAAGGACCTATAGGAATATCTAGGCATACAGACAAGTTGTTGTGAGTTATAATTCTACCAACCCACCAGATGACAAGTAAAGAGCTACGAATATGGATTGGGAAGTGTAATATTACCACCCAAGTCTCCCCTGGACGACGTAAACTGAGATATTTAAACAAAGGAGAGTCGTGTTCAGAAATACCCAAGACATATGAACCAAAAACACCAAAATAATGTCATAGTCGCTCCCACAAGCAGGCCAACATACAAGACCAGAGAAATTCCAAACCAGAAACCTTGAATAAATTTCCATACATGAAAGAAAGATATCGAAATATATAGAAACAACAAACTGAGCAGCACACAATTCTCCATAGAAAACCATAATTTCCTTCCACCTTTCACGGATTATCTTCTTATTATAAAAAATTAATATAATTATTAAATATTATAACAAAAATAATATATATATTTTTTTCAATACTAATGGGGTAACTTTATAGCACGTTTAATGTTATGTTATTTAATTTTTCAATATAAAAGTAAATTTATTTTTATCTTATACAATAAATTTTAATTTTTTTAAAATATAAAAATTAATTATTTTATCAGTCATTATATATATATGATTGTAGGATTTAAAATTTATTATTAATTTCTTTCATAGAATTAATCTTAATTTTTTTAAATTACATTTATCATTAATAAACCAAAAAAAAATTAATATATTTTATTTCATAAAAATATTAAAAATCTATAATTTTTGAATATTTTATTTATATAAAAATAAATTTTTTTGCAATTATTATATTCTTAATTATATCATTTATTTTTTCAATTTCCTTACCGCATAAACATGCATCATCCCTTTACCACATAACATGCATCCTAAATATTGAAATGCTTAGTAATTCTCTACAACTTAATATACTAATGCAAGGTCGAGTAAAAATGTGCTTCGCTAGGGTTTTCTTTGGCATCAGGATTCGCAAGATCGTTACAACGATGTGCAACCATTATCGTAGTATTCTCGAAGGAAATTTCATGGATCCAGATCTATGCTTGCGGAGAGTAATAAGGGTTACTCCTTTTTCTTAGAGTCTAAATATTGTTCAAGAGTTGGCCTTAAACCATTCTGATTGGTGTCTTGCAGATCTCGTTGATTATTGCAGACAATCTCTCCAAATAGGTAGATGGGAGATCAATGGTGTTTTTGATATCAAACCTCTAAATCGCTTCTCTACAAGTGTGAGCCTCTGGTTAATATCGTTTTCAAACTTTGGATCTAGCTTTTTTAGGGCGATTGCAAGTGAAAAGGCCTCTTTTTAGTTAGATCTATCTCTTATTCATGTGGATCTAGGATTTTGGGTCATGATGAAGCATCCTTGTTTTTGAATTCTCTCCCATATCTTTGATGTCGAGTTTATAAATGGTGTCAAAGGTCATGGATGGGGCTTCTTATGTCACAATCCAGATTTTGAACTCATCGGCCAATGGGATCTGTGGTTTGGGGATAGACACTGACCCCTGTCTTGGCTTCAATGAAAATCCAATAGCCACTTGGATGGATAAAAGGATCCTTTCAACTTTATTTTTCCTAGATCTAAGGATATAGGAGGAGATACCAACAACCAAATCCTATATTTGGTAGGGAATTTTTTTCCAATTTTTTGTTAAATCCCTTGATGGGAAATTTGGCGAAAGACTTAAAGAAAAAGATTTAGACTAGGGATCTGGTGAAATACCTAAAGCAAAAGATTCAATATATTTTGGGGATTTCAACGAATATTGAAAGTTTGATTTACGCAGGGAAATCAATGCAAGATGAATCTACACTGCAAGATTATGGCATTCAATGTGACTAGTCCATCATATTAAATATGAGGTTATGAGGAGGATGCCTTGGATCCAGTATCGCTAAAGGTCCTGTCTCCTTCAAGGATGTGGTAAAAGGAAAGGTTGAAACACAGAAAATTTTATCACCTCCCTAATATGCCTAGTCCCTATATTGTGGAACAGATGAATCAAGTGTCAACTTTGTCAATAAATTTGCAAGAGGTAAATGAGTTGTGCTCTAAATTTCATTCCAAAATAGTCATATGTAGATTTAACGGTTTATGGCCTAAGAAGGAGGATTTACATAAATGGATTTTTTCCAATTGGATGGTAAAGTGTGATATTCATCTATGCTCGAGGGTATTTTTTATTGTCAAATTTGATACAACAAAATATATGGATTATGTTTTAAAAGAGGGACCATGGTTATGGGGTAGGGTTGGTCTTTTTATGATCCCATGGTTTCCAAGCTTCGATGCAAACACCATGGTGGTATTAAAAATGTTGGTGTGGGTCAGGTTACATAATATTCCCTTGCATTTTTGGCATCACAAAGTGTTAGAAGGAATTGACAAATCTTTGGGAAAGTTCATAAAGGTGGATATACATAGAGTCTCAAAAGGAATTTTTACTTTTTCCAGGATCTGTGTAGAGGTGGACCTTAGTTAAGGTTTTCACGATCTCACTATTTTGATTCATAATAATTTATAATGGTCTGACTCTCTTGACTTTGAAAGCATGGCTTTCAGATGTCATATTTGTCTTCAAACCAGACATCTTCAAAACTCGTGTCCTCAAGCAAAGAAAGACCCCAAAAGAAAAGAAAAAAACAAGCCCAAAAACCAAAGGGATGACTGTTCTCAAATCCACCGGATGAAGAAGAAGAGGAAGAAGAATCCCCAGAGACTACAACAAATATTGTTTATCATAAGTCCCAAGAAATTATAAAGAAGAGGAGGGAGGAGTAGGTAGTTTCATCGGTTCCAAATTCATCCAAAGTAACCACATCTACAACTCACACGTTACAAATTGAGATGGCTATCCCTGAAAAAGAAGCGAGCATCACCAAAAGAATGCATGCATCAAAGAGTTCAGACTCTGGAAAAAAAAAAAAATTTAATATAGAATTCAGTCAAATGGCCATTGTATCTTCCACTCCCAACTCTAGTGGTTGGAGAAAAGTGGAGAAAAAGAAGGGTAGAAAAGAATATTATAGATTTTTCTTTTTTTTTTTTAGTTTCATTTTTGGATACCAGGTAAGGTGGGTATGCTTGAATGTTTATTAGCATCTACAAAATGTAATTTTGTTCTTTTGAATAAAGTTGTGATTTTTCCTTGAGGAAAAAAATTAATATATTGATGTCACTACATGTTTAAGGATTTAGACATTCGTAGAATAAGTTATACGATTTTAAGGAATTTTAAGTGTCATTTTTTTTTTATTCTAAATCTTTGACGTGAATGTTAATATTTAAAATGGTTTCGACATTGTGTATATATTGAGTAAGTTATATTCTCTCTATCATTTATAATATTCAATCCTCTTAATATAGATATCACATCCAGCTATATAGTCAGGGCGTAAAACTGATCTAGATAAAACAAAATATCTTTCCCGATATGAAGCCTATACAGATATACATAATATGCATCAACCAACACAAAAAACATAAAAAAAAATTACAAAATAATATTGTAGTTGATCCCAAGTGTACTGAAGGGGCTATTGCAAGTGGAAATGCTTTGAGATATGTAATGTATCATTGCAAAAGGTGTAGTAAAAAAATCTCCCCAAGTGATTTGTTGAGGCCTCATTTTGATAATGCATCAACAATTGGATTATGCCCCTTATATATAAGTGAAAAGGTTAAATCATTGAACCACCCCATGATCACTTTGATTCTCTTCATCTAAGTTAAGATCTTATGTGGCACAAAAGAAGATTGCATATGTACCCAGTCCATAACCACTTTTGAGTCTCTAAATTCCATCGTAGACTCGATGTGGAACCACTTAGCACAAAAGAGTACCCCCCATAGTGCAATTGTCACCCTGTCAAGAAATCCCATAGGTAACTTGTCCCAGATATGTTTATGATAATATATGATAATATATGCTCCACTCACACAACTTTCATTTCAAGTCGCCCAGTCAAGAAATCCCACAGGGAACTTGTCCCAAATATGTTTATCATCCCTCCTACCCACCATAGGACCGATCTCATTGAAATATGTTGCAATATGAATGCACGTTTAGTATATGTACATGGGGGCCTCTTGAAAAATTATAGTGTTCCTACTACACTAGATTACCCAAACTATATAGAATGGAAGAATGTGTCACACCTTATATCCCGTGAACCAGTCTAAAAGATAATCATCTAATTAGGAGCTATTCTACCTAGCAAATAACTTTAATATAACCAGAAATCTAAGTTAGATCGAAATAGCGATAAGGTATTTAAAAAAAAGGTGCTCCACATCCTCATTTTCCAACACACAAATGATGCATCTACCCAGACCATTGAACCCCCACCTACATAGGTTATACCATGTTAGGATCCTATTTCTCCATGTCAACCATCCAAAACATTTAAGTTTGAGTGGATATTTTCACTTTGGCAGATATGTTGAAACCACCCTAGCACCTCAATGTATGATGTGCAGGCATGATAACACTATATACCTCCTTGACTGTGATCTATTCGTTGAATGTTTTACCATCCCAAGAGAATGTGTCCTCCATATCATTCAAAGATATACCATCCATAGTTAAATTATGAACATATCATGATCCCAAGAAGTAGCAAGTTCACCAAATAAACCGAGATCCCTGGAACAACATCAGGTGGGGCATAAATGTTAATTTTTCTTACGACTATATTGTTCTTTGCTTTGATAATTGCATTTCTTCACTAATACATTACATTCACCCCATAACATTATTTATATTTACATCATTATTCAACAACACATGCAACTATGTAAAAAGAACAATATCATCATCATCAATGCAGTGGAACATAAAGGAACAATAGAAGAAACACATTCACAAATAGAGACATCAGGATTAGTCAGATACCAGGGAAAAACCCACTATGGGGAAACTCTTTCAAATTCTTCTTCTTCTTATATTTTCATCAAATGATTCAACAAAAGAGAGTACAATGATCTGTATCTTCATCTATGCAACTAACCAACAAAAACAACTACAACATCCATGAAATGAACCAACAATTTTTCTATTCAAAATTTGATTATAAAGTCTATAAATAATTGTCACTATTTTCATTCAACTGCCGAATCCTATGGTCGTTGAACAAAATCTTCAGACAACTGAGATTCCATCATTTGAGTCTCGGCCACATGGAGGATGAGTCATCTGAGTGACTATAGTTTCTTGGTCACTCTCTGAAGCACTGTAAGCGAGTGACTATGGTCGGAACTGCCTAGATCTATCTTAGAGATTTTGTTGCACCCTTCAAGTTTTTATGCAAGCAACTTTGGCTTCTCAGTCGCACTCTAAAATATTGTGAATGAGCGGTTGTAACTTCTTAACTATTCTCTTAAGACTAATCTGCGAGTGACTAGGGTCTGCAACCAGAAATATGAAACCCTAGCTCCCAGATGCATGGATGAGCTTTTGTGCTATAAGTTATGGTTGGATCCATCATGTGTTGTGCCTGCAACTATGGAAAAAAACAATAGATTTGAAATGCGAGCTTTAGATCCTACGATTTCACCTTAGAGCGAACCTATTCCTCCATGAACAATCCTCAGACCTATGCGAGCCAAAAACCAAGATAGAAGTGTGTCTCATGATTGTCTCCAAATGAGGTAGAGGTGACTTGTATTTATAGCCTTTCAAGAGGGTCCACTTTGCTTTAGGGTCGACCTTATCAAATATGCAATTGCGGGTTTTTATCCATAAATACACTTTTCCTTATTTGATTTGAATGATATTTAAGTCGATTTTGGTGCTCTTGAAAATAGGAATGTATGCAATTATTATCTCCATCAGGGGAGTTTTCCAAAGTAGAATTTGACTGTAGTTTCATATTTTTAACACTCCCTCTCAACTAGGGAGAATTCCACCTGTTAATATTTGACCATCAATCAATATCTCATCCTGTCTTCATATGCCCCATCTCAAGTATCTCATCATTTCGTATAATCACTGATCATCGTGATTCATCTCTTTCTTATTGCTACTTATCTCTTGATTTTTCCTACTCATGTGCTTAACGTTCTTGAATCTAAAAGAAGAAGAATTTTGACATCAAAGGGAGCTCAATCTACCACCCTCTATTCATCAGGCTACTACCCGAAATCTTTGACAGTGGGCTACTACCGGGGGATATCGATGTGAAGCTAAATATGTGATTTGTATCATCATAAGAGAGCATACCATCAAGGAGCACATCTCAACATGGAACCACATCGAGGAGCATATCTTGACCTGGAATCTCATGGGCGAGCTACTACTACGACTCCATATCAAGCAATAGGATATCCAAACACACAGGGGAGCACATATCAACCCTGGAATCACATTGAGGAGCTCATTCTCAACCTAGAACCGCATAGGGGATAAAATCTCAACCCAATATTATTGTCTGTTGATATTCCCATCAATGAATCTAAGCAGTCATGTGGTAGAACACCTGCATCATAATCGAATTGGGTTGTACACCCCAAGTACACTCTCAACCCGTTGGCCAGACGAGGAGCGATATTCCCAACAATCCCTTCTTGTGGGTATGATGCCAACTGGGGTATACTCTACATAGACCAGATACGAAGCAACATCTCCAACATTATGAAGATACGGTAGCAACATCTCCAACCCTATGGGTAACATATAGTGGTAATACCCTATTGTACAGAGTTCCCTCAACCTCAAGAGCCCTCCATCTTAGTTCCAGACCCTGGGAGATCAAGCAGGGGAGGAAGAGTTGGCTCAATGTCCTCGATCAACGATGCTCTCTATAAATCATCAACATATCATCGTAATTGTATTTGGAAATCATAATTTCTCAATAGAAATTGTCTCATGTTCATACAGGGCATCAAATCAAATATCATGTTAGAACATAAATAATCATATAAATCACAAAAAGATACCATATTCATCCTCCCTCTCAAGGAGGTGCCAACCACAAGCCTAAGCTTGTCTCGTACAACTGCACTGTCTCAATATATGAAAGTATGGATTCCACTCTTTGTCATTGCAGTGTATCCATATCATATCCAGAACTATTCAGACGACTCTTTAAGGAGCTTCTTCATCTTGTCTCACAACTAGTCATGCTAGCAACATCGTACTCAACCTCGGTCGTGCTATGGACCTCTCATCCAAGATATCATGGCAGATCTCATACTAAGGCAACCCCCAAATGCTATTATCAATAATAATCCCAAACATCAATAATACTTCCATGCAATCACATATCATAGGAAGAATATCTCAGATCAAAAATTGATCGCCTCATGTAAGTACCTCGAAGGGTGCTCGGTGGCAACTCAATGTGTATGAAGCAGGTCAATCGATTCAGGTTCTATGCACATCATATATATATATATGTATATGTATATGGATGTTCAAAACAGAACATCAATGCTTCAATCAACTGTTGGTTGCCAAGTTGATTTCAACAAGATTTCTTCACAAAATCTTGAAATCCAATCAGAGTGTCCAAGTATTTTCATTTCCACTTTCCAATACTTCTTCAATAACTTCGCAATATAGATTATCTTTTCCCAACTTTAGAAATCAATTCATCATGCCATGATTCATTATTTCGATCTTTAGAAGTCATCTCCCTCTTACTCAGATTATCAGAGGCTCATTTCCTTTCAATAGTAGACCATCAGCATATAAGACAAAACCAAAATCAAAATCATACCTTGGAACACTTCTGAAGTAGAGGTTTGGATCATCACATCTTCTTGGCTTCACCAGATAACAGTCAAAGCGGTCATATCTGGATTAGGGAGTTAGCTTCATTTAAAGCTCTCTACAACCATAACACTTTTACAAACCAATATGATTAACCTCACATAAATAAATATTGTTAAATCAAATTGACTAAGTCAGCTCGTCAAAGTTTAGAAGTTAGATCAAAACTAATATTAAAGTCATCAATATCACGGTATCAATTCTTTAGACCAAGTGACAGATAGAGCTCATATCAAGTCTTGAATTCATCTATTATCATGCCAAAAGGTTGTCATCTATCACGCAGTATCAATACAAAATTCATCAGTTCATTCTCATGATCATAATACAAGTCATTTCTATCACTAGATGCAAATTCACACACCAAGAATAAATCATGCAGGTTCCATATTCATACTGAATCACAACTATCAATACTTCAAACAGTGTGCTAAGAATGAGGAGGCCAATACAAAACCATTATCTAATACCAATATTTGTCATTGGCAGATACTATGCTCATATCATTCTCATCAAGGCAAATCATCAATCCTTAAATCAAATCATTAGTCATCAAGTCAAACCTCAAATTCGCTATCATAGTGAGATTTATATTCCATAACATATCTTAACATCAAGTCAAAGTTCTAACTCATTATCAAGCATCATGACAAAACTCCAAACACTATTGATCTATATCAATTAGCCAAATCATGTCAAACTCTTGTAGCACAAACTTTAATAGTGACACATTTATATGCATATCTCGATCACTTGCAAGCACAAATTCAGTCTTCATGTTCATATTATAGTAATCATTCAAACTTTCCTTCTCATAGATCTTTATGTTGTCTACTTCATGTATGTAGGACTGATATCCTTCAGGAGAACATCTGATTTCATGAACAAAACTTCATTTTTATGTCTAGCAGGCATAGTCGCACCCATAGGCCTTCCTCTGAGCAGTTGGGAGATTACAGTCACACTCTTCAAGATGTTATGTGAGTGATTGTGGCTTCCCAACTGCCAAACTCTATCTCAGAACTGACTCAGTGCTTTAGTTGCACCCTTGATCTTGCATATGTGTGGATGGGAGGCTATAGTTGCACTTGTAGACTTTCTTCCATACGACTGAGGCTTTGAGTGAGATAAAACTATCTCACCTAAGATCAAACCTTTGTTGCATATCATCAATGTCAGATATTTGACTATCCATGCCCATAAGTCATATTTCAACAATAAAGAGTATATAATGCAAATGACAATAGGAGAACAGATATTATGGAGAGTTTCTCCCTCCGAATGGTAATCCACTTCAATCATCTTCATTCATGCCATCAACCTGTCTTAATGCATTAGCAGATCTGTTAGATCATAAAGTCAAACATATAACATGCTAGCATCATCTACTTCATCATCACATCATGTCATCAATATTTTGTGAAGGGATAGAGTCAAATGGTTAGGGAAGGTAAGAGATGCAACATCATACTTCAAAGATCATGAACACAATATTACTTCCATCAAATTGAGGCATTCAATTTTATCATATGCCATAGTTACTAATTACATCAAAACATAACCACAATTAGTAGAAGATCTAGAATATCAATATCATAGTTATACTTTTATCATCATGGTTACCATGCTTATCATTATCAATAGGATCAATTCAGGTCATTCAATACCAAAACAATAAGAGTGTCAACCCTTTTCCATACTTTCATCATGCTCATCACAAGCATTATCAATAGTATTGTATATAGAAATCAATGAACTAACCTTCTATATGAAATCCATCATGTCTTATAATGAAATATGCATGCCAAGTATCAAGTTATCATTACAATCAAGGTTCTAACCTTCTTTATGGGATCAAGATATCCAAAATGATAGATCTTAGCTAAAGATCAAGCATGCCACTATATCAAAGATAAAAATTAAGTAGCCTCATAGAATCAAGAAGTTCATTATGTTTAGAAGGTAAGATACTTGTTCAATACCAAGTGCACCATTTCATCATAAGAACCATGAATCCAAATTACTTTCATATGCATGCATGAGCCATTTGAGAAGGAGACATTCTCATCATACCTTAGGGCTTACCTTGCCATTAGAGCTAAAACATAACATTGAAAAAATATACCATGCATACCTTGTAGTATTCAAATACTTGTGCACCTTTTAATTTGACATAGGCAACTAGTAGCACTTCGTCACATTTTCATTAGGTGCCTCTTTACCTTTTCCAGCTCTAGCTTTTCTTTCCTGCATCTCAAATGATTCTCAAGAAGGATCCTCTTATTACAACTCATGACACCTTGAATATTATGCAACAAATAACCACTGGCCTCCCTAAAGGAGCACTTGAGCATCATTATGTATGCAAAGGATATACCTTGGGGAAGTACACAAAATCCACATTCCATGATCGGGATAGTAAAGCACATGAAGTCCTAGAAAGGATCCACTATGATGTCTGTGGAAATTTCTCGACAACCTCCACTGCTAGACATAAATATTTTGTCATTTTTATTGATGACTTCTCAAGGAAGTGTTGGATCTTCTTCATGCAGAATAAAGATGAGACATTCTCCAAGTTTGTAGAATTCAAGGCACTAGTTGAGAAACAAATCGACAAGAAGGTGAAGGCTATCAGGATCAATAATGGAGGGGAGTATGTGACGAGTGAATTCAAAAATTTTGTGTGAAAGAAGGCATTCAACGAGATTTGTCAGCACCCCACAACCCACAGAAGAATGGGGTGGGTGAGAGAAAGAACCATAGCATTGTGGGAGTTGTGAGTGATATGTTACATGACCAAGGCCTACCAGAGTCCTCATCAGATTCTAGGCATGATTACACCAGATGAGGCTTTCGTAGGGAGAAAGCCAGATGTGTTGCACCTCAAGATTTTTGGAACCTTTGTTTACTCTCATGTCTCCAAAGAATCAAGGAAGAAGCTTGAGCCGACAATAGAGTTGGGGGTATTTGTGGGTTACTCAAAAACTCCTCACAACTACTGTGTGTACTTTCCATCCCTCATAATGATAGCTTTTGTGGCATCCTCCTTCGAGGAAGTAGTAGAGCAACGTGTATGGGTTGATGCAATGGTGGAGGAATACGAACCCATTGTAAAGAAAAATGTTTGGGAAGTGGTCCCAAGACCAAAAAATAAATCAGTTGTGGGTTCGAGATGGATCTTTAAGGTAAATCATGTAGCATATTGAAGAGTAGAGAAGTATGAGGCCATATTTGTGGCCAAGGGGTACTCTCAAGTTAAGGGAATTGACTATGAGGAAACCTTTGCTCCTATAGCAAGGTACTCATCCATTATACCAAATCTTGCACTCGCTGCACAGATGGGGTGGAAGATCCACCAGATGGACGTAAAGACAACATTTCTCAATAGGGTTATTGAGGAGGAGGGTACATCAAGCAACTAAAATGTTTTGAGACATTTAATTGGGAGTCTTATGTGTGTAAACTCAAGCGAGTGTTGTACGGTCTCAAATAAGCATCCTGTGCTTGGTACACCAGGATCAATAATTATCTCACTGGTTTGGGCTTCACCAAAAGTGAAGCGGGTGCAAACCACTATCACATATTGGTAGAAGTTAAATTCCTTATTATTGTCTAATATGTTAATGATTTGATTTTAACTGGTGATGAGCAGCTGATCAGATCTTGCAAGGAGGAGCTTGTAAGGGAATTTGAAATGAAGAACATGGGTCTCATGCACTACTTCCTTGGGTTGGAAGTATGGCAAGGCGATTGAGAACTGTTTATGTCTCAAGGAAAGTATGAAAATAAGATACTATAGATATTCTGCATGGAGAGTTGTAAACCCATGGAGACACCTGTAGCGACCAATTGGAGAAAGGAGGATGCCACTTCAGGTGAAGAAGTGGATGCTACCATTTATCGACAACTAGTGGGTTCACTGATGTATCTTGTGAACACACAACCAGATATGTGCTATGAAGTCAACCAGCTGAGCCAAGCCATGGTTAGGCCAACCAAATTGTTTTGGAAGGCAGTTAAGCATGTTTTACGGTACCTCAAAGGTACTACCTAGTTTGGACTATGTACTATCTACCTCCACTTCGACGCTGAAACGATCGATCAACTATATGGCCCCTGGTATCAACTCCACTCCTCTTTTCATATTAACATTAAAATATTGTTTGTTATTGTAGAATATGGAGGAGAAGGCACAGTAGGGACAAAAGGGGATGTGTATAGCTATGGAATTCTAATTTTGGAGGTGATAACAGAGAAGAAACCCACCGATAAGATGTCTGAAGGTGAATTCACGCTGTCAAGGTGCGTGTCCATGGCATGTAATGATAGCAACAGTGAAATGTTAATGCAGGGAATTGTTGTAAAGAGAGATGGAGAGAACTCGAGAAATAAGTGGATCGTAGAAAGTTTAGTGTGGGTGGGTTTATGGTGCACAATTGAGGTTCCAGAGAATCGACCCACCATGCCAGAAGTGGAGGACATAGTGGAAAGGCTTTCATGCAGCAACTCTAATGGAATTACTGTAGCTCCTCCATCATTACCATCAAATTATATGGCAACCCCTGCATCATTACAATCAAATTCCTCAGAGTTGTCTTTTCTAATGTAATATTGAAAGCGTTTAATTGTGAAAGAGTTCTAGAGATGCATTACCTTATAACTGCAATACAAATAAAGACATTGCTTATATATATATATATATATATATATATATATATATATAGATATATAGATAGCCCACAGAGGCTGACGGATACAGCATATGCATCCTGCATCTACAATATGTAATTTTTCAAAGTTAATGAAAGATTAAGATTTTTCCAGTGGAATATATATATATATATATATATATATATATATATATATATATATATATATATATATATATATATATATATATATATATATATATATATATATATATATATCTAGAGTTTATAAGATATCCCTTTTATAAGAGAAATTAAATTTATTATTTTTCTTCTATAAAATTAATTCGATTTTTTTTTTTTAAATTACATTTATCGTAGAAAAAACTTAATGTATTTACTTCATAAAAAAATATTAAAAAATCTATAGTTTTTAAATATTTTTATTTATATATAAAAAAAATTGTAATTATTATATCATTATTTTTTCAATTTCCTTGCCGCATAAACATGCATCATCCTTTTACCACATAACATGCATCCTAACATTTGAAATTCTTAGTAATTCTCTAAAACTTAATATACTAATGCAGGGTCGAGTGAAAATGTGCTTCGTTGTGGTTTCCTTTGGCATCAAGATCTGTAGAATTGTTGCAGTAGTGTGCAACCATGATCATGGTCTTCTCAAAGGAAAAATCATGGGTCCATACCTATGCTCACAGAGAGTAACTAGGGTTACTCCTTTTGGTTGGAGTCTAAATATTGTTCAAGAGTTTGCTTTAAGCCATTATGATTGGTGTCTTGCAGATCTCGCTGATTATTGTAGACAATATCTCTAGATGGGTAGATGGGAGATCGATGGTATTTTTGTTTTCAAATCACTAGATCACTTCTTTGGAAGTGTGATCCTCTGGTTATGTTGTAGCGGCTACAACCACCCTCCAAAATTTTGCCTTAGTTTCGTTTTGGAGCCTCCCTACCAACCTTTCACAGTAGCATGTCTTGCCTTGTCAAGTACATAAGCTTCAATGATTTTCTAGCAGATTTCCATCATGTGCACCAGAGCTTGTTGCATCCATCTCACAGGTTGTTTCTCCAGACTCGGTCGAGCTGCAAGTTGAGCAACTCCCTCAATAAATTGCACAATTTTGGAGGGGAACCAACCTTCCCTCCAAAAATTGCGCAATCCTATCTAGCAGCCTACTGGGCTCCAAAATTGCATAAAACTGACTGTCAAGCTCCACTGAGAAAATTGCGCAACTCTGGGCAGTAGTCAACTGCCCAGCCTGGAAATTGTTCAAACCTTCTTGGCAGCCAGCTTAGCTCCCTCCCAAAAAATCGCATTTTTCCCCCTCAGCTGAGTAGGCTGTTGCATGTGCCATTGAGTTGACCGGTTCCACCTGAGACCGAGAAAACTTGACTTGCATGCATGGGTTGCTTTTTCCCGAAATAGAAAAAGAAACATGCAAAAAGCATCCCTAGATTTTAGGGAGCTATTTTTAGGAGCTGGAGGTTACATGCAAAGATCATTTTAGAATATTTCCTCCAAGTTTCGTTTTTTCCTAGATTTGTGGCATGCGCGTCATGTAGTATACCTAGGGAGGATACTATGGGGTACAGAGGGAGGTACCCAAGGGAATAATGTAATAATATGCCCAAGAAATAACAAGATTTGAATATAGAAATGCTTCTCTTTATTGATCAAACCCTTGAGGTAGGGTAACACCATATAATCACTCCTTAAGGAAGGAGAACACTCCACAAGCCATATGTTTGCCAATACAATAATCCTTGACATCTCTCAATGGGGAGTCTCTAGCCTCTATATAGGATTCATACATACAATACCATGGGTCATTACCATGGTTCTCTCAATACCATATATCTAATACAATGGGCTTATCATATTATTGATAACTACTTGTGGTCCCTTACATGATGCGGGCTAACCAGGTTATTTATTAACTATGGCCCATCCCATTATTACATTATTCCCTTTGATACCTCCCTATGTACCCCATATTATCTCCCACAGGTATACTACACGTCATGAGGCTCAAACTTATTTATCCAACGCTTCACTTATTCACATCAATCTTGGAGTTCTGACATCCCACAACACATCCATGAGTCTTTGACACATCTAGCTCGTCTATTCACAAGTAGGTCATCTTAACTTGTCTTTTGCAACATTTCTGTCGCTTTTTGTGCTTTCGCTTGTGTGAGTGATGTTTGCTTGATTTCTGTGAACGCTTGTGCATACTAGCTTGTACTAGCACCATTTCAGTTTTCATTAGCATCTCATTGTTGTCACATGAATGAAACTATTTTGCATGAACAGTCACCGATTTGGAAACTTGCTTCACCCACATGCATGTTGTTCCATTTTCTGAATCTTTCATTCACTCCTTCTTACACTCAGTATCGCCATGCATCCACATTCACATTTTCTTTCCATTGCCCATCGGCGAGTCTGGGCAGGCTTGGTCTGGACTCTGCCTCACCATGATAGCATTGTACAATCCTGAGAGGGAAGGCTATGTCTTCCTCTTAAGAAATGTGCATTTATGCCCAGTGACTATCCTCTAGTCTTGCATTGGGTAATTCTGAGGGACAGTGACTGCTGGCCCAGAAAATTGTACAATGTAGTCACTGAGCCTGCAACCATTGCTAGTTGAAATTATGCATTACACAATTCCAGCAGCCAGTAAGCCATCCTAGATTGCGCATTGCGCAATTCCAGCAGTGAGCTAGCCTCCTAGACAGCCTAGACTTCATTTTGCGCAAGTTTGGCAGCCAGTCTCCCACAAAAAATTGCGCAATCCTTGCCAGTCAATCCCCAGGTATGTTGCATGTCGTTCCTCAAGTTTGCTTTGGTTTTAGCTGACATATTTCTTTCCATGAATGTTGCTTTGTCTCCAGATCTATCAAATGTTCGTTTGCATCTTAGCAATTCAGGATCAATGGCCTCCAAGAGAGCAAGATCAAAGGACATTGACGGAAGTGAAACTGGAGCAGCAGTTGAGTGAGTGTCTATAAGTCTACCAATCTATGAAGACACCAAGTTGATTCTAGAATAGGACATCAAGCTGAAATGGCAAGAGGTCAATTATGAATTTGCAGGCACATTTTGGGAAGACCTCAAAGACTGCTAAGTCTATGTGAACATCCACAAGTCCGGCTTGTACCGAATTGCATGCAGATACCCTGCGTTCCCATGTGTGGACATGATACATTGGATCGTCTCGCACATTGATCTTGAGAAAATGACATTGAGCAGTGTCAGCAGGACGAAGATTTCTACCTTCAGGGCACATGATTATGATGAGATGTATTAGATGTCAAAGCCTGTGATCACCATGGAGATACCTTTTAGCTTACCCAGCAGTAATGCGAACTCCAGAGATATCTCGAAGAACTGGGTGAAGGAGCCGGCCAAATTCAAGATGACACCCAACCAAGTCTACAAGACAAAGATACTGTGGAAGGCGTATCAATACTTGCTCATCTTCGCATGTCGTCTGTATGGCCAAGAAAGCATGGAAATCTACATGTCTGCCTACATCTTGGATGCAATATGTGCTCGTCAGGAGTTCCCGGGCTTGAAGTGGGCATGGACACTGGCGGAGAAATCTGTGAACACTTATTGTAATATGTTGTCCGAATGCAGCTTTAGAGGAGTCATCACGCAACTTTCCAATCATTTTGTCACCTGGTTTACAAGATGATATTCGAATAGGATCCACCCTGCATGTCGAAGCTAGCAATGGAGGCACTAATCGACATAGCTGATTGGTATGCCTCACCATCCAACACCTTCATAGGGATATACAACGTGGAGAAACCTCTGCATGTTCTACCAAACTTTTCCTTGGACAAACTCATCATGCAAGAAGTATCATATCACATCTCGGTAGGATTGACAGCTAGGTTGCACCAGAAGAAGAAGGCACCTTGGCTCGCTCTTTTGTTGTGGATCGGGTTATACGAGATACAGAGTTTCAAACATGCAGATGTTGAAGCAGAGCAGATGAAGAAATATCCATTCAACCTCTGAAGTTACAATCCATATGACCCACATGGCTTATGAAAGGTCACTGTGCGAGAGTACAGTTCAACTGGATCCACGGGGCATTTCATTGGGTGGAGGAAGACCCATGGAGATATTGTTATATTTTCTCCAGACCCAATGAACTAGTCAGCCTCGCTGTGGAATGGGTAGTGAAGCAACGTGAAGCAGCATCCTGGAGAGCACAAGAAGTAGCAACAACAATAGAGGTGAACATACCAACGCACAACAAGGGCAAGAGGAAGATTGTTGACCGCATGGAGGAAGAGAAAAGCTGCAAGTTCTGAGCATACCCACTTGTGCAGAAAGCATCTTTGGTAATAGAGGCAGAGGCAACAACATGACAAGAGAAACACGCAAAGGCAGAGAGAGAAACGAAGAATGGAGGAAATAGAGAAGGAGTTGCATGAGTTGAAGGAGCAACTCCATAAGGAACAGGAGTTGCGCATATAGGAGAAGGAAGAGCAGCAGGAACAGGTATAGCAGGGGGTGCAACTTGTACAAATAGATGAAACTGCACCCATATAGGTAGTAGACTCATCAGAACAGTTGGCATCAGGCAGACAGGGTGAACCATCACAGGAGAAGGACTTCACTCAGGAGATAGAGCAAGCACTTTAAAAGATGGATACAGATATGGAGCAATAGGAGTTAGAGTAAGACATCGACCTCATGCCTCACCACCAAGAGGTTGACCCACTAGCTTCACCACATCTAGAAGAGGAGCAAGTCCTAAGTGACCAAGGATACACTGAGATCCTTGGAGATCAGCTGGAAGGAGAGATGCACAACATATCATTTGACGAGTCTCAACATAGAGTTGTGCAATCTCGCAGAGTGTCGACTCTGGATGATCACACATCTCCTGCATAGTTTGAGGAATGAGTGATCGTGTCTGACGTTTGGAAACATCCAGTAGCATTGGATGATGCTACTAGAGCATATGTTAAAGCCACTAGCTCGAGTGTTCGCTTCCTGATAGCTGAGAATGAGCGAATGGCTAAGAAGCTACAAGCAACCAAGCAGGGAGGAGAATTGGTTACAGCATCCGCCCGAGCATAATTGAAGAAGTAAATCCTAGATGACGTATTGTCCCTTGACATAGTCATGCGGGTGTTGTATTCCAAGTTTGGTACCGTGCATAAGGCAATCGTCCATCTCAACGATTAGCAGCAATGATGTGCTAGAAGAGCACGTATCCTGTCGAATGTGCATGCTGTTATCGATTACATGAAAACATGGACTATAAGATACAAGGGATCCCCTTTTCACTTTCCTAAGATGATGAAGCCCAGAGCTGTCGAGCTGAAGGCACGCATCTGGAGTCCGATCTGGAACTATGAAGAGCTCCTATAGCTCATCACTATTCTGCAGGCTTCCCTTGCATGTGTATTCAAGAGTATGGATGTGTTATCACCCCAATAAACTCACCTAGGTTGTATATCAGTGATGCTCGGGAACATTACAAACTCAAAAAAAATGTTGGAAAATTGGTGGATGAATGAAAGAAATGATGCATATTCAAGCCAGATAACCACTTCTACTATGATTGACCGCAGACATGGGTGAACACCCCCAGACTACAAGGCTTTTAACCACCAATTACTCACAGTTTGAGGATAAGGTGATAATGGAGAAGATTGACCACACCAGCATATGCATAGGACCCTGTGATGGCCGGCTGCAACCAGTTAAAAGGTCTGTAAATATATCTTCTAATGCACAAATAGGATGACAACTCTCTGGCATTAAAACAACAGAAACCTGCATGCAATTTCAATGAAACTAACTAGATTTTAACAGAGAGGTGGGATGACAGCCCCTCTGATGCTAAACATCAGCAAAGCATGAACAAATGCATACAAGCACAGCCTGGAACATAGAAGAAGTGAAAAATGAGCAATTGACAGCAAAAGAAGCTTGTATTAGTTGGAAATGAAGACCAGAAGCTGTAGGTTACAAAGTAGTTACAGTCTCCAGAAGTTGAAGCTTACAACAGAATCACACTCATCAACCTGATTACATCTTTTTTCTGAGTATATATAGATTTTGTTTACAAAAAATCTCAGCTAGCCTATGCGTGGAGGGGTCATAACTGACCACCAACCACATTTACAAACTATTATGGGCCTCTGATACATTCTGACTGTTTTAATTAGCAAATTAGACATTCTCTGGTACTTTGGTGTACTCCTTGAACAGGTGGAATGTTTCCTGCATAAATGTTCATAACTGCTAAACAAATTGAACTGCTCAAGCCAATACATTCTCGTCCTTGATTATGTTGTTCTTGAAGGCAGGTAGATGAAGGTTTAAATGTGCAGGTCACTGGATCGATCTCTTCCTTCTTTGCGCGCACAAAACGGGCCGAAACATTGAAAAAATCCATTGAAAATGATGAGGAGCCGAGATGAAACAATGGCCATTGGATTCAACAAACGAGCGGTGGAGATTAACGTATGGAGGCTATCGGGAGACATATGTATGGGAAGAACGTGGAATGTTGGATCATGATTGGGCCGATCCGACAATTGACGGGCGGTGGAGATGCGAGAAAGTTAGCGGGCGGGGATCGTACTAGATGGCGGTAAACGGTTTCCCCACATTGCTCTTTGGGCAAAGGTGGTATACGTACAAGGCAGCGCGATGTAATGGAATGAAGATGTGTGGCAGATAGGTCAGTGGGGGAAACCACTTTCCCGAGGGCTAACGCACGAGCGGGTTGATGGAGCGGGGGAAGCGTCACTCGTTGGATCTGCGGGAAAATGATCGGACGGTAAAGGATCAACGCGCGTTTCGGATGATGTGATAGATGATGTGACCGGTAAGGGGCCTGCCGATAGGTTATGTATTCTATTATATCCACGCGTTATAAAGGGCTCGGGCTATAGTGCCGGGGTCAAACAAAAATAGGTTAATATGGGATTTATAAGGTTAACGGGGGTTTATAACATTAAAACACAAGATGCCCAAAAGCCTTTTAAATAAAGTTTATGCGGTTAAAACAACATATTCCCGGGGTTGGTAAAGAAAAGGTTTAGGCGGGGATTTGTAACCAAAACAAGGATAAAGGGGTTTAAAGAGAATGAGGATGATTTAAGGGGAAGGGAGCTATAAGGGAATAATGTAAATGAAGGGGAAGGATTGATTGAACTGCTGCTAGCCCCTCCTTCTCAGAAAACACCACAACCAAGCTGTCCTAGACCCTAAAAAATGCTCAAACATGTAGCAGTGCTAACAGGATGTTGTGGTGTGCGCACATGCGATCCCATCTATTGGTACAGTCACCTAGGCGAAGACAAAGGCATAGGTTCGACTAGAGCTTGACTCGTACTTTGACGAGGTCATGTGCATAACCACCAGCCCAGACTTGTCAATCAATGCAGAAACCATGCACAAGTATGTTGTTGGTCCAACTACACTCAAGACAATGATGCGCATGCTATCGAATGAGTTGGACAGAGGAACCTGAGCAGTGTACCCAAATGCTATGGAGGCAAGAGTTCGTTTCCAGAAAGACGTCACCTTAGAGTACACAGACACCATCGTGGACTACCGACCTTGGCACCAGTTTGCTATTGTTGACAACCATGAGGATGTCGAAGAGCTGGTCTTGCAACAGTTTTCCGAGTCATAGTGATGTCTTGCATGGCTTGCTCAAGCCATTTTGTCTCACATGGGTACATGTGCATTGTAATGTATCATCTTGTCAAGTGTAAGTTCAAGTGTCGATAGATGGATGTAATAGTCACAAAGTAGATGAAGAGCCATGAGGATAGATGAACTTTCACAAAGGGGAATGTCAAGGGCCACCCCACCTTTTGCTATAAATAGTCCCTCATAACTCATCGTATAGGCTTTTGGTCAGCCAGGCTTCCGATAGGAGTATCTTAGGGAAATCTTGGACAGTATTGTAACGAGCCTTGGCTTCTCCACTGTGTAGAGCTCGTATATCTCTTTGGAGGAGAAAGCGGTTGTGGCTGTAACATTCCGCTGTCAGAACTAGTGGTTGGACATGGATGTATTGTATGACTGGTGTTGTACCTCTAAGATAGTAGTAGGTCAGGCTACCAATGCCAGAGCATCTAAAATAATTGTTTTGGGGGTTTTTGGTTTAAGTTTTTTGGAAGACCAATGAATGAAGATAGATGTAGAATTAAAGTAATTAATCCTTTGGGGTATATTAATATCTCAACAGAGGGTTGCTATAAGACTTTACACAGTGATATAGATCAAAATAGTGGTGAGTAGAAGACAACAAAAAATATGATTATCACAGTTTCCAGACTGTAAAACAGAACAATCATAGGTTGGAAAACCTTCTAAACTACGTTCTAAAGGTTCAAGGCAGTATACTTAATGCTTACACAAGATGCTGATGATTTATTGATTAGAGGGGATTAGCTACACAAACAGTTGCATTAATCCAATCTCTTAATAGATGATCACTTCAAGAGCTTATAGGAATCAATTGAAACTCTAATTGTTCCTACCTAGATATCTTTGCAAGTCATAAGCATATGAAGAAAATACATAATGATTGAAAACTGGAAAAACTTACAGGATAACACAAAATTGTGTAAAACCAGATTCAGAATCCTCTACTTTGTATTAAGGTTCCAGAAAGATTGATTACATCAAGTGTCTGCAAAAGCTTCCTTCAAAGGTGGCTTCCAGGTTCAAAGTAGTATAAACAGTCAAAGACTTTTACAAGCAGTGAGCTATGAATCTTGAACTCTAAACCCATAACATCTCAAGAAGAGAGTTATTTATACAATAATAAAACTACAAATATCTTAAAACTGTTTAATATTTATTCAAGGAAAGGAAAAGATCTTCATGGCAAGAAGATAGGGGAAATTGTTTGAACTGCTTCTTGTTGTCCCCTTTATTCAGGCTGTGCTGGCTTTTTGTTGGATATTTTCACCCTTTATGCTGCTTTGTTGTTTGTATCCTCTACGTTGGCAGATTTTTTTAGTTAAATCTTTTATATGACATTCTCTAAACTCTGTTAATCTCTTTCGACTTGGCTGAGTGACCTTTACTGTGCACTTCGGGTTTTTACTGTGTCTTTTTAACAATAAATCCTTTATTTTGTCTTCAAATGTTACACAAGCTTTTTGTTTATAAGCCTGAAACAACAGTCTTCTTACCTGAAAAATACAGAATTCATTAAGAAAAATATGGTGACAGAGGAGGTCTTCAATGGCCTTATGTGAGCTTGAAAGGATTTCAGAAGGAGTTCGGGGCATATCGGAGGTAAACCATGGCTTTAATGGCCGTAGAAGCATTATAAAGGCGACACTGTGTAAAACAGGCAAACAGAGCAAAAAATGGCCTTTTATGTGTTAAATGGAAAAACAGTTAAACTTTTAACTATTAGGTGATGAACATTGCGAAAGAGAGAGTACGGAGAGATTAAATATGGTGGGAATGGCTTAATCATGGTCAAAATGTGATTAGTGGCTTAAATGAAGGCTTTGGGTCATTTCTTCGTTTAAATCGAAAAACAATTTAACAAAGAAAATCATCGCAAAACACATAATGGCGGATTTGAAAATGTATTAACTCTGGCAGATAATGATATCGGGTCCGAGGTTAATCGCATATCGCTATCGGAGTGGGTAGGGGGTAGGCTCATCGCAAAGGGATGTGATGGGGGTTGGATGCGAAATGGCGATAGATTGTAATATATGTATGCTCGGGTCCGGGTTCTCATCACGCATCGGAGATCACAATGGGCAATGGGTTAGGGTATAGTGGGACTTTGTAATGGAGGGCGGACGCGATATGATAATAAGTTATGACAATATAATGTTGGGTCCGTGGCTATGACATATCGCATATCACACTTGGGGAAAGGTGGATTCATATGAAAGGTTGCGATCTGTCAACATTTGTGATCCGATATTTATATAATACATAGTTTCATTATAAAACTATTGTATATGCATGTTTTAAAGGCTCGCGGTTCTGCCGATGCGATATTAGTGTATAACATATAGTTTTTAAACAAAACTAAGGTTTTTGTGGATATTTTATTTAAAGGAGCTATATTATATGGGAAAGGGAAAATATTAAGGGTCTAATACATTAATTAGTGTTAAAATGGGATATGAGCGGGAAAAGGGAAAATATATGAAATATAAGTGGAAAAGAGGAATAACACTAAGTATTATGTTTTTTTATGGATTTTTGCTTTCATATATGCATAATACTAAGGGTAAAACATCTTTTGTGGGTTTTTCAAGTAAAAAGGGATTTTATATGGTAAAAGGGAATTTATATGGTAAAAAGGGATTTTTCATGGTGTTTTTACTTTTCCTAGGTAAAAAGGGTTTTTTTCCATAGGAAAAGGGGTTTTTAGGGGAAAATGAATGAATATGAATGTATGAAGGTAGGAAGGGGAAATTAGTAAATATATGAATGAATGGATATGAATGGGTAGTTAATTACTTGATCGAGTAGACCTTCATTTGCCTTGTTATAATTGCCTCCTGGACATAGAAACATGATAAATGTACATTTTGTCCAATCAACCATTAAACTTCTGCAACCTTTTTCTACTTACCCTTTGCTTATCCTATCATTTTTTCTTCATTTAATGGGTGCATTTAAGCTAGCAAACCCTTATCCTTTCTTCTTATTTAACAAAAACAAACTATCTAAATCTACCCTTATAACCTCTAAGGGCTCAGATTAAACTAATGAGCACCTTATTATTCTCTACCTAACTACTGATCTGCCAAGGTTAAACAGTTTGGCCAGATCTTTATTCTCTAACTATAACATCAAATTTAAAGCATGAAACACTCAAGATTAAACAATTATAATGTCATGGGTTATGGCATTTAGACAAGCTGCACACAACCATTATTTTGTAGGAACAGAGTAGTGGCATTTAGACTTGCTCACTTTCAAAGTTTATTTGTTTTCTTTCTACCTAACATTTTCTTTTTGCCTTGATTTTTTAGAGCATCTAACCTAACATTTTCTTTGATATGGACATCATCATCAAAATATTTTTTAAACTAACATTTTATTCACTATTGTTATGTCCATATCCTAACTTAACATTTTTTGAAATATTCTATCTAATCAAAACCAAAAAATGCTACAACATTGGCTCCATCTGGGGACTGCTTTCTCCTGTAGAATGTAGAGAACCTGCAGATCCATGTGCCTTCTTCTCGGGCTATGGAGTCCTTGCTGTAAAAAATATCACACTGACATCTTGGAAAGGAAAAGAAAACTGAAGTATTTACAATGAAAACTATTTCACCTTCTTAGTACTGAATATAATGTTTGAGAAACCTTCCATTTACAGGATAAATGGAATATTGCCCCTCAAGGTTCTGTAGCACAAAAGTGTTATTACCCTTCACTTCAGCAATTGCTAAAGGTCCAAACCATAGATTGTCCAATTTACCATGCTTTCCTTTCTCTTCTCTCTTGGCATCCCATCTTAGAACTAGATCACCTTCCTTAAAATCCCTTTCCCTGGCTCTTCTATCAAACAAGAACTTCATCTTATTCTAATATTTATGCAATTTGTATTGAATTTCATCTCTGTTTTCATTAAGCTCAATAATCTGATTTATTCTTCTAGAAAAATCATCAGGTTCATCTGTTGCATCTTGCAGAAATTTTAAAATAGGGAAAGCCACACTGGTAGGGAAAATTATGTCTTTCCTATAGACTAGCTGAAATGGAGATTTTCCAGTTGATCTCTTTGGAGTAATTCTGTTTACCCATACTGCATAAATCAAATGTGAATCCCAAGCTCTTCTTATGATCAGCTAGTATCTTTTTTATTACCTTTACCAAACTATTGTTTAATGATTCTGCAAGACCATTTCCCTGAGGGTAATATGGAGTTGAATGATGTAGCAAAATATGATATTTCTAGCAAAAGTCAATCATTTTAACACTAGAAAAAGATGTTGCATTATCAGTGACAATTTGAGTTGGGCAACCAAATCTAGCTAAGATATTCTCCTCAACAAACTTAATTACCACTGCATTAGTAGCATTTTTGACTGGAATTGCTTCCAACCATTTAGTAAAGTAATCTGTTGCAGTGAGGATCCCATCTATGATGATTACTTGAAGTGGGATGAATCTCTCCAATAAAATCTAATCCCCATGAAAAAAAAGGTGTTGAAACTATGGATGGAACAAGTGGAAGAGCAGCTAATTTATGTTTTCCAACAAACATTTGGCAAGGAACACAACCTCTCACCTTTGCCCCTACTTGTAAAAACAATGTGGGCCAATAAAATCCTCCCCTCAGAATCTTGTATGTTGCAGCTCTCCAAGCATAGTGTCCTCCACAAAATCCTACATGAAACTGATCAATGATGCCTTCAGTTTCTGATTTTGTTAAACATAATAGCAAAATGTTAAGTGGATCTTTCCAGTATAAATTTGCATTAATAATGTAGTACTTGATTGATTTTAACTTGAGAGTTTTACACTGGGTTTTGGAGAATGATGCTGGACACTCAAAATGGATCAAGAAATTTACAATATCTTGATACCAGTTTGACAACAAATAATTTTCATCAATGTGTATAGGACTGATCTGATCTGAAGGTGGAGGTTATTATGGATTCTCCCCTCTAGGATGAAGAGAAGGTTCTTGTGGATTCTCCCCTTGTATTTCTAAAACAAAAGGTTCTTGTGGATTCTTCCCTTGTATTTCTAAAACAAAATTGATTCCAAGAACTTTGCACTTGGATTCAGCTAGAAGCTTAGCTAATCCTTGACCTTTTACTAGCTTGGTAGTCTTGATAGTTAGATCAAATTCCAGAATTTGAGTGATCCATCTACCTCTTTTCCCATTGGTGTCTGGTTGGGTTAAGACAATTTTTACAGCACTATTTGGGACATAAGTAGTAATAGGTGAGTGTAAGACATACATCCTGAATGATTTCAGGGCTTGAATAAGGGCATAGGCTTGCTTCTCAATGATGTCATACTTCAGCTCAGCATCTCTCATAACCTTGTTGAAAAAGGCTATGGGTTGGTCATGGGAATCTTCGTTTTTTCTGTAAGAAAAATAGCAAGGGTTGTTTCAGAGGCAAAAGAGAAAATACTAAATGGCTTGGTATAATTGGCGCTGGCTAAGGTGGGAGCTTCAAAGATTGCCCTTTTTATTTGTTCAAATGCATGCCTAGAAGAGGGAGTCCATTTGACTTCATGGTCCTTTCGGAGCATGTCTGTTATATCTTTCACTATCTCTGCATAATTGGGAATGAATCGCCTTAGAAAATTAATCTTGTCCAGAAAACCTTGAATCTCCTTGCTATTTCTAGGTAAGGTCAATGATTCTATGGCAGATACTCGTTTGGGATCAATTACTACTCCCTCCTTTGAAATGATATGGCCCAACAATTTTCCTTCTTTAATAGCAAACAAGGACTTCTTTGGGTTCAGTGATATTCCAAATTTTCTACACGTGTCAAAAACCTTCATCAAGTGCTTTAAATGTTTCTGATCTAATTTAGAAAAAACAGTTATGTCATCAAGATAAATAACCACAAATTTATTTACCTGTCCCATGAAAGCGATGTCCATAGCTCTCTGAAACGTTGCTCCAGCATTGGTCAAGCCAAATGGCATCCTAGCGTACATGAATGTACCCCAAGGTGTAGTAAAAGTTGTTTTCTCTTTGTCTGTTGTATCAACGTTCACCTGGTTATAACCTGAAAAACCATCAAGCATAGACAGTCTTTGTGCACCTGAAACCATTTGCAGTAACTGGTCCATTTTGGGCAAAGGATAATTATCTTTTAATGATGCCTTATTCAGATTTCTAAAATCCACGCAGAGTCTTATTTCTCCATTTTTCTTTCTAATAGGAACCAGATTTGCAACCCAATTAGAATATCTAAGAGGGAGGATGATCTGTGCATCTAACATTTTCTTAATCTCCCTTTCTATAGTTGGTAAAAGGGCTGGATTTATCCTTCTAAGCTTCTGCTGATACGGTTTTGCTTCTGGCTTCAGAGGAATTTTGTGTTGTATTAACGATGTGTCATATGTTTTTAAATCAGCGTAAGTCCAGGCAAAAACGTCCTTATACTTTTGCAGCAACTTAAAATACTGAGCTTTGATTTCTAGGTCTAGAGATGTGCACAATTTGATGTTTTTGACATCTTCAACAATTCCAACATTAATCTCTTCCACGTCATCTTCTGAAGAAATGGACTGTGGGTTTTGGAAAACATCGTTTTGATCGAATAATTTTTCTAAAGGAATAAGTCCCTTTGGAATAAAATTATTGGATAATTGGATAACATCATGATTAGCAATCTGGGCTTTAAAATCTGTAGTATCATTTCCTTCTGCGTTTTTATTTCCTTCAGTTCTGTCATCATCAATTTGCAGAAATGAAAAATCATCTATTACCTGCAAAAATGATTTCAATTGTTCATCATCTTCGAATATTTTCCAATGTTTCAGATTATCAGGGATAGAGGGCCTATATTTGACTTGAATTTGATAGAGTACATTAGTATGATCAGGGATTTTAAAAGCACTGGCAGAGACAGCTAAGGCATCTGCGTGAACGTTCTGATCTCTGGGAATGTGAGTCAAATTAAAGGCATCGAAAAGGTTTTCAACTGAATCCCATACCTCATTTCGATAGGACCTAAGTCTAGGGTGCTTGGTCTAGCAAACATTCTTTACTTGCTTAACAATAAGCTCAAAATCAGTAAAAACACTCAAGTTCTGAACTTTTAAGCTTTTGGCTAAATTCAACCCTAAAAGGAAAGATTTGTATTCAACTACATTATTAGTGACTTCGAAATCTAATTTACATGATTGTGTTATATTTTCCTTTCAGGGGAAATTAAAACTACACCAGCTCCTGCCCCATCTTTTGTGCAAGAGCCATCAAAGAACAGTTTCCAAATATCGGTTTGGTTTGGTTCAGAACTTTCAACTACCTCTTCAATTTTGACTTGAGTTTTATGTTGGTTTGAAGTGAGCTGAAAACAACCAAAGTCTTGATCTATTGCATAAATTGGATGGTTCCTTGGCTGGTCAGTCTTACAAACAGTATGTGCAAATCTTACCTCTCTATATAATCTTAACTGTTGTCCTCCATAAATAGGAATAGTAGCGTATGACATGTCCATCTGTAGAGTTCCCCCTAGTTTGGCACAACAAGACCTAGAAAGGAGCATTCCAAACTTGGGAGGGATATCTGTTACAACAATATCAAGCACTACACTTTTCACTGGAATTTGGGCTAGGGTAACCACTAGATCCTTAATCAATCCCAAACAGGGCACCCTTTTGGAATCAAAGGTGTACAAGTCATGGTAGGATTTAGTGATGTCTAGTTTCAAAAGATCCATGATAGATTTCGGCATAAGATTGTGTGATGCTCCTGAATCAAGCATACAATTGTATAACATGGAGTCATTTGTTTTAAGAGTTACATAGAAAGGAGGCACTATCTCATCTATCATGTCTGAACTAGGTCCAAAAACTACTGCTAGTTTTTCATCTTGCAGACTTATTACATCACCTTCAGCATCAACTGAAGTATTTTGAATCCATTTTGTAACTTGGCTTTTGTAACCAGGGTTTTTTGAAAGTTCTGACAATGGAATTGGGATCTTAACCCTCCCTAATTCTTTTTCAACATTAAACGCAGTCAAAATGTTTTTACCGGTTTGGTTAGTATCATTTGATTGATTTAATGGCTGAATAAGAGTTGTTGAGCTTCAACAATTTTGGTACGTGGTTCAATCACTGGAGTTTCCTTTGGAGGTCTCCCAGGACCAGGTCTAGGTCTAAGATCAAACCTTTTGTTTAATTATGCAATTAAAAATTCTGAAAAAGCATGATATTTAGATACCTGTGAAGCTTCCTGATCTTCTTGAGCCTGATTCTATTGTGAGAGAGGAATGATGGTTGTTTGATTGGAAGAAGAATCCATACTATTAATATCTTCAGTAATTGTCATAGTATTATCATTAGGTTTTTGGTCATCTATTAATAGAGGAGTAGGAACATGTTGATCATTGGTTGGTCTCTGAAGAATTTGTAGTGGTTGGTTTCTTTTATACTGACCTTGGTTTTGGTTTTGAGGTCTAGTAACTGTTTGTTGTATTGTTCTAGGTTGGGTCTCAATCTTTGAAATCCTATTTGATAGGTTTCTAAGAAGAGATGTTATTTCATCTATTTTTGAGTCTTCTGACTTAGTCTTTGAGGAACTAGAGGCTTCTTGAGCAGATTTAAGTTTTCTTTGAGCCTTTTCTTCCTTAAGTTTTAAAGATGTTGTGGCTGCCCTATTTTCTTCTACTTCTATGGCGTTTGTTTGCATGTCTTCAAGAGTTCTTGAAGTTCTCTCACGTAACATAACAACAAAGTCATCATCGAAAGCTTTAGAAAACCTAGACTTAGTTGCTGCTACAGGGGGCTTACAATCAACAGGCATTTTGTGATAGAGTTTGTTAAATCTTTTGATAAAATCTGCAACTGGTTCATCGAAGTTCCTTTTAAGCTCTTCAAATTCTGTGAGGAAGTAAAGAGGATCCTTTTTGACACCCCACTGATTTTTGAATATGGTAGTAAGCTCTTCCCAATTTCTAATGGAAGCTGCTTGTAACTACCTAAACCAAATCCTCATGTTTCCTTCTAATCACTGTACAAACAATCTCATATAAACATTTTCTGCAAAGTCAAGGAAAGCTTGAAGATGGTCCTCAGCTGAGGGACCAGTTTCTCCATTGTACTTAGGAAGGTACTTTAAATATCCGGCTGGGAATGCATCAAGGTTATTGGGTACGACTAAGGCAGCATATCTGGCTTGTAAAATTGGTCAGAAAGCCATGACAATAGGTGGAGTATGAGGTGCTTGAGGTATTTGATGTGCTTGAGGTGTATGAGGTTGTCCGGGTGGACTATGGGGTTTTTTTGTGGATGTAGAGGATGAAGAAGAAATAGAGGAATAAGATGGTGATTTAGGGGTTGGTGAACTAGTTGGAGGTGAAGGAGGAGGGGATCTCCTGAAAGAATTCAAAGGAGTCTTAATAAATAACTTTGGGACCTGAAAAGGAATACCTTCTTTTGATTCAAAAAGAGGATTGGTATATACAGAAAAAGGTCTCTTTAGGTTGTTCAAAAGAAGAAGCTTCAGGTTGATAAAAAATGGAAGGAAATGGATAGGTGGTAGGGGATATGAAATCTGTGGGTTTATATTCAGGTAGATTGACACCCAAATCAAATTCAGTTTTAGGTGATCCTGGTGGTAGTGTGGGTCTTGGATGAGATTCTAATGAATGAATAAGGTATGCTGACTTGAAATAAACTCCTTTATTTATAAGTTCAGCAACCCTAGGTGATAAATGGGAGTAATCAGGATCAGATGGGATATTACTATAGGGGTCAAATGATTCTAATTCTTCAGATTGTAGGACTGAAGAGGAAGAAGAAGATGATCGGTGTTGTCCCCTTTTGGAACTGGCTTTTCTCAGAAGCCTTAAAGGATCTAACAAAGGTTTAACTATGTTAGCTTCTGAACGATATCTGGTATGTTTATAAGGTGCCAGCTTGGGAGTGTGGAGTCACCTAGGTGAATAATTTTAACCTTTCTAAATCCTTTAATCACCTTTAAGGGAAAAGATTGAATGAATATCATTGTCCCAAGGGAAACTTGAATGAAATTTGAATCCCCGGAAACGGTGCCAGTCTGATGTTGTACCTCTGAGATAGTAGTAGGTTAGGCTACCAATGCCAAAGCATCTAAAATAATTACTTTGGGGGTTTTTGGTTTAAGTTTTTTGGAAGACCAATGAATGAAGATAGATGTAGAATTAAAGTAATTAATCCTTTGGGGTATATTAATATCTCAACAGAGGGCTGCTATAAGACTTTACATAGTGATATAGATCAAAATAGTGGTGAGTAGAAGACAACAAAAAATATGATTATCACAGTTTTCAGACTGTAAAACAGAACAATCATAGGTTGGAAAACCTTCTAAACTACATTCTAAAGGTTCAAGGCAGTATACTTAATGCTTACACAAGATGCTGATGATTTATTGATTAGAGGGGATTAGCTACACAAATAGTTGCATTAATCCAATCTCTTAATAGATGATCACTTCAGGAGCTTATAGGAATCAATTGAAACTCTAATTGTTCCTACCTAGATATCTCTGCAAGTCATAAGCATATGAAGAAAACACATAATGATTGAAAACTGGAAAAACTTACAGGATAACACAAAACTGTGTAAAACCAGATTCAGAATCCTCTACTTTGTATTAAGGTTCCAGAAAGATCGATTACATCAAGTGTCTGCAAAAGCTTCCTTCAAAGGTGGCTTCCAGGTTCAAAGTAGTATAAACAGTCAAAGACTTTTACAAGCAGTGAGCTATGAATCTTGAACTCCGAACCCATAACATCTCAAGAAGAGAGTTATTTATACAATAATAAAACTACAAATATCTTAAAACTGTTTAAGATTTATTCAAGGAAAGGAAAAGATCTTCATGGCAAGAAGATAGGGGCAGTTGTTTGAACTACTTCTTGTTGTCCCCTTTATTTAGGCTGTGCTGGCTTTTTGTTGGATATTTTCACCCTTTATGCTGCTTTGTTGTTTGTATCCTCTACGCTGGCAGATTTCTTCAGTTAAATCTTTTATTTGACATTCTTTAAACTCTGTTAATCTCTTTTGACCTGGCTAAGTGACCTTTACTATGCGCTTCAGGTTTTTACTGTGTCTTTTTAACAGTAAATCCTTTATTTTGTCTTCAAATGTTACACAGGCTTTTTGTTTATAAGCCTGAAACAACAGTCTTCTTACCTGCAAAACACAGAACTCATTAAGAAAAATACGGTGACAGAGGAGGTCTTCAATGGCCTTATGTGAGCTTGAAAGGATTTCGGAAGGAGTCCGGGGCATATCGGAGGTAAACCATGGCTTTAATGGCCGCAGAAGCATTATAGAGGCGGCACTATGTAAAACAGGCAAACAGAGCAAAAAATGGCCTTTTATGTGTTAAATGGAAAAACAGTTAACCTTTTAACTATCGAGTGATGAACAGTGAGAAAGAGAGAGTACAGAGAGATTAAATATGGCGGGAATGGATTAATCGTGATCAAAATGTGATTAGCGGCTTAAATGAAGGCTTTGGGTCATTTCTTCGTTTAAATCGAAAAATGATTTAACACAGAAAATCATCGCAAAACACATAATGGAGGATTTGAAAATGTATTAACTCTGGTGGATAATGATATCGGGTCCGAGGTTAATCGCATATTGCTATCGGAGTGGGTGGGGGATAGGCTCATTGCAAAGGGATGCGATGGGGTCTGGATGTGAAATGGCGATAGACTGTAATATATGTATGGTCGGGTCTAGGCTCTCATCGTGCATCAGAGATCGCAATGGGCAACGGGTTAAGGTATAGCGGGACTTTGCGATGGAGGGGCGGACGCGATATGATAATAAGTTATGACAATATAACGTCGGGTTCGGGGCTATGACATATCGCATATCGCACTCAGGGAAAGGTGGATTCATATGAAAGGTTGCGATCCGTCAACATTTGCGATGTGATATTTATATAATACATAGTTTTATTATAAAACTATTGTATATGCATGTTTTAAAGGCCCGCGGTTCCGCCGATGCGATATTTGTGTATAATATATAGTTTTTAAACAAAACTAAGGGTTTTGTGGATATTTTATTTAAAGGAGCTATATTATATGGGAAAGGGAAAATATTAAGGGTTTAATACATTAGTTAGTGTTAAAATGGGATATGAGCGGGAAAAGGGAAAATATATGAAATATAAGTGGAAAAGAGGAATAACACTAAGTATTATGTTTTTTATGGATTTTTGCTTTCATATATGCATAATACTAAGGGTAAAACATCTTTTGTGGGTTTTTCATGTAAAAAGGGATTTTATATGGTAAAAGGGAATTTATATGGTAAAAAGGGATTTTTCATGGTGTTTTTACTTTTCCTAGGTAAAAAGGGTTTTTTTCCATAGGAAAAGGGGTTTTTAGCGGAAAATGAGTGAATATGAATGTATGAAGGTAGGAAGGGGAAATTAGTAAATATATGATTAAATGGAGATGAATGGGTAGTTAATTACTTGATCAAGTAGACCTTCATTTGCCTTGTTATAATTGCCTCCTAGACATAAAAACATGATAAATGTACATTTTGTCCAATCAACCATTAAACTTTTGCAAGCTTTCTCTACTTACCCTTTGCTTATCCTATCATTTTTTCTTCATTTAATGGGTGCATTTAAGCTAGCAAACCCTTATCCTTTCTTCTTATTTAACAAAAACAAACTATCTAAATCTACCCTTATAACCTCCAAGGGCTCAGATTAAACTGATGAGCACCTTATTATTCTCTACCTAACTATTGATCTGCCAAGGTTAAACAGTTTGGCCAGATCTTTATTCTCTAACTATAACATCAAATTTAAAGCATGAAACAATCAAGATTAAACAGTTTGACTGTCATGGGTTGTGGCATTTAGACAAGCTGCACACAACCATTATTTTGCAGGAACAGAGTAGTGGCATTTAGACTTGCTCACTTTCAGAGTTTATTTGTTTTCTTTCTACCTAACATTTTCTTTTTGCCTTGATTTTTTAGAGCATCTAACCTAACATTTTCTTTGATATGGACGTCATCATCAAAATATTTTTTAAACTAACATTTTATTCACTATTGTTATGTCCATATCCTAACTTAACATTTTTTGAAATATTCTATCTAATCAAAACCAAAAAATGCTACAACAACTGGAACTTACACTTCTTAATATAACAGAGCCAACACGTTTCATGCATATGTTGTATTGTATTTCAGTTATCTTGAGTACTCTAAATGATATATGTATCTGTTTTCTTACGCATGCATGTGTAGCTATTTTTTTATATGTATGTATGAATCTTTCTGAAATGTGTTGTTGGTTTAACCATCACTTTGGATTGCTAGCTAACTTTCCTTCCATGTTGTGATGCATCTTTGCTCGTGTGTTCCATTCTTAACATCGTGCTATCACAGGTTTCCAAGGGGCACACTCACCTCACCCTCTGTGTGTTAGAACCTCTCATGCACCTTCCTTGACTTACCGCATATGTCACACCCTTGCTACCAACAAGGAAATCTTACTTTCCTCTTTGCGAAACTGTAGTCAAGGCATTACCATGCGACCCACTGATGGGACTCCTACACCAAACAGTCTGAGGTCTAATTGGGACTTCTTACTGGTGAGATCCCCTAACATGTTGGCGGGTCCAACACCTTCAACAGGTTAATATCATTTTCAAACTTTGGATCTAGCTTTTTTAGAGTGATTGTAGGCGCAAAGGCCTCTTTTTGGTTATATCTATCTCTTATTCATGTGAATTCTAGGGTTTTGGGTCATGATGCATTGTCCTTGTTTTTGAAGTCTCTCCTGGATCTTTGATGTCGAGTTTATGAATGGTGTCAAAAGTCATGGATGCGGCTTCTTATATCACAATCCATATTTTGAGTTCATGGGCTAACAGGATCTGTAGTCTGGGGATGGACACAGACCCATGTCTTGGCTTCGACGAAACTCCAATAGCCACTTGGATGGATCTAAGGATCCTTTCAACTTTATTGTACCTAGATCTAACGCTATAGGAGGAGACATAAACAACCAAATCCTAGATCTAGCAACAAGTTTTTTTTTTCATTTTTTTGTTAAATCCCTTGATGGGAAATATGGTGAAGGACCTAGAGAAAAAGATTTGGGTTTGGGATATTGTGAAAGACCTAAAGAAAAATATTCAAGATATGTCGGGGATTATAGAAAATCTTCAAAGTCAGATTTATGCAGGGAAATCAATGCAGGATGAATCAAAGTTGCAAGATTATGGCATTCAATGTGACTCGTCTATCATATTAAATTTGAGGTTATGTGGAGGATGTCCTAGATCCAGTATCCCCAAAGGTCCTGTCTCCTTCAAGGATGTGATAAAAGGAAAGGTTGAAACACAAAAAAAAATTATCACCTCCCTAATATGTCTAGTCCCTATATTGTGGAACATATTAATCAAGTGCCAGCTTTGTCAGTAAATCTGCAAGAGGTAAATGAGTTGTGCTCTGAATTTCATTCCAAAGCAATCATATGCATATTTAATGGTTTCTGGCCCAAGAAGGAGGATTTACATCCATGGATCTTTTCCAATTGGATATTAAATTGTGATATTCAGCTATGCTCTAGGGGATTTTTTATTGTCAAAAGTAGTACAACAATATATTTAGATTATATTTTAAAAGAGGACCATGGTTCTAAGGTAGTGCAAGTCTTTTTATGAACCCATGGTTTCCAGGCTTCGATGAAAACACCATGGTGGTATCCAAAATGTCGGTGTGGGTCAGGTTACATAATCTTCCCTTACATATTCGACATCACAAAGTGTTAGAAGGAATGAACAATTCTTTAGGAAAGTTCTTAAAGGTGGATGTGGATAGAGTCTCAAAAGGAATTTTTACCTTTTCCAGGATTTGTGTAGAGGTGTACCTCAGTTAAGGTTTACATGATCGCATTACTTTGATTTATAATAATTTATAGTGGTTTGAATCTCTTGAATTTGAAATCATGTATTTTAGATGTCATATTTGTCTTCAAACCAGACATCTTCAAAACTCGTGTCCTCAAGCAAAGAAATACCCCAAAAGAAAAGAAAAAAACAAGCCCAAAAACCAAAGGGACGATAGTTCTCAGATCCACTGGATGAAGAAGAAGAGGAAGAAGAATCCCCAAAGACTACAACAAATATTGTTGATCAGAATTCCCAAGAAATTATAGAAAAGAGGAGGGAGTAGGCAATTTTGGTGGTTCCAAATTCATCCAAAGTAACCACATCTACAACTCACTAGTAGCAGATTGAGTGGCTATACCTGAAAAAGAAGCCAATAAAATAGCCATTGTATCTTCCACTCCCAACTTTGGTGGTTAGCGAAAAGTGGAGAAAAAGAAGGGTAGAAAAGCATAGTATAGCTTTTTTTATTTGAGTTTCCTTTTTGGATACCAGGTAAGGCTGATATGCTTGAATGCTTATTAGCATCTACAAAATGTAATTTTGTTCTTTTGAATAGAAATACAATTTTTCCTTGGGGAAAAAAACTTAATATATAGATGCCACTACATGTTTAAGGATTTAGACATTTGTAGAAGAAGTTCTACGATTTTAAGAGATTTTAAGTGTCATTTTTTTTTAATTCTAAATCTTTGACATGATTGTTAATATTTAAAATGGTGTTTACATTGTGTATATATATTGAGTCATTTATATTCTTTATATCAGTTCTACTAGTCAATCCTCCTAATATAGATATCACATCCAACTATATAGTCAAGGCATAAAACTGATCTAGATATTGTAAAAAAAAACATTGTAAAGATAAAAAAAACATTTGTCCCGATATGAACCCTATCCAGATATACATAATATGCATCAACCATAAAAAAAAATAAAAAAATAAAATAAAAAAATACAAAATGATATTGTAGTTGATCATAAGTATACCAAAGGGGCTATGGTAAGTTGAAATGCCCCAAGATGTGTAATGTATCATTGCAAAAGGCGTAGTAAAAAATCTCCCAAGGTGGTTTGTTGAGGCATTTTTTTGATAATGCATTAACTTCTGTATTATGCCCCCTATATATATGTGCAAAAGTTAAATCATTGACCTGTCCCATGATCACTTTGATTCTCTTCATCAATTTTAAGAGCTTATGTGGTGCAAAAGAAGATTACATGTGTACCCAGTCCATAACCACTTTTGAGTCTTCAAATTCCATTATAGACTCGATGTGGAGCCACTTAGCACAAAAGAGTACCCTCTATAGTGCAATTATCCTTGTATGTGTATTTGTGCCCTCCCCATTGTTCTAGGAAAAGTGATAGTAAGTACCCGACTTTATGACAATATATGCTCCACTCACACAACTTGCATTGTAAGTCACCCTGTCAAGAAATCCCATAGGGAACTTGTCCCAAATATGTTTGTGATGTATATGTCTATCATCCCCCTATCCACCATAGGACCGATCTTACTGAAATATGTTGCAATCAGAATGCACGTCTGATAGATGTCCATGGGGGCCTCCTAAAAAATTCTAGCATTCCTACTACGCTATATTACCCAAAATATATAGAATGGAAGAATGCATCACACCTTATATCCCATGAATCAGTCTCGAAGACAATCATCCAATTAGGAGCTATTCTAGCTCACAATTAACTTTAATATATCTAGAACTCTAGTCTGGATGGAAATAACGATATGGAATTTTAAAAGAAGGTGCTCCACATCCTCGTTTTTCAACACACACATGACGCATATACCCACACCATTGAACTCCTGCCTACATAGGTTATCCCATGTTAGGATCATATTTCTCCAAATCAACCATCCAAAAAATTTAAGTTTGAGTGGACATTTTCACTTCCCATTAGAGAAATTTTGAGGTCTAAAATGGGCCTCCTAAGAATATTATATAATAATAGTGGAAATAATAAATTAAAATTAGATTACACCATCAAATTTTAGAGAAAAAAAGAAAAAAATATTTTTTCAACTTATCTCCCTACAATTTTACTCAAATTTCAAGCATGCTCACTCATTAGATGAAAAAATTAATTCCTCATCCAATGAGTACCTAGGTTTCATACTTTTGATGACCTTCTACACAAAAAATGAGAAATACATGACGATGAAGCAGTGGTTCCACATACTGAATCATGAAATGATGATGGGTTCTATTCATCTGAACCTAGTGTTAAGTTACTTTCATCTGAGTCTGCACCAACAAATTAATCAAACATATCCTTATTATCTTTCAATAACTTTAAGATATCTACTTGCCAATGAGATGTTTACATTACAATGAAAATATTGTGTGTTCAAAATATATGCAAATGGGCACTATAGGAAAATTCTTCTTTGGCGAAAAAATAAAGAATATTTGGTTAAACTTTGAATCTATGAAATAGAGGTTTATGCAATGGGGGGGAAATAAATACAAAAAGTCTATTTCATGGATTCCATGAAGTTCAAAGCTACTAGATGAAGTTAATGATTACATTGTCTAAGAAAAATGCTAAGAAGATTTTTATTTAGGGGGGTTTGTCCATTTAAATCCTAGGAAGTGAGAGTTTTCTTGTTCATATGTTACTCCTTCAAAAGACAGACCTACATCTTTGGCTTCAGATCTGGGCTTTATTCGTATAGGAACAAATTTCAAGAGATAAACTAATTTTGACTAGTATGGCTCAATCATTACATTGTTTTTATGTGGAAAGAAGGTTTGTTTTTCAAACGAGGCAGTTGTAAATCAAATTTTGAATGACAATATGTCTTATGGCCAAGTCCATCATCTCACAGGAAGTCTTTACAAGCTCATATGAATTTCGGTGCTCTAAGCGCCCTACAAGGAGATTATGATCTTGCACAACTTTGGGTTGGATATGAAGAGGAAAAGATGGAAAAAGTGGTGAAGAGCGAAGGATGGATGCAAGTCCACTTGATTAAGACCATGATGAACTTAGAAATAGTTCAACTTATGATTTTCCATAAGGAAATGATGCACTTTTCATTCAAAGACTTAATCCAACTTGCAAGGACTTTGTAAAGGCTCTAAACCATTTTTTGGCATAACTATCTATATGTATTTGGTGATACAAGTACTTTCTAAAAATAAAAGTAATTGGAAGATTATTCTTCTTTTCTTTGTTTGGACCTCTCAACATCTTGGCTACAACAACAATGTAGAGACTTATGATGCATTCCTAAATATTGTAGGCAATGCCCAATAATTTAAGATAATGTGGTAACTACTGAAGGAAATGCAAAATTGGGGAAGTGGTCTATCTTTGGTAAAAAATGAAACCTTCACCATACTAATAAGAAAATATTCAACTGCTCACATGGTGGAAAGAGCAATTGAGACATTTGACAAGCGAGAATAATTTATTTTGAAGTACAATGCTCCTACTTTCCAAATTCTTATATGTGCTCTATATACATGTAAACATGTGGAAGAAGCAAAGAGATTGCTTAACCTTAGGAAAAATCAGTTTCCTATGGATATGAAATGCTGAAACACCATTCTTAATGGTTGGTGTGATTTGGTAAACCTACATGGGGAAAAAGGATCTAGAATGAGTGATCAAGTGACTTGCATTATGTGGGTAACCACTTTATTTATTAAATATGGACCATTTATTTATCATCCTTACATTATTACATCATATTATTTCTTTGGGTACCTCCCTCTGTACCGCATATTATCCCCCCTTGTATAGATCTAATCTACAAATATAATAAATTCTCTGATAAAATAAATCCAAGATCTAATACACAAATAAGATAGAAATGTTTCTCTTTATTAATCAAACCCTTGAGGTAGGGTAATGCCATACAATCACTCCTTAAGGAAGGAGAATACTCCAAAAGCCATATGTTTGTCAATATAACAATACTTGACTTCTCTCAATGGAGAGTCTCTAGCCTCTATATAGGCTTCATACATACAAAACCATGGGTATGTCAATACCATATATCCAATACAATGGGCTTATTACATTATTTCCTAACTACTTGTGGTCCCTTGCATTATGCGGGTTAGCCACTTTATTTATTAACTATGGTCCATTTATTTATCATCCTTACATTATTACATCATATTATTTCTTTAGGTATCTCCCTTTGTACCCCATATTATCCCCCCAGGTATACTACATTCACCCCCCCTTAAGCATGTTTCATCCCAGAAACATGAGAATAACACAAATAATAAGATCTACTCAAAAGAGTAGTCCATTGGTACCATGCACATGCATCTACCCATCCAAGAGAAAGGTGAACACTTGATCTAGCCAATCCCTTGCTCGCTTGAGATGGAAGTTGGTTCTTGTGGTTCCTGTTATCACTTAGAACTAAAATTGATACATGCAACTTTCCATCCTAGCCCGATGATGAAGGTCAGTGTTAGTTTAATTTGGTTTTAATTTTTTCCTTAGAGTCTGGAGTTTTGATGAGTTTTTTGAGTCAAGTTATTCTCAGCTCCCCTTGGTTCCCCTCCATCTACCATTGTTCTATAGCCATCGGTTATCTTATGTCAGTCACCGTGTCTTGTTGTAATTTCGCAGCGCAATGCCAATTAGGCAGTTTCGCAGCGCAATCATAGTTAGGCAGTTTCGCAGCGTATCATGATTAGGCAGTTTTGCAGCGCATCATTAAAATTTTAAACTGACAGCGCTGCGAAATCATGGATTCGTACTTCCGCAGCGAACCTTTCCCGAAATGTCAAGTCTGTTAAGTGAGTCATAGGCCATGTCTTCTCATGTCAGCTCATGTATCCCTCTTATCACGTTTCACCACTCATTGCCATTATCACCACCATTAGATCTGTTGATATGCACGAATTATCATTCCCAAGAAAGACAACCGTGCATAAACCTTAATGATGGCCGTAAGTCTTGCATGAGTGAAAAATATGCAAGGTTACATCTTGAAAGGTTTTAAACGGAAAAATTCAAAATTCAAGCGAGGCTGATAATCAAGCGAGGCTGAATTCAAATAGAAGCCAAATCACAATTCCAACCGGAAGCTGGTAGTCATTGTTTGTGAAGATCTGAAAGAATCAATGGAGAAAAAAGAGCACAGATCCGGTAAACCTCTAAGGACTGAACCTGAAGGCCTGGATATAACGTTGAGAAATGAAGAGGTGAAGAAAGCATTTAAAAATGCCGGGTGCTGGAAGTTTTGCAAAAAGTTACAAGGAGGACACGCACAGGTAACTAAGGAATTTGCACTTAACTTCACAGGTTTGAATTCAAAGGTAGCCATGTTAGAATTGCAGGTTTCGCCAGAAGTGATATCTACTGTAACAGAGATCCCACGAGGAAAAGAGGAATGGTTTAAAATTTTCAAATTTGACATGAATCCTTGCAAGGAGTTCTTGAAGGATGATTATGTAAATGAGGATTTAAGTAAGGCAGTGCCCAGGAATTATGTCAAAGAACATTATGCTCACTTACTCACCTGCATACAGAAATATCTGACTTGTGAAGGAAGGTATAACAAGGTTT
Source organism: Pinus tabuliformis (assembly GCA_031772625.1). NCBI lineage: Eukaryota > Viridiplantae > Streptophyta > Pinopsida > Pinales > Pinaceae > Pinus > Pinus tabuliformis. Next base: position 367,514,007 of record CM062805.1, read on the forward strand.
ATTCTTACCATTTCAAACTCCTTTTGCACTTCACCAGGAAGGTCTCCATAGACTTACCTTTTTATCTGTTCCGTAGTTTGAGCAAGATGTGTGATAAGGTATAGCTGAGGAAAGAGGATTGTGAAACCTCTTTGTTTCATCATGGTTTAATTAAACTACTGGTTTTAGATGGGCTCCAAAAGGTAGACAGAGATTGGAATTCATTTATTTTTATGGCTGGCTTCAAAAGCCAGACTGGCCTCACTCCTCAACCTGTTAGAGATGCTACAATAGCTGAGCTCCAAACAGAAGTAAGAGCTAAAAGAGTTCCAAGGTCACAAGTAAGAAAACAAGTGAAGCCACTCGTCATCCAAGATCAACCTCAGCAATCAACTAAGGAAAAAGCTCAAGGTAAAAAGACTGTACCTGAAACAAACACATCTGAAGTAGTCTCAAGGGTAAGAACAAGAAGTCAGATAAATAAGGAAAAAGGTAAAGCTATAGCAGTTGAAGAAAGTCCAGTGTCCAAGGCAAGTTTAAATGATTTATTACAGGCTATTGATTTCGAGCAGTCTCTACCAGTTCAAATCGAATTGATGCAGTCAGAACAAGAAAGCACCAAGAAATCCAAGGCCTCAATAAAGGCTTAAATTTGATGTGCCAGCTGAAGAATTCGTTTTTAAACCTAGAAGACCTATGACAAGGAGATTCCAGCAAGTACAGGAAGCACTGCCAAGAACAGAGGAAACAGGGGAAGAGACATAGAAAAATGCAAACAAAACAGTCATCACATCTCAAGGAGATAATATAGCAGCCATAAAGAGCCAATTAGAATCAGCTAAATATGAGATTGCCAAATTGAAGAAAGCCGCTAGAAAACATGCAATCATACATGCAAAGTATTATAAAGCTTTATGGAAAGGGAATGAAACCCTAGAAGCCCAGTTGAATTCAGTGGTTGATAGCCATTCACAATTTCACACATGGACAGTACCAGCAATCAAAGAAGCCAAGTACATCAGAAGGATCAATATGCAACTGAGAGCTGGGAATAAGGCTATGAAGAAACAAATTGAAGATCTGAAGGCACAGCTAAGTCAACTACCTGCTAAATGAGTTTTCATGTCAAGTAAGATTTTGTTTTAAAATTTTGACAAATTCGCTTGATTTTATCTTCCTGAGGAAATATAAATCCCTATTCGACATGTGGAAAGTCTAAAGAAGTTTTTGGCAATCAAGTACTCGGCTAATAAAGGTCTCGGGTTAAAAGCAAGCTGTTTTAAATAACTCAGCAGTTTCGTAGCGCGCTACGAAACTGCTGTAGGTGATGATTTTAACGCAAATCAAGCAGTTTTGAATTATAAGCGGGAATTTTGAAAGGGAAACATCTAAAAGGCATACAAGACATCATCTGAAGCTATCCAATAGTTAACCAGGTCAAGACACGTGGAGGTAATATGCGTTCGAATCCAACTTTAGATTTTTGTCATAAAGGAAGCATATTTCATATTTATCACACTTTAGGATATGTGAAACAGTTACAGTTTGCAAAAATTTTGGCTTTCACGTATGCAAACGGTGGACAAAAAATCAAAGACGTGGCAGTTTGCTCCATTTTGGGGTGATTAAAAGATAAAGGATATACTTCGTTGGATCCGGACATGTTAAGGCAGACTAAAGACCGATACACAGGGACAGTTTCATATGTTTCAGGGTATTGGAAAGGATGTGTCATTAAAGATCAAACATGTAGCTTTGAACATCCATTACAGCCAAACTAAAGGGGAGCAGATGTCAAAGAACGAGGATCATTGTAATTAAAGCCATCATACATGTAATATGGAGTTAGAGTCATAGTTGATTCAGATCTCTAAAAAAACTCCAGTCAGCACCTTGTTGTATTTATTAGTTAGTTAAAGGGTTAATAGGTGTCATTAGAAGTAGTTTTCGAATTCCCCTCATGCTGGAGGAGGAATCTCGATCAATTAGAATAAGAGTTCTATATATAGCTAAAACAGCAATGTAATGAGGGTTGGAAAATTTTATGATACAGCTTGTATTTGGCTTATGTAAAGACTCATTTCAGTAATATAATTCTAACTTTACTTCTCAGGATTCATGAGGGATTTCTATTGTTCAGAATATGTGATCTTGTTCTTTCCATAATTTTTACAGTGGTATAGATGTATAATCACTCAGAACTCACTGAATGTGCTCTGATTTCCTGTATGCATTTATAAACTGTGGTCCTATATGAGTTATGTTCTGAATGTCTAAATGCTGAGTGCCCTGACTTCTATGTAAGGTTGAGTTCACTGTTATATTGAGGTGTTGTTGACTCCATAAGCCCAATGGATAGATGCTTAATGTTTTTCCAGCATTCATATTTTTCACAGTTGTTCTATAAGAGTTAGCCATCTTAGCTTTAATCAAAATCATTAATCCTTTAAGAGAGAGCCCTCTCAGGTTGAGGAGGCTAAGCCTCAGCCTAAAGTAGGTTGAAATAGTTACTTGAAGTCTTCCTTGTCTGCAGCCTTCCAGGGCCTGATTTTGAGATAACAGTTCCTCTGTGTTGATGTGTTGTGGGTGGATTGTTGCACCTCTCTATGTGTCTTCCAGGGGTTGTTGCTCGTGTTGCTAATTCTTTGCCACCTTGCTGGTTGTTGTCTCGTTGGGTGGTGCAGGTAGTGATATGTTGAAGCTTTAATTAATGGTGTAGCTTTCTTCAATTCCCCACTTGATGGAGCCTGAGTGGTATTGGGTTCATTTTGTGGTACCTGCTCTTGTTTCGTGTCATCCATTATTACTTCCACCAAAAACTCCTCATCTGATGTGTCATTACTTGTAGAGTTTTCTGCTTGGGCCTCCTTGGACTCTACCTATTTAGTGATGGAAATATTCTGCAATGTAATCTTCCTATTTTTATACCAAAGCTTCAAGAATTTATTTTGTACATTAATATTGATCGTACCAATGGATTCCATCCAAGGGTATCCTAAAACAACATCCACATCATCCATATCTGAAGCATAAAAATCATAATGCAACACATACTTATCCATAGAAATCCTCAAATCTTTATAGATTTGAACACCCTCATTATCAACTTGTGTGTTTTCAATATGTTTTGGTGGAACTTACAATTTTTTAGCCAATTTAACATTGATAAAAATATGTTGGCAATTAGGATTGATAGACACAATGATATTCTCTTTCTAAATACATCTCTGAACTTGTAAAATAGAAAGATTGGTAGAAAGTAAGTCTTTATGGCTCTTAGTGTCATTTTTTCCAACATGAGACCCCTTATTCCAAAGGAATTCTTGGGCATTGTGACTTATTATATGTTAGGTATTCTTCAATAGTAGGACCATCGTCTTTTACTGTAAAAAATAGCCTTCTAGAACACATAAAATAGAGTGAGAGATTTAAAGAAAATCATTTACTTTGGGAGAAAATTTAAAATGGGAACAACTTGGTCAATATAGCTCAGAATACTTATTATAACCTATTTTCAGAAATGGAACGACCATTCAACATCTTCTTGTGATATTGGAATCATGATTTGGGGACTCTGAAAACTCATATTCGTGCTAAGACTATCCGACCATCACAAACATTTCTGAAAAAAAAAAGAGTTGATTTTAAATCAACGATATCTCCCTCATCTAAACTCTGATTTGACAGATTTGTCTTTATAAATTGAGTGGTTTTTAGAGAGGATCTCATATTTTCATTTATTTTCTTGAAATTATGCACAAAAATCTATAAAAAAATGATTGGATATCTGTCGTCTGTTGTAGCTCCTAGAGACAACCTTGGATTGCTTACAAGACTAGTGCCTGGGCACATCTAAATTGGTGTGTCTCAAATGATTTACAGGAAATTAGAGACATCAATTATGTTCTATAAATACATACATACATACATACATACATACATACATACATACATACATACATACATATATATATATATATAGGAAATGTGCTGGTTCATTTATCCAAAGAATTAAAACATGGATTTTTGGTACTTCCTCACAACATCAGATCTCAAAAATATGCATGAAAATAGCGGAGGCTGAGTAATTCAAGGGCTTATAGCTTAATAAGATTTTGTAGAGCATATGAGAGAGGACAAAGAGAAAGAGAAACTCATCACATAGAGCATAAGGCTTCAAGCATTCTACACTTAACACATAGAGCTTGAGGCATTAAGGATTTCTATACTTATTTGAGTTACAAGCAGAAATAATGGGTGAAGGAGGGGAAGAATGCTATGATTCATGTGCTGCATATTTAAAGAGATGATTTCAATAACCCACACAGGTATATGCATCTACAGTATTGAGACAAGTGAATCTGTGATATAATTATAGGCACTTGCATTCACATATCAATACAAATAAATCTATGAGGAAGCTTGAAACATTTCTAGCAGCTATAATTTGCATGAATACATAGAGGAAAGATGAACATAAAATGAGATTTAACAGAGGGAACACTTACTATAATTCTTGAAGGGGGAATCACCATTGTTTCCTTGATATTCTGAAAAGATTTGTGTTACAAAGAAAAATAGTTTGAAAATAGTATGTAGTCTTTTCTATAGAATCTCTGAACCTTTTCTAAGTCTTACTTTCCCCTATTTATATGGAGAGGGGAGCTAGAACATACATTACAGTAAAAGTATCTCTGGTCAATTGTAAGTGCCCATCTTGGAGGTCTTTTGTTGTATAGAGGGATGGGGCTCCATGCTGAGCCATTAATCTTCCTGAGTCCCGTGTATTGCTCCAATGTTGCGCCATGCTCCATTTAAGTCTTCTAGCTATCAACCCATCTGCCCATTAAACCTCTGTACTGCACTATTGGTGCCTTTATGTAGTGGGTGATATGCATTCCAGTGTAACATCACAGTCTCGTAGGCACGGGCTTTTTTCCTCTAAAATAGGTGAAACAGGCATTTTTTATTTTTCCCCTTAGCCCCCTTTATTATAGCCCCTCGTGTGGATTTCCTCATATGACTCAGGGCTGGAACCAGGGGCTTAGCCCTCAGGTGCTAAGGCCTTCAGACCCGTGTCTGGGATATTTTTCCTTTGTATCATAAAATCCCACATATCAACGCTTTACCATGCTTTTGCCTTAAGCTTCTTCCCCAAACACTTGCGATCGCCGATCTGTGGGATCAGGCCCACCTAAGACATCACAATCGCACTACAGGAGAGGGGGACCCTTTACCTTTTTCCTTAGCATGGGCCGACAGTCTGGACACAAGATCCTTATAGATCATGCCGTAATAACTTATCGCATCCGAGGGGGGCCTTTTCCCTTTGTTACTTGGAATCCCACATCCTGGCGCTTGATGGCCTTTTACCTTTAGCTTTTCCCCTTAACAGTTGTGATCGTCGATCTGCGGGGTGATGTCATCACTGCCATGTGTCACCCCGGCACCCTTGAAAATGCTGAAACTGAGTGACACGTGTCTCATGTATGGCCACGTCACCCTCCGTACTACCATGTGGAGGAGAGAGAAAGGGGGTCATCCGCCTTGGTTTGGTAGGCATTTCCTTTGTTAATGAATTTCAGCCTTTCTTGGAACTTTTACACTATACCACAAAATCAGCCCCCGCATGGTCTTAGAATGAAAACCCCATCAATCCGCCGATATTGAAGGATGCAGGATGGCGGGAGTGCAGGATTGCACCACGTGGAGGAGAGAGAAGGGGGGTGTCTCGTCCTTTGTTTTTCCATGTTTTCCTTTGTTAACTATTTTCAGCCCTTCCCTGGCAATGCAACACTATATTGCAAATCAGCCCCTGCATGGTCTTTGGAGTTTATTATGAATGTGGGACTGCGAGGTCGCCCAGATGCATGGTTGTGGGACTGCAGGGTTGCGCCACGTGGAGGAGAGAGAAGGGGGTGGCTCGCTCTTGTTTTGTTATGCGTTCCCTTTGTAAACTTTTTCTGCCTCCCCCGACGATGTTACATTATACCACAAAATCACCCCCACAAGGTCTTTTAAGTTTAGAACCCGTTGATCCACCAATATGCCGAGATGCGGGACTACGGGGTCGCTGGGATGTGGAATGCGAAATTGTGGGAGTTCGAGATTCCACCACGTGGAGGAGAGAGAGAGGGGGTCGCCTGCCTTGTTTTTTTCATGCTTTCCTTTGTTAACCTTTTTCGACCTTCCCCGACTATTCACAATATATCACAAGATCAGCCCCCACAAGTTTTGGAGTTTTCTGTGACTGCAGGACTGCTGTGACAACCGATTTGCAAGATGCAGGATTTCCCTCATACTTATCCATTTTCTAGGTTTTCAAGGCTTTCCAAGGCAATCTTCAACATACTCTAACTTCTGATCCAGGAGTCCTTTTTTGGACTTCTATATACCATTGGAAAGCTCTTTCTGAGCACTAGGAACTGGAGGGGTCTGATCAAGCTCTGAGATCTTCTATGGTCTGGGAAAGTGGCTCCAAACTTCACTGCTCTTGGGCAACCTTGACCAAATGAAACCCACAATGCAGTGAGTGACAACATCGTCCATGAATTTTCATAAAAAAAATCACATTATTTAACCCCTATCAATCTGAACCTAATACATCTTCCCAATTTAAAGAACCCTAATTTCACTAGATATTGTAGGTATCCATTTTTTTCATTAACATTTTTTATACCCCTTTATATTTTTCATTTATTTGAGCTCCATTTTTTATACCTGCCAATATACAAACCCTTTACCCCCTATATATCCCCCAATATATTATGTCATTTTTTCCTCAATAAATATCCCCCAATATGAACAAATGTGGTATGGTATGTCTCCCCATTGAAATCCGTGACGTGACATATATCTTATTTATAGTTTAAAATGGTATAAGTGAAATTTAATATTTTATGTTTTTTAACTAGCAAATATATATGCAATATGAAACATAATTATAGAGGATTGTTATAATTAAATATAATTATTAATTGATGTGGTAACCAAATATTAGATAGACATTTTTTGCTCCAGTGAAAATATTTACATTGAATGCTATAAAGGTATTAACTAGAATACAATATTTTTTGTTTTAATATAAAATTCAAGGAAAAAGGTCGTAATATGTGTATATCATTCATCAATTTGATTTTTGATATGTTTATGACTATCAACCTTTGCCATTTTTTATTTTATTTTATTTTTCTGTTGTAGCATTTGTAGGGTTTTGGTAAGTTAGAATCAATTAGTCAAAAAATGAAAATATATTGCAAAAAATATTAAGTCAGGATATGGACAAAAAGAATATTGATTTAAAATATGTTAGGGATTTTTAATAAACAAGTCCATATCAAATAAAATGTTAAAATAGATGCCCTAAAAAATGAAGGAATAAACAAAATTTTAGGTTAGAAACAAAAGCAAAAAACAATAAACTTTGAAAGTGTTGCAAATCTAAATGCCATTACTCTTAGTCTGGTTCATTTTTGCAAATAATAGTTGTGTGCAGTTTGTTTAGATGCCACACTAGTTTATTTGATCCAATTATACAGTGTAGTTATGTTGGATTTGATTTAAATTTGATTGTAAATAGGTAGAAAAAAAATGGCTCAACAGATTAATCTGAGCTAATGGAGGAAATAAGGGATAGAGGTAGATTAGTCATAAAATGGAAATATTGAGTTGCTAGCTTAAATGTACTCAGATAGATAAATGAAAATGTTAGGAGTAAAAGGGTAGGTAGACATGTGAAATGTAATTGGAGTATCAAATTTATTTTATCCTAAGTTATAACATTGCAAAGCTATACATTCAATAATGGGTTTTAATTAACTGTAAGTTTTAAAAGCATCTATGTTATCTCATAAATGTCTCCATTTATTCATTTATTCACCATGACCCGCAACTGTCACATCTGCCCTCAAAGTCGTGACCCCACCATCACTTCTGCCTCACGTGTTAAACACCCCCCACCTTACCTTTCATCTCGCATACCCACACAAGATTTGATGGCCCACGTCCCTCCTCGGCCCTCATTCACCGTCCAAACTTTATCGGCCGGGGGGGTCCAAAATGGGCAGTTTCCAAAACTGCCATCATAAACAGCCTTTTCCATGTTTTAGTGTTTCAGGACTTAAAATCTTGAAACTACTTACCGCCTCACCTTAGTCCGGAATGAGGTATATAAGCGATCATTTACCGCTACTCCACATCACACTCCATCTCATGTCTACCGTCCAATCAACTGTCGCCTAGCCGTTATCTATTCAATGTTTCTCCCACTAATTTATGATTCAAAAACCCGTTAATTGATCTCGTTGGATAATTAATGCAAAATTTAACCGTTCATTGCCACCCCCACTCCAATTTTTCCATTATAAACCCTATTAATTCACGAAAATGGTTACACAGTCCATTTCTATAACCAAACTGATCATTGAAGGTTTCTTCCCTACAACTCAACCACTGTCCGACATTAAGCAATTATTTTTCCTGTTCAGGAAACTGACATCCAGGTCCACTTGCTTCTTTTACAGTTATACTGTTTTGACTATGATCACTCTGCTTTAGGCCTATTTCCATCATTCTTAGTTTGCAATTCATTTGACAAAATGCCTCCTAAGGGAAAATAAATTGCAAAAGTCCCAAATCCCCTGATTCATCCACAGGTCAACTTCCATCATACCCCACTGGTTGACAGCGATTGTAAAATCATTGAGACTTCTTCTCAATTTGATTTATATGAAATCTATTGCTGGATGGAAGAACAACTAATTGATCAGACAGATGAGATAGGTCTCTGGGACTCCCAAATCCATCACTATATTTTCCCGCAGATACATAGAGCACCTGATTTTGTGAGGAAATGCCATGAATCTTATTATCCTAGTCAGAGAGCAATTATTTCACCCACATGAAAAATCCTTTGTTTGATTAATTTCAATTCCATTGAGAAAATGTTGCAAGTCACTTCTACTACACCAATTCATCCTTTTTCCCATGAGAACATGATAGAATCCTATCAAAAACTAGACTTTACTAAAAGATCCTAGACCCTTGAACTTTTTCTAGCTGTTGATAGCCCTCTGCCTAAAAGAAACCCTCCTTATGATTCATCCATCTTCCCTGATAAAACCAAGAAAATCACCTCTATTTTGTCTTATTTTCTTGGTTAAAACTCTGATCAAAATGTTACTTAATCCATCCTTGGTTTATCGTCCATCTTTTCTGTTGATTTTAAACCCACTGTTATTTATGATTTCAGTGAGTTCCTAGCTGAAGCAATATATGAGCAATTTTTCAAGTAGACTTCTTTTGAGTTCAATGTGAAGGATGTGCATGCAATTGATCAAATTGAGATGCACAAACAAACTGGGAAAATGAGTTCTTTCACCTTGACTAACAATGCCATGAGTTTGTCAAAAATGCAGGTTACCTTGGCCAACACTCAGTCACAACTTAAGTTGGAGAAAGTCTCCTCATTAGAAAAGGACACCAAGATTCAATCCTTGGAAAATCTAGTGTTGAAGATGGGATATGATCCCTCCAACATAAATGTTGCAGAAGAGCTTATTAAGAAGAAGAATGCTGAAGTTGTAGCATTAAAGAAGCAACTCAAATTGCTAGCCTTTGAAGACCCAATGGCTAAAGAAATTGAAGAAACAAAAAATCAGAAGTCTGACATGATGAAGCTCATCATAGAGCAAAATTTGCAGATAAAACAAATGGAGGAGTAGATGGAGAAACTGGTCAAGGAAAAAGAGGAAGTTGTTAAAAAGGCTCAAACTCCAATGGATATAGTCCCCCTTACAGCAATTCCCACCACCAAAGTTTCAAATTTAGCTACAACGTCGACTACAGGTACAGCAGAAGGAGTTGAACAACTTGCTGAAGCTATTCAGAACTTGTCTATCCAAACAGTAGAAATTAAGAAACTGAAGGATGAAATCAAGGAGTTACAGCTTCTGAAGTCAGTAGAAGATAGTTCACATGTATCTAACTTGAACATAGTCAAAGGTCAGATTGAAGTACTACAAAGGGAACTCAAGGAATATTTCATTGGAAACAAATTGGGTTTAGAAAAGGAAATTATGTGGGAAGAAATTATAGAATCAATCAAGGATATTTGGCCCTATATCAAGATAGTGTTTGATCAAAAGGATCTCTTGGAGATAGGAAGTAGTTGAAACTATTACTAAGCAGCTTGAAGACATACCAGAAATTGCTTCTGATATCATCAAGTTCCTGAATTCAAAAGACAGCTATGAGCTTGTGGAATTAGACATAAGTGACAGAACAACAACTATATTGGAGGTAAAGAAGATCATCACCAAGAAAAACCTCATCCTTCAGCTGCAGGAAAAGTTCAGCAATGTCAATACCATAGTTCAATAGTTTTTCAACAGGATAGAACCCTTGACCAGCAAGGGTTTACCCTCCATGCTTGTGATTAATGACAAACTGATATCAATTGAGGATTATGTTTAGAAGCTGACAGCGGTGGGAAAACATGTAGTTTTAGTTTCAAACATAAGAGGTTTAGCAACACCAACACTTAAAGTAAATACACTCAGGGATACTTTCTTTATTTTGAATGAAATCAGACACATATTTTTAGTAAAACCCACTTTTACTAAATATACAGAGATGGATGACATTTATAGAAGAGTAATTAAGATATCTATCCCAGAAAAGAAATGCTAGGAAGAATTGATAGATTTACTTGATTGAAGGGTGATCTATAGTATTTAGCTTTTAAAATAACAGCCAGCATAGCTTCAACAGTGTTCAATATTTCCACCAACAATCATCAATAGCTCAACAACAAAATAGTGCCACATCAACTAGCAGTTTCTATTTCTGATTTTGTAATCATCTATTTTTATAAAACAATTGGAGATATTTTCTTAGTTCCATTATTGTATAAATAACTCTCTTTTACGAGTTATTAAGGGTTGCACCCTTGAAGAAGCATTTCTAGACATTAAATGTACTTGACTTTTCTGAAACATTAATACAAATCTCAGGATTCTAAATTCTGGTTCATACAATTTCGTTTTTCTTGGAAGTTTTTCCAGTTATATTCACATTGTTTTTCTTCATACTCTTATGTTTTAAAGAGATAACTAGGTAGGAATAATTGAGTTTCAATCTATTTCTATAAGCTTCTCAAGTGATCATCTATAAAGAGAATGAATTATATCAACTATCTATTTAATTAATTCCCTCTTAATTAAAAATCATCAACATCTTTTGTAAACTTAAGTATATTATGTTAAACCTTCTGAACATGGTTTAAAGGTTTTCCTACTTATGATTGCTTGATGTTCAATTTGATTATTGTAAAAATCATAGCATTTCCCTCTTTCTGCTCACCAACATACAATCTATATCACTGTGTGAATTTTAATAGCAGCTAGCCCTCTATTTTAATATTAATATTATTCAAAAGGTTAGGCATCACAAAACTCCCAAAACAATTATCTTAAATGCCCTGGCATGATAGCTTACCATTATCATCTCAGATATAGTTGTCACAGATATCCCTCCCAAATTTGGAATGCTCCTTTCTAGGCCTTGATGTGCCAAATTAAGGGGAACTCTTCAGATGGACATCCTGTTTATGGGGGAGAGCAACTAAGGTTATATAGAGAGGTAAGGTTTGTGCACACTGTTTGTAAAACAGATCAACCAAGGAACCATCCCATTTATGAAATTGATCAAGATTTTGGTTGTTTTCAACTCTCTTCAAACCAAACACATGAAACTCAAGTAAAAATTGAAGATGTAGTTGAAAGTCTTGTACCAAATCAAACTGATGTATGGAAACTATTCTTTGATGGTTCTTGTACTAAGGATGGAGCAGGAGCTGGGGTAGTTTTAATCTCACCAGAAAAAGAAAATATTACACAATCATGCAAACTTGATTTTGAAGTTACAAATAACGTAGCTGAATATGAAGCTTTCCTTTTAGGACTCCAATTAGCCAAGAGATTAAAGGTTCAAAACCTGAGCATTTTCACTGACTCAGAGCTCATTGTTAAACAAGTTAGAAATCTTTGCCAAACAAAACATCCTAGGCTTAGATCTTATCGAAATGAGGTTTGGGATTCAGTTGAAAATTTCTTTAATGCTTTCAATTTGACTTATATTCCAAGAGATTAGAATATTCATGCAGATTCCTTGGTTGTTTCTGCTAGTTCCTTTAAAATTCCTTATCAGACTAATGTTCTCTATCAAATACAAGTCAAATACAGACCATCCATCCTAGATAATCTAAAATACTGGCAGATATTTGAAGATGATGAACAAATAAAATATTTTCTGCAGGTTATAGATGAATTTTCAGTTCTACAAATCGATGAAGATAGAACAGAAGCAAATGAAAACATAAATGAAAATGATAATTCAAATTTTAATTCAAAAATTGTTGATCATGATATCATTCAATTATCTAACAATTTCATTCCCAAAGGTCTAATTCCTTTAGAGAAGTTGTTTGATCAAAATGATGTCCTCAGAAACCCACAGTCAATTTCTTCACCAGATGACATAGAGGAAATTAACATTGGAACAAATGATGATATTAAAAACATCAAAATTTGTGCATCTCTAGATCCTGAAATCAAAACTCAATACCTTAAGTTACTTGAAAATTACAAAGATGTTTTTGCATGGACTTATGCTGATCTAAAGACTTATGACATTTCATTGATACAACATAAGATTCCTCTAAAACCAGAGGCAAAACCTTATCAATAGAAACTTAGGAGGATTAATCCTACTCTTCTACCAAATGTAGAAAATGAAATTAAGAAAATGCTAGATGCCCAGATCATCCTCCATCTTAGGTATTCTATTTGGGTTTCTAATTTAGTTCATGTTAGAAAGAAGAATGGAGAAATCAGACTATTTGTGGACTTTAGAATTTTAAACAAAGCATCACTAAAAGATAACTAACCTTTACCCAAAATCGATCAGTTACTTCAAATAGTTTCAGGAGCACAAATACTTTCTATGCTTCATGGTTTTTCAGGTTATAATCAGGTAAATGTTGATCCAACAGACAGAGAGAAGACAACCTTTACTACACCCTGGGGTACATTTATGTACTCTAGAATTCCCTTTGGTTTATCTAATGCTGGAGCAACATTTCAGAGAGCTATGGACATAGCTTTTGTGGGTCAGGTAAATAAATTTGTAGTCATTTATCTTGATGACATAACTATTTTTTCTAATTCTGATTAGAAACATCTTAAGCATTTGAGGAAGGTTTTTGACAGGTGTAGGAAATTCAGAATATCACTGAATCCAAAAAAGTCTTTGTTTGCTATCAAAGAAGGAAAACTGCAGGGCCACATAATCTCAAAGGAAGGAGTGGTGATTGATCCCAAACGTGTATCGGCCATTAAAACATTTTCCTTACCTAGAAATAAGAAGGAGATTCAAGCTTTTCTAGGCAAGATTAATTTTTTAAGGAGATTCATCCCTAATTATGCTGAAATTGTAAAAGACGTCACTGATATGCTCCGAAAGGACCATGAAGTTAAATGGACTATCTCTTCCAGATATGCATTTGATCAGATCAAGAAGGTTATCTTTGAAGCTCCAACCTTGGCCAACCCTGATTATACCAAACCATTCAGTATCTTTTCCTTTGCCTCAGAAACAACCTTGTTGTTGTTTTATTACAAAAGAATGAAGATTCCCATGACCAACCCATAGCCTTTTTCAATAAGGTTATGATAGATGTCAAGCTTAAGTATGAAATAATTGAGAAGTAAGCCTATGCCCTTATTCAAGCCCTGAAATCATTCAGGATGTATGTCCTACATTCACCCATTACTGCTTATGTTCCTAACAATGTTGTGAAGATTGTTTTGACCCAGCTTGAATCTGATGGGAAGAGAGGTAGATGGATCACTCAAATTCTGGAGTTTGATCTAACTATCAAAACCACAAAGCTAGTAAAGGGTCAAGGATTAGCTAAGCTTCTAGTTGAATCCAACTGTAAAGTGCTCGGAACCAATCCTATTTTGGAAATACAAGGGAAGAATCCACAAGAACCTTCTCCAAATTCAGATAAGAAGAATACACAAGAACCTTCTGTTCTTGCAGAATGGGAGAATCCATCAGAACCTTCCCAAAATTTGAATGATAAGAATCCACAAGAACCTTCCTTCCATCCCGAAGAAAAGAATCCACAAGAAACTTTACCTTCACATCAAGTCAGCCCCATATGCATTGATGACAAATTTCTATTACCAAATTGGTATCAGGACATTGTATATTTCTTGATCCATTTTGAATGTCCAGCATTATTCTCCAAAAGTTAGTTTAAAACTCTCAAATTGAAAGAAGTAAAGTATTGTATCATAAATGCAAATCTATACTCGAAGGACCCACTTAATATTTTGCCATTGTGTTTAACATAATCAGAGACTGAAGGAATCATTGACCAGTTTCACACAAGATTTTGTGGAGGACATTATGCTTGGAGAGCAATAGCATAAAATATATTAATGACAAGATTTTATTGGCCCACACTGTTCTTACAGGTAGGTTCAAAGGTCAGAAGTTGTGTGCCCTATTAAATGTTTGCTGGTAAGCAAAAATTAGCAGCTCTTCCACGGATCCCAATTATAGTTTCAACACCTTTTCTCTAATCAGGATTAGATTTTATTGGAGAGATTCATCCTACTTCAAGCAATAAAAATAGATGGATCCTTACTGCAACAGACTACTTCACTAAATGGGTGGAAGCAATCCCAGTAAGAAATGCTACTTATTCAGTAGTAATCAAATTCATTGAAGAAAACATCTTATCTAGATTTGGTTGCCCAACTCAAATTGTTACTGATAATGCAACAACATTTTCCAGTGTCAAGATGATTGATTTTTGCCAGAAATATTAGACTTTGTTGCATCATTCAACTCCATATTACCCTCAAGGTAATGGCCTTGCAGAATTCTCAAATAAAAGTCTGGTGAAGGTAATCAAAAATACTTTGGCAGATCTTAAAAAGAGCTGTGATTCTCACCTAATTTTTGCAGTATGGGAAAATAGTATTAATCCAAAGAGATCTACTGGAAAATCTCCTTTTCAGATAGTCTATGGGAAATATGCAATATTCCCTACCAATTTGTCCTTCCCTGTTTTAAAATTCATGCAGGATTCAACAGATGAACTTGATGATTTTTCAAGGAGAATAAATCAGATTATTGAACTAAATGAAAATAGAGATGAAGTTCAATATAAATTGAAAAAGTATCAGAATAAGATGAAGAGCTTGTTTGATAGAAATGCCAGGGAAAGGGACTTCAAGGAAGGTGATCTAGTTCTTAGATGGGATACCAGAAGAGAAGATAAGGGAAAACATGGCAAGTTTGATAACCTATGGTTTGGACCTTTAGCTATTACTGAAGTAAAGGGAAGAAACACTTTTGTGCTACAAAATCTTGAGGGACTTTATTCCACTTATCCTATTAATGGAAGGTTCCTCAAGCATTACATTCAATACTAACAAGTTGAAGTAGATTTCATTACTATCACTGTAAAAACTCTAGTTTGTTTTACTTTTCAAGATGTCAGTGTGATTTTTTACAGAAAAGACTCCATAGCCCGAGGAGAATGCACATGGATCTGCAAATTCTCTACATTCTATAGGAGAAAGCAGTCCCCAGTTGGAGCCAATGTTGTAACATTTTTTGGGTTTTGATAAGTTAGAATCAATTAGTCAAAAAATGAAAATATATTGCAAAAAATGTTAAGTTAGGATATGGAAAAAAAGAATATTGATTTAAAATATGTTAGGGATTTTTAATAAACAAGTCCATATCAAATAAAATGTTAGAATAGATTCCCTAAAAAATGAAGGCAGAAACAAAATGTTAGGTTAGAAACAAAAGCAAAAAACAATAAACTCTGAAAGTGTTGCAAATCTAAATGCCACTACTCTTAATCTAGTTCAGTTTTGCAAATAATAGTTGTGTGCAGTTTGTTTAGATGTCACGCTATTTTATTTGATCCAATTATACAATGTAATTATGATTGGATTTGATTTAAGTTTGATTGTAAATAGGTAGAAAATAAAATTGGCTCAACAGTTTAATCTGAGCTAATGGAGGAAATAAGGCATAGAGGTAGATTACTCATAAATGGAAATATTGAGTTGCTAGCTTAAATGCACTTAGATAGATAAATGAAAATGTTAGGTGTTGGGTGTGGAGCCTGATTATCTTCTGTATTCAAAGGTATCGTCACATTGGACCCCAGTTTGGAATGGGGCGGCAACGCCGCCCGCAAAATATTCATTGCAGGGGGGGTTCGGGGGGGCGACTGCGACTTTTGGGGAGCCCCCCCCCCCGGCGAGGGGTTTCAGGGGCAGTGCTCCTGAAGCTAAAAACAGATGTAAAATTGCCTTGTAAAAGTATAGTAATTTCTAGTCAATCTGGGTCGTTCATTAGGCGGATGATCTAACGGTAGAACTTATGTTTAGTTTAGGGTTTTTTGCCCTAGAAGGCAACCCCTCTCTTTGTATGAGGGCATTGTATTAAGTCTATGTAATATATGTGTATTCTCCGAGCAAGAAGTAGAGAGGTGAGACTGTGAGAGAAAAGAGAGGATATTATAGCAGATTTGTTGTAGGTTGTGTCTCTTCATTTTGCTGGATAATAGAAAGGAAGGACTGGCTGTTCGGGGTGGACGTAGCCCAAACTGGGTGAACCACGTATATCTGTGTCTCTCTTGTTTTATGTGTTTTCTGTGTTCATATCTCTGCAATATTTTATGTGTTCCATTGCTCCGTAATATATAATTTTCTAACAACTGGTATCAGAGCCGAAGGTCTATTTGGCTGATAAACTCGCAGGAAAGAAGGGTTCCTCGTTCGAGTGGGAGAAATGGCAGAAGATGGTAAGTTTAGGGTCGAGAAATTTAATAGCCAAAACTTCTCGTTGTGGAAGATGCTGATGGAAGATTATTTGTATCAGAAAGATATGTACCTACCATTGGGCAGAAAAACAAAGATGCCGACGGGAATGACAGATGAAGAATGGAACCTTCTCGATAGAAAGGCACTCAGAACAGTACGGTTATGCCTCACAGCGTCGGTCGCCTTCAACATTTCGAAGGAAACAATGACAGAGGGTTTGATTAAGGCGTTGGAGAAACTATATGAAAAACCCTCGGCCTCAAACAAGGTATTTCTTATGAAACGGTTATTTAATATGAAGATGTCGGAAGGTGGATCTGTTGCAGACCATTTAAATGATTTTAATACTGTTACAAGTCAGCTATGTTCTGTAGGGGTAAACTTTGATGATGAAGTTAGAGCTCTGTTATTCTTGTGCTCATTACCAGAAAGTTGGAATGGTTTAGTAATGGCCATTAGTAACTCTATTTCTGGATCTAGTACTTTAAAGTTTGATGATGTTTTTGGTGCTATCCTTAGCGAGGAAATGGGACGGAATAGCTCCGGTGAGAGAACGAGTAATGCTTTGAGTGCAGAGTCTAGGGGAAGAAAAATGGAAAGAGGAAAGAGCTCAAGATATCGCAGTAAATCAAGGAAAGGTATATCCAAGTCTAGATCAGGGATAGTGTGCTGGAAATGCGGAAAGAAATGACACCTAAAGAAATACTGTAGATCTTGAAAGGGAAAAGAAGGAGATGCACAACAAGAAAATAATCATGAAGAAAATGTGACAGGTGAGGTGTTACAAGATGCTTTGATTCTTTCTTTCAAAAATATTACTGATTCCTGGGTGGTAGATTCAGGGACCTCATTCCATGCCACACCTGATAAGAAATACTTTCATGACTATGTTCAAGGAGATTTTGGACAAGTTCGTTTGGGTGATGATAAACCCTGTAAAATTGTTGGAATGGGTAAGGTTCTTGTAAAATGGCAGAATGGAAACCAATGGCTACTAAAGGAGGTAAAGCATGTTCCAGATCTAAATAAAAATATGATTTCAACAGGGCAGTTAGGTGGTGAAGGTTGTGTGACAACTTTCACAAATAAAGCTTGGAAGGTTACCAAAGGAGCCCTGGTAATAGCAAAAGGCGAAAAGGTTGGTACATTGTATTTATGCAATGGTATTTCTAACTCTGTTAATGCTTTAACTTCCAAAGGAGCAGATGCAACATTATGGCATCATAGGCTCGGACACATGAGTGAAAAGGGGATGAAGATTCTTCACCCAAGGAATTTGTTGCTGGGTTTGAAGAATGTTGATTTGGACTTCTGTGAGAATTACATTTATGGAAAACAGAAGAAAGCCAGATTTCTTATAGTTGGGAAAGAAAAGAAGAGCAAAAAATTAGAGCTTGTGCATACAGATGTATGGGGACCTGCTCAGGTATCATCTCTCGGTGGCTCTCGTTATTATGTTACTTTTATTGATGATGCAACTAGAAAAGCTTGGATTTATTGTATTAAGAATAAATCTGATGTATTTGATACTTTCAAGAAATGGAAATCTTTGGTTGAGATTGAGACAGGAAAGAAATTAAAGTGTCTCAGATCAGACAATGAAGGTGAATATTGCAGCAAAGAGTTTGATAGGTATTATTCATAGCATGGAATTCACAGAGAGAAGACAGTCCCAAGAACACCACAAGAAAATGGTGTCTCAGAAAGGATGAACAGAACAATCATGGGGCGTGCAAGGTGCATGAGATTGCATGCAGGATTGCCTTTACAATTCTGGGCAGATGCTATAGATACGGTTGTTTATCTAATAAACAAAGGGCCTTCAAGTTCCTTGGATGGTGGTGTTCCAGAGGAAGCATGGACAGGTAAAAAGGTAAACTACTCTTTTTTAAAGCCTTTTGGTTGTGAGGCCTTTGTCCATATTGATAAAGAAAATAGAACAAAGGTTGAGGCAAAGTCAAAGAAATGTACCTTTATTGGATATGGTGTTAATGATTTTGGTTATCACTTATATGATTACGAAAATCACAAAATCATTAGGAGCAGAGATGTAATATTCAATGAAAAGGTTTTGTATAAGAATCAGTTGCAGGAAAAGAAACAGGAAAAAGAAAACAAGGAATACGCAGTTCTTGATGAAATCACTGAAAAAGTAAAGGTGCCTGAAAATAATAATAATCAACAACCACAACAATAGCAACCACCACAACAGCAATAGGCACCCCAAACACCTGAAAGTGGTGTTATAAGATCTACCAGGATAAGTAGACCCCCTGAACGATACTCTCCTTCATTATATTATTTATTGTTGAATGATTCTGGTGAATCGAATGTTATGAAGAAGTAATGCAGATTGAAAGCAGGAAGAAGTGGGAGGTAGCCATGGAAGAAGAGATGGACTCCTTAATGCATAACTAAACTTGGGACTTAGTCAGGTTTCCTGCAGGAAAAACTACATTGAAGAATAAATGGGTTTACATGCTGAAGGAAGAAGATGGAGGAAAACAGAGGTACAAAGCTAGACTTGTGGTGAAGGGGTTTGCACAGAAGAAAGGTATTGATTTTGATGAAATATTTTCTCCTATTGTTAAAATGACTTCAATCAGAACTATTTTAAGTCTAGTAGCAGTTGAAGATTTGCATCTTGAGCAGTTAGATGTAAAGACAACCTTTCTCCATGGGGATTTGGAGGAAGAGATATATATGCAGCAGCCACAAGGATATGAAGTCAAAGGGAAGGAGAAACTAGTGTGCAGGTTGAAGAAGAGCTTGTATGGCTTAAAACAGGCTCCAAGGCAGTGGTATCTAAAATTTGACAAGTTTATGTCTGAACAAGGTTATACTAGATGTCACTCTGATCATTGTGTTTATCTGAAAAAGCAAAATGATGGCAGCTATATTATATTGTTATTGTATGTAGATGACATGTTTGTTGCAAGGTCTAACATGCAGGAAATAAATGTGCTCAAAAGAAAATTGGCAAATTCATTTGCAATGAAGGATTTGGGAGCTGCAACACAAATCCTTGGTATGAGAATAACTAGAGACAGAAAAAATCGTAAATTAACATTGTCTCAGAATGAGTACATACAGAAGGTGTTGAAAAGATTTAATATGAAAAATGCAAAACCAGTTAGTACACCTTTTGCTAGCCATTTCAAACTTAGTAAGGAAATGTGCCCAAAGACCCAAGAAGACATGGATTATATGTCTAAAGTTCCATATGCATCAGTAGTTGGAAGCTTAATGTATGCAATGGTCTGCACAAGGCCTGATATTGCACATGTAGCGGGAGTTGTAAGCAAGTACATGAACAATCCAGGAAAGGAACATTGGATGGCAATGAAATGGATTCTCAGATATTTGAAAGGTACCACAAATCAAGCATTATGCTTGGTGGTTCAAACATTTCTCTACAGGGATATGTTGATGTAGATATGGCAGGTGACAGAGATAACAGGAGGAGCACTACAGGATATGTATTTACTGTTGGTGGAACAACTGTCAATTGGGTTTCAAAAATCCAAAGTGTTGTTGCACTTTCAACAACAAAAGTAGAGTATGTTGCTGCTACAGAGGCTAGTAAAGAAATGATTTGGTTGCAAAGGTTTACGGGTGAATTGGGTGAGGAGCATGATATGGGCACGTTATACAGTGATAGCCAAAGTGCCATTCATCTTGCAAAGAACTCAACATTTCATTCCAAGACTAAACACATACAGCTCAAGTACCATTTCATACGATTAGTGTTGGAAGATGGAGAGTTGAAGCTGGAAAAGATACACACTAGCCAGAATCCTACAGATATGCTAACAAAAGTTGTAACCAGGGAGAAATTGAGAATATGCTCAGTTTCAATTGGTCTTCAAGGATGACGATGAAGATGAGAAATAACCAGGTCCAAAGAGAAGTCATTGTCCAGCAAATGAAGCAGTGGTGGAGTTGCTATAATCAGTCTCCAAGTGGGAGATTGTTGGGTGTGGAGCTTGATTATCTTCTGTATTCAAAGGTATCGCCACATTGGACCCCAGTTTGCATTGCCGCCCGTAAAATATTCGCTGCGGGGGGGTCCAAGGGGGGCGACTGCAACCTTTGGGGAGCCCCCCCCCCCCCTGGTGAGGGGTTTCGGGGGCAGTTCCCCCGAAGCTAAAAACAGATGTAAAATTGCCTTGTAAAAGTATAGTAATTTCTAGTCAATCTGGGTCGTTCATTAGGCAGATGATCTGACGGTAGAACTTATGTTTAGTTTAGGGTTTTTTTCCCTAGAAGGCAACCCCTCTCTTTGTATGAGGGCATTGTATTGAGTCTGTGTAATATATGTGTATTCTCCGAGCGAGAAGTAGAGAGGTGAGACTGTGAGAGAAAACAGAGGATATTATAGTGGATCTATTGTAGGTTGTGTCTCTTCATTTTGCTGGATAATAGAAAGGAAGGACTGACTATTCGGGGTGGATGTAGCCCAAACTGGGTGAACCACGTATATCTGTGTCTCTCTTGTTTTATGCATTTTTTGTGTTTATATTTCTGCAATATTTTATGTGTTCCATTGCTCCATAATATATAATTTTCTAACATTAGGAGTAAAAGGGTAGGTAGACATGTGAAATTTAATGGGAGCATCAAATTGATTTTATCCTAAGTTGTAACATTGGAAAGATATATATTCAATAATGGGTTTTAATTAACTGTAAGTTTTAAAAAGCATTTATGTTATTTCATAAATGTCTCCATTTATTCATTTATTCACCATGACCTGCAGCTGTCACATCTGCCCTCAAAGTGGTGACCCCACCATGACTTCCACCTCACGTGTTAAACACCCCCCACCTTATCTTTCATCCCAAATACTTGCACAAGATCTGATGGCCCACGTCCCTCCTCGGTCCTCATTCACCGTCCGAACTTTATCGGCGGGGGGGGGTCCGAAATGGGCAGTTTCCTAAACCGCCGTCATAAACAGCCTTTTCCATGTTTTAGTGTTTCGGGACTTAAAATCCTAAAACTACTTACCGCCTCACCTTAGTCCCAGAACGCGGTATGTAAGCGATCGTTTACCGCCGCTCCACGTCACACTCCATCTCATTTCTACTGTCCAATCAACTGCCGCCTATCCGTTATCCATTCAATTCCACTCCTAGGAATTTATGATTCAAAGACCCGTTAATTGATCCCGTTGGATAATTAATGCAAAACTTAATCGTTCATTGCCACCCTCGCTCCAATTTTTCCATTATAAACCCTGTTAATTCACGAAAATGGTTACACAGTCCATTTGTGTAACCAAAATGATCATTGAAGGTTTCTTCCCTACATCTCAACCACTGTTCGACATTAAGCAATTATTTTTCAAGTTCAGAAAACTGACATCTAGATCCACTTGCTTCTTTTACAGTTATACTGTTTTGACTGTGATCACTCTGTATTAAGCCTATTTCCATCATTCTCAGTCTGCAATTTGTTTGACAAAATGCCTCCTAAGGGAAAAGAAATCTCAGAAGTCCCAAATCCCCTTATTCATCCACAGGTCGACTTCCATCATACCCCACTGGTCGACAGAGATTGTAAAATCGTTGAGACTTCTTCTTAATTTGATTTATACAAAATCTACTGCTGGATGGAAGAACATCTAACTAATCAAACAGATGAGATAAGGCTTTGGGACTCCCAACTCCCTCACTATATTTTCCCTTAGATATATAGAGCACTTGATTTTGTGAGGAAATGCCATGAATCTTATGATCCCAGTCAGAGAGCAATTATTTCACCCACAGGAAAAATCCTTTGTTTAATCAATTATGATTCAATTGAGAAAATGTTGTAGGCCCATTCTACCACACCAACTCATCCTTTTTTCCATGAGAACCTGATAGAAGCCTATCAAGAACTAAACTTTACTAAAAGATCCCAGACACTTGAACTTTTTCTAGATGTTGATAGAACTCTGCCTAAAAGAAACCCTCCTTATGATTCATCAAAATGTTAATGAATCCATCCTTGGTTTCTTGTCCATCTTTTCTGTTGATTTTAAACCCACTATTATTTATGATTTGAGTCAGTTCCTAGCTGAAGCAATACATGAGCAATATGTCAAGTTTAATACTGAAGAAGTATTCAAGTACGCTTTAGTACTTGTATACCTTTTTATATATTTTCAGGGAGTCAAATTCCCATTTGCTTTACAAAAACTAGATGAGGAAGGAAAACAACAATCAGTGATATTCTAGACTTCAATGGGAATGAAGGAGAAGGAAGATTTTACATATAAACAGTTCATAAAACTGTTTACATCCAACTATAAGTCTTATGAGAAGCACTCCAATACCAAGGATCAGTGAGGAGATTGTCAAAGTATTACATTTGGTTGATCAAGCTGCAAAAGGAGATTGGTATTTCTACCAAAACTATACAGAGATCAGGGTTTATGGTTATGAGCTTCCACCTTACAAAGTGCCCAAGTACTTACCTATCAAAATCTTTGCACTGGAATACATAAGACAGAGGTTAAATGCAGATGAAGTGCACTTTGTGGCTGCAAAAGAAGAAATCAAAATTCAAGCTGAAATCCCAAGTTGGTCCATTCATTTGTAACACCAGGGCAATAGGGGAGGAAGCAGACAAATTATTAAAGGAGATGAAGTTTGGTCTTAGTTTCACATGGTCTTATGACCCAATGGGAGTGGTTTCTAAACTCAAGCTAGCAAACAAGTTCACTACATATCACCATACATCCAGGCCTGAAATAGAACAATATAAGAATCAGTTTTAATGGACAGAGGACACCCTCCAAGAGGCTGAAGAGTAGGCAGTTTCTACGTCAAATGTGCCAACTACACTTGCACAAGAAAAGTTATCAAAAAGAGGAAGGGAAGAACAATCTTCTCCTACAACTGAAGCATCAAGTCAAGGCTTCAGAATAATGCAGAGAAAGAAGAGACCAAGGATCTCTATGATTGTTGGTGAAACAATTGAACCTCAGAAGACATCATTTGATGGACTTGGAGATACTATGCTTTATACACAATCTGGTGGACAATCTACACAGTCCCAAACTCATTCTACTACTTCTCATGAACATCAAGTAATTCAGACTAGTGGAGACATTCTGAAAGATAAGGAGGAAGACATTTCCCATGTCTTTAGTGAGATTAAAAGGAGGAATGAATAATTGAAGCTGAACACTTATACCCAATTCTAGAAGAATTCTTCCAGCTCTCAAGCTAGGCTTCTCTCAGTCTTTAGATCTGAGAAGGGAAAGATGCAGATGGCTTTCTTACAAGCCCAAATTCCACAGCTTAGGACTGTTGCTCACTATCGAAAGCAGACTTCTTTTGAGTTCAATGTGAAGGATGTGCATCCAATTGATCAAATTGAGACGCACAAACAAACTAGTAGATGATTTCTTCCACCTTGACTAACACTACCATGAGTCTATAAAAAATGCAGGTTACCTTGGCAAACACTCAGTCACAACTTAAGTTGGAGAAAGTCTCCTCATTAACAAAGGACACCAAGATTCAATCCTTGGAAAATATAGTGCTGAAGATGGGATATGATCCCTCAAACATAAACGCTGCAGAAGAGCTTATTAAGAAGAATAATGTTGAAGTTGCAGCATTAAAGAAGCAGCTCAAATTGACAGCCTCTAAAGACCTAATGGGTAAAGAAATTGAAGAAACAGAAAATCAGAAGTCTGACATGATGAAGCTCATCATAGAGAAAAATCTGTAGATAAAACAAATGGAGGAGCAGATGGAGAAATTGGTTAAGGAAAAAGGGGAAGTTGTTAAAAAGGATCAAACTCTAATGGATATAGTCCCCCTTACAATAATTCCCACCACCAAATTTTCTACTTCAGCTACAACATCGACTACAGGTACAATAGAAGGAGTTGAACAACTTGTTGAAGTTGTTCAGAACCTGTCTATCCAGACAGGAGAAATTAAGAAACTGAAGGATGAACTCAAGGAGTTACAACTTATGAAGTCAGTAGCAGACAATTCACATGTAGCTGAGTTGAATAGAATTCAAGGTCAGATTGAAGTACTACAAAGGGAACTCAAGGAATCTTTCATTGGAAAAAAATTGGGTTTCGCAAAGGAAATTTTGTGGGAAGAAATTATAGAATCAATCAAGGATATTTGGCCCTATATCAAGATAGTGTTTGATCAGAATGATCTCTTGGAGAAAGCTCAAGAATCAGTTGAAACTATTACTAAGAAGCTTGAAGACATGCCTGAAATTTCTTCTGATATCATCAAGTTTCTGAATTCCAAAGACAGTTATGAGCTTGAGGAATTAGACATAAGTGACAGAACAACAACTATATTGGAGGTAAAGAAAATCATTACCAAGAAAAACCTCATCCTTCAGCTGTAGGAAAAGTTCAACAATGTCAATACCATAGTTTAGTGTTTTTCAGCAAGATAGAACCCTTGACCAACAAGGGTTTACCCTCCATGCTTGTGATTAATGACAAATTGATGTCAATTGAGGATTATGTTCAGAAGCTGACAAAGGTGGGAAAACTTGCAGCTTCAGTTTCAAACATAAGAGGTTCAACAACACCAGCACTTATAGTAAATACACTTAGGGATACTTTCTTTATTTTGAATGAAATCAGACACATATTTTTAGTAAAACCCACTTTTATTAAATATACAGAGATGGATGAAATTTACAGAAGAGTAATTAAGATATCTATCCCAGAAAATAAACGCTGGGAAGAATTGACATATTTACTTGATTGAAGGGTGATCTAACAGTATTTAGCTTTTAAAATAATAGTTAGCATAGCTTCAAACTTTTCAATATTTCCAGCAATAGTCATCAACAGCTCAGCAACAAATAGTGCCACATCAACTAGCAGTTTATATTTCTGATTTTTTAATCATCTATTTTTGTAAAATAGTTTGAGATGTTTTATTAGTTCTATTATTGTATAAATAACTCTCTTTTATGAGTTATTAAGGGTTTCACCCTTGAAGAATCATTTCTAGACATTAAATGTACTTGACTTTTCTTAAACATTAATACAAAGTCGAGTATTCTGAATTCTAGTTCATACAGTTTCGTTTTTTCGGTAAGTTTTTCCAGTTATATTCACAGTGTTTTTCTTCATACTCTTATGTTTTACAGAGATAAATAGGTAGGAATAATTGAGTTTCAATCTATTCATATAAGCTTCTGAAGTGATCATCGATAAAGAGAATGAATTATATTAATTGTCTGTTTAATTAATTCACTCTTAATTATTAAATCATCAACATCTTTTGTAAACTTAAGTATATTCTGTTAAACCTTTTGAACATGGTTTAAAGGTTTTCATACTTATGATTGTTTGATGTTCAATTTGAATATTGTAAAAATCATATCATTTCTCTGTTTCTGCTCACCAACATACAATCTATGTCACTGTGTGAATTTTAATAGCAGCCCTCTGTTTTAATATTAATATTATTCAAAAGGTTAGGCATCACTATTTTATATATGTTTCATACATTGGTCCTCCAAATTAAAACAAAACTCCCAAAACAATTATCTTAGATGCCCTGGCATGATAGCTGACCATTATCATCTCAGAGATACAACATCAATCTGGCGCCACTGCCGGGGACTCGAATTTCATTAATTTCTCCTGGGGTAACGATAAATATCCTATTCCTTTAAGGTGACTAAAGGTCTAGATAGGTCAAAATATTTCACCTGGCGACTCCACTTTGCCAAACTGGCACCTTTTAAGCACACTAGATCCCATTCTGAATCTGGCACAGTTAGTCCTCTGTCAGATCCAGAAAAACTTTTGAGAAAGGTCAGTTCCAAAAGAAGACATCAGTCAACTTCTTCAACTTCATCCTTACACACTGAAGATATAATCCAATTTGATCCCTATAGTAACATTCCATCCCATCCATATTACTCTCACTTAACACCTAGGGTTGGTGAACTCTTAGATAGGGGAGTTGACTTCAAATCAGCTTTCCTTATTCATTCACTTAAATCTCATCCAAAACCCCCACTTCCACCAGGATCACCTAAATCTAATTTATACCTAGGTGTTCATTTACCTTAATACAAACCTACAGAATTTATATCTCCCACTACTTACTCATTTCATTCCACCTCTGAACAACCTGAATCTTCTACCTCTAAACAACCTGAAGGGACCTTTTCCATATATTCTAATCCACTCTTTGAATTAAAAGAATATATTCATTCTCAGGCCCACAAGTTGGTTATTAAGACTCCTCTAAAATCATTCAGGACTTATCCACCTTCTTTATCTCCTCCTAGTTCACCCCCACATAGTAGTTCACCCCCTCTTTCACCATTTTCCTCTTCTTTATCATCATCCTCGCAAACATCTCATATATCATCTTCTACTATGGCATTCCAACCCATTGTAAAGGCAAGATATGGAACTTTATTTTTACCTCCAACCCTTGATGCTTTTTCAAATGGATATTTGAAACATCTTCCTAGGTATAATGGAGAAACAGGTCCCTCGGCTAAGGACCATATTCAAGCATTTCTAGACTTTGAAGATAACATGAACATAGAACAAAAGAATGTTTACATGAAGTTGTTTATTCAGTCTCTTGAGGGAAATCTGAGGACTTGGTTTAGGCAATTACCTGCAATTTCCATTAGAAATTGGGAAGAACTAACAAATATATTTAAAAATAAATGGGGAGTAAAAAAATATGCTCTTTACTTTTTTACTGAGTTTGAAGAACTTAAAAGAAATTTTGGTGAACCTGTCTCTGATTTTATCAAAATGTTCAACAAACTTTACCATAAGATGCCCCCTGATTGCTAACCCCCTGTAGCAATAGCCAAATCTAGGTTTTCAAAAGCTTTTGAAGATGATTTTGCTGGAATGTTAAGAGAAAGAACTTCAAGGAATCTTTAAGATATGCAAACTAATGCTATAGAGGTGGAAGCAAATAGCACTACCTCAACCACCTTAAAGGCTAAAGAGGAAAAAGCACAAAGAAAACTTAAAACTAGTCAAGAGGCCTCAACCTCTTCTAAAATTAAAACTGAAGATTCTAAAATAGATGAAATAACTTCTCTTCTTAGAAATCTATCCAATAGAATTTCCAAGATTGAGACTCAACCTAGAACAGTTCAACAAACAGTTACTAGACCCCAAAATCAAAATCAAGGTCAATACAAAAGAAATCCACAATTACAAATTCTTCAAAGACCTAGTAATGATCAGCAGGTCCCAACTCCTCTACTGATCGATGATCAACAACCTGATGACAATACTATGACTATCACTGAAGACATTAATAATATGGAAACTTCTTCTAATCAGACTGCTATTATTCCCATCTCACAACAAAAACAGGTTCAAGAAGATCAAGAGTCCTCACAGGTTTCCAAATATCATGCCTTCTCTGAATTCCTAATTGCAGAGTTGAACAAAAGATATGATCTTAGGCATAGACATGGCCGTGGAAGACTTCCTAAGGAACCTCAAATAACTGAATCTCGTACCAAAGTTGTTGAAACTCAAACAATTATTATTCGACCATTAAATCAGTCAACTAATACTACTCAAAATGAAAAGAATGTTTTGACTACATTTAATGTTGAAAAGGAGTTAGAAAGAGTTAAAATCCCAATTCCACTTTTAGAACTTTCCAAAAACCCTAGGTATAAAAATCAAGTCTCCAAATGGATACAAAACACCTCAGTTGATGTTGAAAGTGACATCATTAGTCTTCAAGATGAAAAACCAGCAGTTGTCTTTGGTCCTAGTTCAGATATGATTGATGAAATAGTGCCCCCTTTCTATGTAACTCTTAAGACAAATGATTCCATGTTATACAATTGTATGCTTGATTCTGGAGCATCACATAACCTGATGCCAAAAACTATTATGGACCATTTAAAACTTGACATAACTAGATCCTATCATGATTTGTGCACTTTTGATTCCAAAAGGGCGCCTTGCTTAGGATTGATTAAATATTTAGTAGTCACCCTTGCCCAAATTCCAGTGAAAAGTGTGGTGCTCGATATAGTTGTCACAAATATCCCTCCCAAATTTGGAATGCTCCTTTCTAGGTCTTGTTGTGCCAAATTAGGGGGAACTCTTTAGATAGACATGTCTTATGCCACTATTCCTGTTTATGGGGGAGAGAAACTAAGGTTATATAGAGAGGTAAGGTTTGTGCACTATTTGTAAAACAGATCAACCAAGGAACCATCCCATTTATGCAATTGATCAAGATTTTGATTGTTTTCAACTCTCTTCAAACCAAACACATGAAACTCAAGTAAAAATTGAAGATGTAGTTGAAAGTCCTATACCAAATCAAACTGATGTATGGAAACTATTCTTTGATGGTTCTTGTACTAAGGATGGAGCAGGAGCTAGGGTAGTTTTAATCTCACCAGAAAAAGAAAATATTACACAATCATGCAAACTTGATTTTGAAGTTACAAATAACGTAGATGAATATGAAGCTTTCCTTTTAGGACTCCAATTAGCCAAGAGCTTAAAGGTTCAAAACCTGAGTGTTTTCACTGAATCAGAGCTCATTTTTAAACAAGTTAGAAATCTTTGCCAAACAAAACATCCTAGGCTTAGATCTTATCAAAATGAGGTTTGGGATTCAGTTGAAAATTTCTTTAATGCTTTCAATTTGACTTATATTCCAAGAGATCAAAATATTCATGTAGATTCCTTGGTTGTTTCTGCTAGTTTCTTTAAAATTCCAGATTAGACTAATGTGCTCTATCAAATACAGACCATCCATCCGAGACAATCTAAAATACTAGCAGATATTTGAAGATGATGAACAGATAAAATATTTTCTGCAGGTTATAGATGAATTTTCAGTTCTACAAATTGATGAAGATAAAACAGAAGCAAATGAAAACATAAATGAAAATGATAATTCAAATTTTAATTCAAAAATTGTTGATCATGATATCATTCATTTATTTAACAATTTCATTCCCAAAGGTCTAATTCCTTTAGAGAAGTTGTTTGATCAAAATGATGTCCTCAGAAACCCATAGTCAATTTCTTCACTAGATGACATAGAGGAAATTAACATTGGAACAAATGATGATATTAAAAACATCAAAATCTATGCATCTCTAGATACTGAAATCAAAACTCAATACCTTAAGTTACTTGAAAAATACAAAGATGTTTTTGCATGGACTTATGCTGAAATAAAGACTTATGACACTTCATTGATACATCATAAGATTCCTTTAAAACCAGAAGAAAAACCTTATCAACATAAACTTAGGAGGATTAATCATGCTCTTCTACCAACCGTAGAAAAGGAAATTAAGAAAATTCTAGATCCCCAGATCATTTTCCCTCTTAGGTATTCTAATTGGGTTGCTAATTAGTTCATGTTAGAAAGAAGAATGGAGAAATCAGATTGTGTGTGGACTTTAGAAATTTGAACAAAGCATCACTAAAAGGTAACTATCCTTTACCCAAAATGGATTAGTTACTTCAAATGGTTTCAGGAGCACAAAGAATTTCTATGCTTCATGGTTTTTCAGGTTATAATCAGGTAAATATTGAACCAATAGACAGAGAGAAGACAACCTTTACTACACCCTGGGGTACATTTATGTACTCTAGAATGCCCTTTGGTTTATCTAATGCTATAGAAACATTTCAGAGAGCTATGGACATAGCTTTTGTGGGTCAGGTAAATAAATTTGTAGTCATTTATCTTGATGACATAACCGTTTTTTCTAATTCTAATTAGAAACATCTTAAGCATTTGAGGAAGGTTTTTGACAGGTGTAGGAAATTCAGAATATCATTGAATCCAAAAAAGTCTTCATTTGCTATCAATGAAGGAAAACTGCGGGGCCACATAATATCAAAGGAAGGAGTGGTGATTGATCCCAAACGTGTATCTGCCATTAAAACATTGTCCTTACCTAGAAATAAGAAGGATATTCAAGCGTTTCTAGGCAAGATTAATTTTTTAAGGAGATTCATCCCTAATTATGATGAAATTGTAAAAGACATCACTGATATGCTAGAAAGGACCATGAAGTTAAATGGACTATCTCTTCCAGATATGCATTTGTTCAGATCAAGAAGGCTATCTCTGAAGCTCCAACCTTGGCCAGCCCTTATTATACCAAACCATTCAGTATCTTTTCCTTTGCCTCAGAAAAAACCTTGCTGCTATTTTATTACAAAAGAATGAAGATTCCCATGACCAACCCATAGCCTTTTTCAGTAAGGTTATGATAGATGCCGAGCTTAAGTATGACATAATTGAGAAGCAAGCCTATGCCCTTATTCAAGCCCTGAAATCATTCAGGATGTATGTCCTACATTCACCCATTACTGTTTATGTTCCTAACAATGCTGTGAAGATTGTTTTGACCCAGCTTGAATATGATGGGAAGAGAGGTAGATCGATCTCTCAAATTCTGGAGTTTGATCTGACTATCAAAACCACAAAGCTAGTAAAGGGTCAAGGATTAGCTAAGCTTCTAGTTGAATCCAACTGTAAAGTGCTCGGAATCAATCCTATTTTGGAAATACAAGGGAAGAATCCACAAGAACCTTCTCAAAGTTCAGATAAGATGAATACACAAGAACCTTATGTTCTTGCAGAAGGGGAGAATCCACAAGAACCTTCCCAAAATTTGAATGAGAAGAATCCACAAGAACCTTCCTTTCATCCTGAAGAAAAGAATCCACAAGAACCTTTACCTTCATATCAAATCAGCCCCATACACACTAATGACAAATTTTTGTTATCAAATTGGTATCAGGACATTGTAAATTTCTTGATCCATTTTGAATGTCCAACATCATTCTCCAAAAGTCAGTGTAAAACTCTCAAATTGAAAGCAGTCAAGTATTGTACCATAAATGTAAATCTATACTGGAAAAACCCACTTAATATTTTTCTATTGTGTTTAACAAAATCAGAGACTGAAGGAATCATTGACCAGTTTCACACAAGATTTTGTGGAGGACATTATTCTTGGAGAGAAACAACATATAAGATATTAAGGACATGATTTTATTGGCCCACACTGTTCTTACATGTAGGAGCAAAGGTCAGAAGTTGTGTGCCCTGTTAAATGTTTGTTGGTAAGCAAAAATTAGCAACTCTTCCACTGATCCCAACTATAGTTTCAACACCTTTTCTCCAATGGAGATTAGATTTTATTGGAGAGATTCATCCTACTTCAAGTAATCAACATAGATGGATCCTTACTACAACAAACTACTTAACTAAATGGGTGGAAGCAATCCCAGTAAGAAATGCTACTTATTCAGTAGTAATCAAATTCATTGAAGAAAACATCTTATCTAGATTTGGTTGCCCAACCCAAATTGTTACTGATAATGCAACAGCATTTTCTAGTGTCAAGATGATTGAGTTTTGCCAGAAATATTAGATTTTGTTGCATCATTCAACTCCATATTACCCTCAAGGTAATGGCCTTGTAGAATCCTCAAATAAAAGTCTGGTGAAGGTAATCAAAAAGACTTTGGAAGATCATAAAAAGAGTTGGGATTCTCACCTAATTTATGCATTATGGGCAAACATGATTACTCCAAAGAGATCTACTAGAAAATATCCTTTTCAGTTAGTCTATGGGAAAGATGCAATCTTCACTACCAATTTGGCCTTCCCTGTTTTAAAATTCTTGCAGGATTCAACAGATGAACATACTGATTTTTCAAGGAGAATAAATCAGATTATCGAACTAAATGAAAACAGAGATGAAGTTCAATATAAATTGAAAAAGTATCAAATTAAGATGAAGAGCTTGTTTAACAGAAGAGCCAGGGAAAGGGACTTCAAGGAAGGTGATCTAGTTCTTAGATGGGATACCAAAAGAGAAGATAAGGGAAAACATGGCAAGTTTGATAACCTGTGGTTTGGACCTTTAGCTAATGTTGAAGTAAAGGGAAACAACACTTTTGTGCTACAAAATCTTGAGGGAATTTATTCCACTTATCCTGTTAATGGAAGGTTCCTCAAGCTTTACATTCAGTACTGACAAGTTGAAGTAGATTTCATTACTATCACTATAAAAACTCCGGTTTGTTTTACTTTTCAAGATGTCAATGTGATTTTTTTTACAGAAAAGACTCCATAGACCGAGGAGAAGGCACATGGATTTGCAAATTCTCTGCATTCTACAGGAGAAAGCAATCTCAAGATGGAATCAATGTTGTAGCAATTTTTGGGTTTTGGTAAGTTAGAATCAATTAGTCAAAAAATGAAAATATATTACAAAAAATGTTAAGTTAGGATATTGACAAAAGGAATATTGATTTAAAAAATGTTAGGGATTTTTAATAAACAAGTCCACATCAAATAAAATGTTAGAATAGATGCCCTAAAAAATGAGGTCAGAAACAAAATGTTAGGTTAGAAAAAAAAGAAAAAAACAATAAACTTTGAAAGTGTTGCAAATCTAAATGTCGCTACTCTTAATCTAGTTCAGTTTTGAAAATAATAGTTGTGTGCAATGTGTGTAGATGAAACATTAGTTTATTTGATCCAATTATACGGTGTAATTATGATTGGATTTGATTTAAATTTGATTGTAAATAGGTAGGAAATAAAATTGGCTCAACAGTTTAATCTGAGCTAATGGAGGAAATAAGGGATAGAGGTAGATTAGTCATAAAATGGAAATATTGAGTTGCTAGCTTAAATGCACTCGGATAGATAAATGAAAATGTTAGGAGTAAAAGGGTATGTAGACATGTGAAATGTAATTGGAGCATCAAATTGATTTTATCCTAAGTTGTAACATTGGAAAGCTATACATTCAATAATGGGTTTTAATTAACCGTAAGTTTTAAAAAGCATCTATGTTATTTCTTAAATGTCTCCATTTATTCATTTATTCACCATGACCCGCAACTATCACATCCACCCTCAAATTCGTGACCCCACCATCACTTCTGCCTCACGTGTTAAACACCCCCCACCTTATCTTTCATCCCGCATACTCACACAAGATCTGATGGCCCACATCCCTCCTCGGCCCTCATTCACCGTCTGAACTTTATCGGCCGGGGGGGGTCCAAAATGGGCAGTTTCCTAAACCACCGTCATAAACAACCCTTTCCACGTTTTAGTGTTTCGGGACTTAAAATCTCGAAACTACTTACCGCCTCACCTTAGTCCCGAATGCGGTATATAAGCGATCGTTTACCGCCGCTCCACATCCCGCTCCACATCACCCTCCATCTCATGTCTACCATCCAATCAACTACTGCCTATCTGTTATCCATTCAATGCCGCTCCTGCGAATTTATGATTCAAAGACCCATTAATTGATCCCGGTGGATAGTTAATGCAAAATTTAACTGTTCATTGCCACCCACACTCCAATTTTTCCATTATAAACCCTCTTAATTCACGAAAATGGTTACACGATCCATTTATGTAACCAAACTAATCATTGAAGGTTTCTTCCCTACAGCTCAACCATTGTCCGACATTAAGCAATTATTTTTCCTGTTCAGGAAACTAACATCGAGGTCCACTTACTTCTTTTACAATTATACTGTTTTAACTATGATCACTCGATTTTGGGCCTATTTCCATCATTCTCAGTCTGCAATTTGTTTGACAAAATGCCTCCTAAGGGAAAAGAAATTGCAGAAGTCCCAAATCCATTGATTCATCCACAGGTCGACTTCCATCATACCCCACTGGTCGACAGAGATTGTAAAATCGTTGAGACTTCTTCTCAATTTGATTTATACGAAATCTATTTCTGGATGGAAGAACAACTAACTGATTAGACAGATGAGATAGGACTCTGGGACTCCCAACTCCCTCACTATATTTTCCCTCAGATACATAGAGCACCTGATTTTGTGAGGAAATGCCATGAATCTTATGATCCCAGTCAGAGAGATTATTTCACCCACAGGTGACATCCTTTGTTTAATCAATTCTGATTCCATTGAGAAAATTTTGCAGGCCCCTTCTACTACACCAACTCATCCTTTTTCCCATGAAAACCTGATAGAAGCCTATCAAAAGCTAGACATTACTAAAAGATCCCAGACCCTTAAACTTTTTCTAGCTGTTGATAACCCTCTGCCTAAAATAAACCCTCGTTATGATTCATCCATATTCCTTGATAGAACCAAGCAAATCACCTCTATTTTGTCCTATTTTCTTCATTGCAACTCTGATCAAAATGTTAATGAAGCCATCCTTGGTTTCTTTTCCATCTTTTTTGCTGATTTTAAACTCACTATTATTTATGATTTCAGTCAGTTCCTAGCTAAAGCAATACATGAGCAATTTGTCAAGTTTAATACTGAAGAAGTATTCAAGTACGCTTCGGTACTTGTATACCTTTTTATATATTTTCAGGGAGATAAATTCCCATTTGCTTTACAAAAACTAGACGAGGAAGGAAAACAACAATCAGTGATATTCTGGACTTCAATGGGAATGAAAGAGAAGGAAGAGTTTACATATAAACAGTTCATAGAATTGTTTATTCATCCAGCTATCAAGCTGAAATCCCAAGTTGGTCCATTCATTTGTAACACCAGGGCAGCAGGGGAGGAAGCAGAAAAATTATTAAAGGAGATGAAGTTTGGTCTCAGTTTCACATGGTCTTATGACCCAATGCGAGTGGTTTCTAAACTCAGGCTAGCAAACAAGTTCACTGCATATCACCATACATCCAGGCCTGAAATAGAACAATATAAGAATCAGTTGGAATGGATAGAGGACACCCTCCAAGAGGCTGAAGAGCAGGCAGCATCTACATCAAATGTGCCAACTCCACTTGCACAAGAAAAGTTTTCAAAAAGAGGAAGGGAAGAACAATCTTCTCCTACAACTGAAGCATCAAGCCAAGGCTTCAAAATAGTGCAGAGAAAGAAGAAACCAAGGATCTCTTTGATTGTTGGTGCAACAAATGAACCTCAGAAGACATCATTTGATGGACTTGGAGATACTATGCTTTATACACAATCTGGTGGACAATCAACATAGTCCCCAACTCATTCTACTACTTCTCATGAACATCAGGTAATTCAGACTAGTGGAGACATTCTGAAAGATAAGGAGGAAGACATTTTCCATGTCTTCAGTGAGATTAAAAGGAGGAATGAAGAATTGAAGCTGAACACTTATACCCAATTCCGGAAGAATTCTTCCAGCTCTCAAGCTAGGCTTCTCTCAGTCTTTGGATCTGAGAAGGGAAAGATGCAGATGGCTTTCTTACAAGCCCAAATTCCACAGCCTAGGACTGTTGCTCACTATCAGAAGAAGACTTCTTTTGAGTTCAATGTGAAGGATGTGCATCCAATTGATCAAATTGAGATGCACAAACAAACTAGGTAGATGATTTCTTCCACCTTTACTAATACTTCCATGAGTTTGTCAAAAATGCAAGTTACCTTGGCCAACACTCAGTCACAACTTAAGTTGGAGAAAGTCTCCTCATTAGCAAAGGACACCAAGATTCAATCCTTGGAAAATCTAGTCCTGAAGATGGGATATGATCCCTCCAACATAAACATTGCAGAAGAGCTTATTAAGAAGAATAATGTTGAAGTTGCAGCATTAAAGAAGCTGCTCAAATTTCTAGCCTTTAAAGACCCAATGGCTAAATAAATTGAAGAAACAGAAAATTAGAAGTCTGACATGATGAAGCTCATCATAGATCAAAATCTGCAGATAAAACAAATGGAGGAGCAGATGGAGAAACTGGTTAAGGAAAAAGAGGAAGCTATTAAAAAGGCTCAAACTCTAATGGATATAGTCCCCCTTACAGCAATTCCCACCACCAAATTTTCTACTTTAGCTACAATGTCGACTACAGGTACAGTAGAAGGAGTTGAACATCTTGCTGAAGTTGTTCAGAACCTGTCTATCCAGATAGGAGAAATTAAGAAACTGAAGGATGAACTCAAGGAGTTACAACTTATGAAGTTAGTAGTAGACAGTTCACATGCAACTGAGTTGAACAGAGTCAAAGGTCAGATTGAAGTACTACAAAGGGAACTCAAGGAATCTTTCATTAGAAACAAATTGGGTTTAGCAAAGGAAATTTTGTGGGAAGAAATTATAGAATCAATCAAGGATATTTGGCCCTATATCAAGATAGTGTTTGATTAAAAGGATCTCTTGGAGAAAGCTCAGGAAGCAGTTGAAACTATTACTAAGCAACTTGAAGACATGCCAGAAATTGCTTCAGATATCATCAAGTTCCTGAATTCCAAAGACAGCTATGAGCTTGAGGAATTAGACATAAGTGACAGAACAACAACTATATTGGAGGTAAAGAAGATCATCACCAAGAAAAACCTCATCCTTCAGCTGCAAGAAAAGTTCAGCAATGTCAATACCATAGTTCAACGGTTTTTCAACAGGATAGAACCCTTGACCAGCAAGGGTTTACCCTCCATGCTTGTGATTAATGACAAGCTGATGTCAATTGAGGATTATGTTCAGATGCTGACACAGGTGGGAAAACATGCAGCTTTAGTTTCAAACATAAGAGGTTCAGCAACACCAGCACTTATAATAAATACACTCAGGGATACCTTGTTTATTTTGAATGAAATCAGACACATATTTTTAGTAAAACCCACTTTTACTAAATATATAGAGATGGATGAAATTTACAGAAGAGTAGTTAAGATATCTATCCCAGAAAAGAAATGCTGGGAAGAATTGACATATTTACTTGACTGAAGGGTGATCTAACAGTATTTAGCTTTTAAAGGAATAGTCAGCATAGCTTCAACAGTTTTCAATATTTCCAGCAACAGTCATCAACAACTTAGCAACAAAATAGTGCCACATCAACTAGCAGTTTATATTTCTGATTTTGTAATCATCTATATTTTTAAAACAGTTTGAGATATTTTCTTAGTTCTATTATTGTATAAATAACTCTCTTTTACGAGTTATTAAGGGTTTCACCCTTGAAGAAGCATTTCTAGACATTAAATGTACTTGACTTTTTTGAAACATTAATACAAAGCTGAGGATTCTGAATTCTGGTTCATACAGTTTTGTTTTTCCAGTTATATTCACAGTGTTTTTCTTCATACTCTTATGTTTTACAGAGATAACTAGATAGGAATAATTGAGTTCCAATCTATTCCTATAAGCTTCTGAAGTGATCATCTATAAAGAGAATCAATTATATTAACTATCTGTTTAATTAATTCCCTCTTAATTATTAAATCATCAACATCTTTTGTAAACTTAAGTATATTCTGTTAAACCTTCTAGACATGGTTTAAAGGTTTTCATACTTATGATTGTTTGATGTTCCATTTGAATATTGTAAAAATCCTATCATTTCTTTGTTTCTGCTCACCAACATACAATCTATATCACTGTGTGAATTTTAACAGCAGCGCTCTATTTTATTATTAATATTATTCAGAAGGTTAGGCATCACTGTTTTATATCCGTTTCATACATTGGTCCTCCAAATTAAAACAAAACTCACAAAACAATTATCTTAGATGCCCTGGCATGATAGCTGACTGTTATCATCTCAGAGATACAACATTTTCCATAGTATAATTGTGCCTTTTTCTAAAGTTAAT
Organism: Pinus tabuliformis; assembly: GCA_031772625.1. NCBI lineage: Eukaryota > Viridiplantae > Streptophyta > Pinopsida > Pinales > Pinaceae > Pinus > Pinus tabuliformis. The sequence continues at coordinate 367,552,488 of CM062805.1, forward strand.
TGCTATGATTAAGGACTTTATATATGATTTCCTCTGATAATATGTGTTATTAGTGCAATGTTTGGATTATTTGTGGCAAATGGAGCACTAATATACTTATGAAAAAAAACCATTGGTATATTGGATGTTGAGTTAGCATATAAACAATATTATGAATGTAACCAAGTGCACTCTTAAGTAAGCCAAGTTCAACTCACAAGTTAGCATATGTTAACATAACACGCTGACCATATTAGAAGAGTACTTTGATTTGAATTGATTCTCATCAACACTAACAATTTTTATACATCTTGCATGCTCAATAATATATCTTGCATTTGCAAAATGTAAAGGTTTCAACATGGGTATGTTATGTAGTATGACAAAATTATTTGTTAAGAACAAGTGAATCGTTGAATCAAAGAAACTCTTTTCCATAGGAGGCAAACTATATCAACTCCTGACATAAGAAAAACCCAAATCATCAAGAAGGGGTGATAAGAAAAATCCCAATCCTCAAGAAGAGGTTATGGCTTATGTTGTTGTTATGTTAGTTAAAAGTTTTGAAAAGTGGATTGTTCTAGATGATTGCCTTGCTTGTTAAATATTGTATACAAATTGACAACAATGTTGACTTTTTTTGTCACATGACTTTCTTTAATATATTATTTGCATACAAAGGATTATCTCTCATGGGAGGCAATTGATCAAGGTCACTAACAAGAATGATGAATCTATAACCCAAAAAACTAAATTTATTTTTGGGAATGATTCTTATAATAAGAAATCAATCTATATAAATAATATAGTCCTATAAATTCCATTTCATTAATCAAAATATATCAAATATGTCTCATTTCTTCTTGAAATATTACTAAAGATTGTTCATATAATGATTGAGTATTTTTAATAGGAAATTTTAGTGTTAGGTGTATTGTTTTTATGTGCATATTAAAAACAATTATTCCCATTAGGTTTTGAAGTAAAAAGCATATGAGAACAATTGATTTCTTCTATGATTTTCATATTCCACTTAATGCCATAAAATGATGTCAAAACCAAGTCCTCGAGTTTCTACCCAGAAATATAGTGATTTATATAATCGTCAATAATATCACTTTTTGATTAGCCATTTTTTATAAATTTAAAAGCATTTTATACAACACCATTTGAGATTGTAATTGGTTACAATTAAATCGTCAATTATAAATTAATGCCTTTTAAACCAAGTGTATAAAGATATGTAACTTAAACATTATTTAATCAATACCAACCTAGATCCATCTTAACTCCAGATCTATCAAGCATCGAGAGGGATCAAATCTCTTGAGGTGCAAACCTCTTTTTTGAGTGCAAAACTTGAGGAAATGTTTGCACCTTGAGAGATTTGATCCCTCTCGACACTTGATAGATCTAGGGTTAACATGGATCTAAGTTGGTTTCAGTCATGTGCAGCCAAAGAAGATCTAACAAACAGATGATTGATTTTATCAATAATATGTAAAATCATCTAATATTAATATAATAATTTTAAATATGCTAAATATGTCTCAGATTAATCTGGTCATTTTAATTTTAAAATTGCTTAGTTACCTCAGTTTGTTGAGATGATAAATATTGTGAATAACTTTAATGATGAAATAAAATTTTTGAATGTAAAGTGGCAATGTAATAGTGTTGAATGATAGAAAATGTGAATAATAAGAATATAGTCAATTACAAATAGTTTTCATTGTGATTAATCTCAAACTATTTTCTTCTATTATTATTATTGTCACCCTTGTTACTTTTGTCGTCTTTCATATCAATTATATGTAAAAGAAAGGTTAAATCGTAAACCATTTAAATCTTTAGCTTGAGATATTGTAGTAAACATCATACCTTGTCTCTCTTTCTCTCCAATATTCATAGGCTGAATTACTATAACACAAAAATCAATGTACATTGTCAATAATTTTTTATGCTTACACTAAAATCAATGCACAATATTAATCCAATCACTTTAAACTTAATGTACCATCATACATCCAATTACATCAAATAAAAAATGAACATCTACACTGAAATTAATGCATCTAATGCAAGAAATCAAATAAGATTAGAAAACAACATTTACAAATCAATGCATCTAATGCAAGCAATCAAATAGGATTACAAATCAACATTTACACTCAAATCAATGCATCTAGTACAAGTAAGAAAATAGGTTTATAAACCAACATCTATACTGAAATCAATGCATCTAGTGCAACTTGCAAGTTAGAAAATAGGATTATAAACCAACATCTACACCAAAATCAATGCATCTAGTGCAAGAAATCAAATAGGATTATAAATGACCATAGGATTAGAACTCATCTACATTGAAATCAATGCATATAATACAAGCAATCAAATATTATTAGAAATCAACATCTACATTGAAATCAATGCATCTAGTGCAATAAATATTCTTCCCTCTTCCACCCCCCCCCCCTCCATATATATATATATATATATATATATATATATATATATATATATATATGGAGGAAGTGTCTTCCTATAAGTACCTAGGAATTGATATTCATCACAAGCTCAACTGGAACTATAGCATTGAGAAAAGGATTAATGGGGGATGGAAAGCTTATTTTGGTCTTGAAAATAATTGTAAAACGGAAAACCTTGTAATGTGGGATATAAAGAAGTTCCTCTTTGAAACTTTAGTCACTCCGGTTATCTTATATAGATGTGAAGTTTGGGGTTGTAGCATCTCTAAAGAATCCTAGAGAAAGATTGAGCAAATCCAGAAGCGTTTTATAATGTATAACCTCAAAATTAAAAGCAACACACCCTATCCTATTCTCCTTATAGAAGTGGGTTTTTCCCCTATTGAGAGCCTAGCTATGACTAGGCTTCTGTTGTACAAGCACAAACTCAATAACATAGGAGACCATATACTTCCTACGCTAGCTTTAAATTCCAACCAAAACCACCTAAGGCTCAAATGAGGTTGGTATAAAGACACCAGGGCCTGGTTAAACCATTGGGAGATCGACGAGAATGTTGCATTGCAAAACATTAATAACATTAAAAATATTGTTACTTCTAAGTTTAAAGAAAAAATGTGGTGTGAGAAAGATTTAGCAGCTGAAAGAAAATCAAGATATTATAAGGAGGTCATCAACCCCACCCTAGAAGATCAAAATTATCTCTTTGTTTTAACTAGCTCAAAGAAGAAAATTAAAATAGCCAAGATTAGAACGAACTCTCATGAGCTCCATAGTGAAACAGATCGTTGGGTAGTTCCTAAAACAACATGGATGGAAAGGTTCTGCCATCTCTGTGAGAATACGAACATCGAGGATGAAAATCACTTCCTCTTAGAGTGCCCCACGTACAACCACATTAGATCTCAGTTTCAAAATCTTTGTTGCAATACTGACCTTCCTAGCCTTTTACGTTGTCAAAATTATAGTGAGCTCGGGAGGCCTCTCTCTAAGCTTTTTGATCATAGGAATAAAATCTTAAATCAAACTAAATAATTCATTTCTTTAGGTCCGATAGACCAAAGTTTGGTCTTAGTGGACATTAACCATCATCATCATCATCAAATATATATCTCCCTCCATCTCTCCTTCTTTGTCTCTCTATCTCAACCCCCCAAACACACACGCTCTCTCACTCCATATCTATCAATCTCTCTATCCCTCCCTCTCTCTCTATCTCTCTCTTCTTCCCTCTCTTCACTTTCCATCTATATCTCTATCTCCCTTTTCTCTCTATATCACCCTCAAAACATACACTCTCTTTCTCCAATCTATCTATCTATCCCTCTCTCCCCCTCTCCCTCCCTCTCTCTCTATTCCCCTTCTCTCCCTCTCCCCCGCTTCTATCTCTCTTCCCTCTTGTTGTCCTCTCTCCCTCTCTCTCCATTTTTCTTATCACTCCCTCTCTCTCTATTTCTTTATTCTTACCTCCCTCTCTCCCCCTCCAACTCTCTCTCTCTCTCTCTCTCTCCTTGTTTGTCTCTTTATCTCACCCCAAAACATACACACTCTCTCTCCATCTCTCCCTTGTCACTCCCTCTTTCTGTCCACTTCTCACTCTCTATGTATTTCTTCTTCCCTCCCCCTCTCCTCCTCTCTCTCAAGTCCACTCTCTCATAATTGCTCTCTCTCCCTTTCTCTCCTACCTCCCTTTCTCTTCCCCTATCACTCTTTCTCTCTCTCTTACCCCCAATCCTCTCTCTCAAGTCTTGTCTCTCATTCTTCCTCTCTCTCTCTCTTCCCCATCACTCTCTCTCTCTCTCTCTCTCTCTCTCTCTCTCCAACTATGTTACTATATCTGTCCCTATCTCCTTCTCTCCCCCCCTTCTCTCTATCTCTCTTTTTTTGTCGCTTTATCTCACCCCTAAACATATTCTCTGTCTCTCCATATCTCTTTTGTCACTCCCTCTCTCTTCACTTCTCACTCTCTATGTCTTTCTTCTTCCCTCCCTCTCTCCTCCTCTCTTGCAATTCCTCTCTCTCATCCTTCCTCTCTCTCCCTTTCTCTCCTACCTTCCTCTCTCTTCCCCCATATCTCTCTCTCTCCAATCCTCTCACTATCTCCCTCCCTCTCTCTCTCCAATCCTCTCACTATCTCCCTCCCTCTCTCTCTCCCCCCTCCATATTTGTGTCTCCCTCTCCCTCTCTTACCCTTCTCTACATCTCTCACTCATCTCCCTCTCTCTCTCTTCATTCCTCCTCTCCCCTATCCTTAAGTTTATCTCCATCTCTCCCTTCTTACTCCCCCTATCTCTCCAAATTATCCCTGTGTGTCTTTGTACTTCCCTCCCATATATATCTAGAGTTAATATATATTAAGATATATTAATATAGATTATAATATAACAAATTTAATATTGTATTAATCCAAATTTATTAAATTTAATAATATTAATATGAATATTATATTTAATAATAATAATAATCTTTAAATAATAATATTAGAGTTAATAATATCTTTTTTTGTATGGTATTAATAATAATTTGGCCCATGGTATTTGGCCCATAGGCGTCACCTAAATAAAACCTATTTTTGGAGTGTTAGTAAGTATAAAGAGGTTTATGGAGTAAATATAAAAAGAGGTTTTATTTATTTACCATACTTCTAGTTTATTTATATTTTTATTTATTTATCATATCTCTTTTATTTACCATGGTATTTAGCCCATAGGTTTGGTATATAATTAGATGTTGATTTCTAATCCTATTTGATATATTTTTATTTATTTATCATACCTCTTTATACCTCTTTTATATTTATTTATTTACCATACCTCTTTTATAAATATGGTATTTGGCCCATGGTATTAATAATTATTTGTCCCATGGTATTTGGCCCATAGGCTTCACCTAAATAAAGCATATTTTTTTAGTTTTCATAAATATAAAGAGGTTTATGGAATAAATATAAAAGAAGGTTTTATTTATTTACTGTACCTCTAGTTTATTTATATTTTTATTTATTTACCATACCTCTGGAGTAAATGTAAAAAAAAAGTTTTATTTATTTACTATACATCTTTTTGAGTGTTCCTAAACCTCTTTATATTTTAAATTTATATTGTGTTTATACATACTAATAATTAGATTGATTTTTAAATAGGACCTACATTAAATTAAAAATTTTAATTACCTGTTTACGTTTTTATGTGGGATCTACCCCCATACTGGGCTATAGAGCACCTCTCCGCGCAATTAATATATTCATGTATTGATATTAATGTATTTATGCTTTAAAATTTATTTATTGTTTATAATGTAGTGATATAAATGTGTTATTATTAATGTTTTGATGATATATCATGTTTTAATGCTTTATAGAGTATTTTTATTAATGTATTTATGTTAATTTTTGTATTGATGTCTTAATGGTTTACAATGTGGTTATTATATTGATTGTGGTTTATGTTTATTATTGTTGTTTTGTATATTAATGTATTTATGCTTTAAAATTTATTTATTGTTTATAATGTAGTGATATAAATGTGTTATTATTAATGTTTTGATGATTTATCATGTTTTAATGCTTTATAGAGTATTTTTAATAATGTATTTATATTAATTTTTGTATTGATGTCTTAATGGTTTACAATGTGGTTATTATATTGATTGTGGTTTATGTTTATTATTATTGTTTTGTATTATAGCATTATTTATGTTTATAACATTGATAACATGGATTTAGGGCTTAGGGGCTTAAAATATTTAATATGACATATATTCTCTCATTTTCAAAACCAATCATCATGAGCCTTGTCGAACGTTGCATTATAATGAAGATTGTCTTCAGATGAAAACCATAATCAACCATGGTGAATCATGGTCAACCTTGGTCCAACGTCGCATTGTAACAAAGATTGTCTCAATATGAAAATCAACGATGGTTAAGCATGCTCATTGATGTTTATTTTTCGATTTATAATATTTATCTTGGGGTTTAAACAACTTGGGTTTATAATATTAATCCATTGGGGTTAAAATATCAATCATTTTCGTTTTTAATATTGATCCCTTGCATTTTTTGATCCCTTAAGTTTATAATATTTTTCTCTTGGGTTTATAATATTAAATTCTTGGGTTTATTTGTTCTTTGGGTTTATAATATTAATAATTCCTTTGGTTTATCATTTTATCCCTTGGGTTTTTTTTTTGCTAAGGCAAGAGTGGATCCTTCTTATTCAATTAAAAAGAGAAATAGTGTACAATCAGCCACCTCGGCTGTGGGGCCCACCAAAAGGACAGGCCCACCTCAATCCACGGTCACGTGACAATAAAGTGAACCCAAGGACACAGCCCACCAAAACAAACCAACCATCCAAAACTGACCGTTGGATCCTAAGCTAAAGATCTAGCGGATGAAAAACATATCGAGAGGTCAACATGCTCACCTGTTAACCAACACATCGGACCCGATACACCCTGTAAACCATAATTTATAGTCATATCGGGTCCATTTTTGGCTTAACCAATGATCACTTTTACCGCCCAAAATCCACCATTTGCACGCGATTCCCATGGGGTCATGCAAACAGCTCGAAACATAACCATTGTATCGGTCCCACCAACATGCACGTTCAATCCTGGCCGTTGAATGCCCTCGCTTGATCCAATGGTTTGGGATCATATCGCGCAGACTAAAAGCACTGATAGTTAGCACGCGATGAAGGCGGTAATTCCTCCCCACCCAAAGCCATGTGTCACGTGGTGAGTGGAATCGCTCCCGATTGTGAAAAACCGCTTCCGACCTTAAGAGCTTGTGGTAAACCGAAAACCACCCCAAGGATAGTAAAGCGATCATTGGTAAACAAACGGGGGTTTTTCTCTTGCTGATAAAGTCTGGATTCTAGCACAAGGGCCAAAGGAAGATGAAGATCCCTCCTTCCGTCCATCCCGCTGAGACTGTTGGTTTTCTGTTACCAGGGTTAAGGAGATCGACATAGACCTGCATTCTAAAAAGGACCTCACATAAGTCATAACATTTCATAATGAATCCAGATTGACGAGACTCCTTCTGTGTGGCTCTGCTTTGGAAATTCTGTCTCTTGATCTTTCCTGATGTTGCTGTCGGTCGTTGATGGCCCTGGATGAGCATCCCTCCTTCAACCTGTCATCCGTAATCTCCTCCCACCAACAGCACAAGTCAGTGTGCTTGTTTCGTACTCCCTCATTTGCAAGCTAGTCCGCAACTTTGTTGGCTTCCCTGCGAACATGCACCAACCTAAGAGTTCTCAGCCTTCGTAGGTGCACTTGGATTCTTTGGTAGACTTGCAGAAGCCACCAGTGTTATGAGATTTTCTCTAGAGTAGTGCCAGCATTTATCCTCTTCACTGAGTTGATGACTATTTCCGAGTCAGCTTCAATGATGACATTGTGAATGTTGTTCTTGAGCAGTATTTCCAGGCATGATTCCATTGCCATGAGCTCAGCCATATTGTTGGTTGCTTCTCCTAGATAACTGTGGAAGATGATTTGTATTTTGCCTTCTTCATCTCTCAAGACCCCTCCATAACTAGCTTCTCCCGGATTCCCTTTTGAAGCCCCATCTATGTTGAATTTTAAAAAGCCATGAGAAGGGGGTTGCCAAGAAGACTTGTCTATTAAGGTCTTCTTGTTAATCTGCATAGAACCTTGAGGGGGATGAACCTTGAGCTCTAACTTCTCCAAAATTCTGGCCTCTCTTTGACCGATGGGTTTGCTAGTAGCTGCACCTCCCAGGAGATGAACAGTCTCTTTAAGTTGTTTAAGGATTAGCTTAAGGATGCTGCTCACTGGACTTGTTTTCTCCTTGAAAATCCTATTGTTGCACTCCTTCCAGACATTCCAGATTATGAATCCTGGGGTTAGTATCCAGGCAGAGTTAACAATCTCATTGTCCGAAAAAAATTTCCACCAATTCTTCAACGTAGTAGTGATATCATTAACATTTCTGTTTGTCTGCTCAAAGACTTCTCCAACCCAATTCCACAGTATTGTGGTGAAAGTGCATCTATTCAGTAGATGATTTGTAGTTTCTTCTTGTTGTCTGCATAAATGACATCTTGAGGGGCCAACAAAGCCTCTTTTTCTTAGGTTATCCCATGTCAGAATCTTGCCTTGTTGAACCAGCCACTTGAATAGTTTTACTTTCATCCAATGAGGATTTTCCCAGATTTCTTTCCACATCTTATCAGTGTTTGGAAGGTTTAGCCCTACATCTATTCTTTTGGCTTCCTTAAGGTTGAAGAGACCTGTCTTGTTCTTTCCCCATCTTAGTTGATCGTTCAAGTTTGAGTTCAAGATTTGTCTCTTGTCTAAAATACCTTGAAGTGTTGTAGCTTGAGTATGAAACATGCCCATGCCACTATAATCTGGAAGTTTCCAAGTTCTCCATTTCTTATCATTCCTTGCTTGGTCCCAATAGTCACTTACCCACCTTAGTCCTTTGTTGATGGTATCGGTGTGAATGTCTGCTAATTCTTCTCTTCAGAGATTGTCCTCCTGCTGCCAATTGTCCTCCCAGAACCAAGCCAGGTTCCCATTTCTGATCTCCCAGAAACTATGGTTTTGGACTAGGGCCCTGTTCTCCCATGCCCTATTCCAAATTGCAGAACCTTTTACTTGTCCTGTCATTCTGATTAGATTTTCCTCCTGCCATTCGCTAGCATATTTGTGCTTCCAGAGTTTTGCCCAAGGGGCTTGTATTTCTTTCAGCCATCTCCACCAGATTTTGGCGCCAAGAACTCTATTTAGAATTCCTGGGTCATGAAGACCCAAGCCACCATGGGACTTAGGTTTGCAAACTCTGTCCCATGCCACAAGGGCCCATTTCTTCTTTTCTTCACATTTCACCCAAAGAAAGTCTCTCAAAATGTTTCTTATATTTGTCATTACACCAGCTGGTGCTAGAATGGCAGATAGCATATAGATAGGGATACTTTGGAGGACGGCCTTAGTGAGAACTAGTCTTCCTGCTAGATTTAGTGCTCTATTTGTCCATTTGCTGATATTATCTTTTAGCTTATTAAGAAGAGGCTCCCAGATATCCTTGTGAAGCAGTTTGTTAGTGAGAGGAACTCCTAGGTGCTTCACAGGTAGTGACTCCCTTTGAAAGCCAAAAATTCTGGAAAGATTTCTTTGAATTGAAATATCTGTATTGAAAAAGAAGATCTTTGATTTAGTGAGACTTACCTCAGTGCCTGCTGCCCTAGCAAACTCACTCGAAATCTGTTTGAATGCTTTGGCTTCCTTAACAGTGGGTGTGCCTTGAAGCATAGTGTCATCCAAAAATTGTTGATGTGTCACGGTGTCCCCACCATGAGTGAGTCTCAAACCCTGAATTCTCCCTTCCTCCTTAGCAGCTCTGGTAGCTCTTCCTAATCCTTCCATCATTAGAATGAAGAGGAAAGGAGAAAGAGGATCTCCTTGCCTAAGACCTCTAGAAGGCTTGAAGGTTTTGGAAGGAGCTCCATTGAGAAGAATAGAACAATTGGTTGTGGTAACTAGCGCCATAACCCATTTAATCCAATTGTGATCAAAGCCATAGGCTTTTAAAATTGCTCTTATGTACGACCAGCTAAGTTTGTCATAGGCCTTTGCTATGTCCAGCTGCATTATCATTCCTGCCTATTTTTTGGTAATGAGTGATGAACCGTTTCATGTGCTTGAATGATATTATCTATGATTTGTCTTCCTTCGACATAGCCCATCTGTTTCTCTGACACTAGGGTTGGGAGGAGAGGTTTGAGACGGTTAGCAATGACTTTGGATATAATTTTGTAGATCACATTGCATAATGCTATAGGTCAAAATCTGTCTGGAGAGGTGGCCTTCTCCTGTTTGGGGATTAAGGCTATGAAAGATTCATTGAGCACCTTTAAGACTTTCTTAAATCTTCGAGAGTCTTCCACTACCTCCAGGATGTCTTGTTTCACTATCCTCCAACAAGCTTTGAAAAAGTCCACATTAAAGCCATCCGAGCCTGGTGCTTTCCCATTTTGCATCTCTTTCATGGCTTCCTCAATTTCTTCCTCTGTTACTAGTCTATTGAGATTGAAATTATCTTCTCTAGTAACCAATTTAGGGATATACTGAGTGAATTTTTCCGTAAACTAGTATCTATCTTCCAAGGTTTCCTCAGCAATTTTCTGAAAATGCTGGAGTAGAACCTTCTCCATCTCTTCATGAATGTTTCTCTCTATACCGTGCTGATCTGTAAGTTTCAAAATTATATTGTTGTTTCGGTGAGCTATGGTGGATCTGTGAAAGAGTTTGGTATTTCTCTTGCCTTCTTTCATCCATTGTACTCTGGATTTCTGTCTCCAGAGTGTTTCCTCTTGAAGGCATCCGTTGTCCCACTCCTGCTGGAATGACTCTGCCATCTCTTTCCTTTCATCTGTGTAGCCTTCTGTGATAAGGATCTAGTTTATTTCCTTTAGTTTCTTCTCCACCTCTCCTTTAGCTTTGAAGATGTTACCAAATTCCTTTTTGTTCCACTCTTTGAGTCTGCCTTTAATGTGTTTGAGCCTGCAATGAAGCAGGAACATCTTTGTACCTTGAAGGTGAAGCTCTTCCTTCCACCATTGTTCAATATTTGTGAGGAAATCTGAATGTGTGAGCCAAGCATTCTCAAACCTGAAGGGGGTGTTCCTTGGTTTTCCAAAAAGGGAAGCTTCCAATTGGATAGGCCAGTGATCTGAACCTCCAAAAGGTAGTATGAGTGCAGTAATGTTGCTTCCCCTGAGAAGAAGTTCCTCTGAAACCATAAATCTGTCCAATTTTGAGGCCACTTGGGTAGGACCCCCTCTTCTGTTATTCCAAGTGAAGATTCCATTGCTTGTTTCCATATCAACCAATTTCATATTGGTGATGAAGTTTTGGAAGGCAATTTCGTCTCTCCCAAGTATTCTAGTTCCTCCTTTCTTCTCCATGAGTGATTTTGTTATGTTAAAATCACCTCCAAGAATCCATGGTAGAGCTTGGTATCTCTTTTTCATATCTTCCAGTGTTGTGAGGAGTCAAATTTTGTCCTCCATTGGTTGTGGACCATAGACATTGGTGATCATGTAACATTGCCTGTCACCCACTAGTTGGAAAATCAGAGAAAGTTGATGTCTGGATGCCTCCGCATCAATCACACCAAATTTTTGTGGATCCCAAAGAGTGAGAATACCACTAGCAGATTTATTTTCCTTAACTTCATGGTATTCATATCTATTTACCCATTTTCTATGTTTTTCGCGGATCCTCTCCACTAAGCATTTTTTTCCTGAATGAATACTATGTCAGGTTTTTCCTCTCTAATCCTTTTACCTAGATTCCTCTGTTTTCTTTTGCTCCCTAGTCCTCTAATGTTCCAGGTTGTGATTTTCATTGAAATGGGGTTATAAAGGAGTAACTAGAAAGGTCTTTCATCCTTCCTGAATCAATCATGAACTTGCCACACTCCAGTAGTAATTCTTTCTGTCTTTTTCTTCCCCTCATCTTGCCTGGATTCTTTGTTAGTTTTCCTGTTATTAATCCTATTGAGGAAGTCCCTTTGTTTTCCTAGTTGTCATGTCATCTTTTTAGTTCTGCAACTGTTTGATGTGCCTTGTTAAGGAATATCTGTTGGACTTTGTCCACGTCCTCCTGAGGGATGGAGTTTATTCCCAAGTTTCCTCCCTGTTCTAGAAACTTTTCCAGCTCTAGGTTCTCCCTTTCCAGGATCTCCTGTAAATCTTGATCCTCTGTACCACTCTCACTTTGAGTCATTTCCTGGTCTTTTTCTACTTCCATGGTACTCAAAGGGTCTGTCATGTGTTCATTATGTTCCTGAGTGTACTCCATGCTGTTCTCTTTTTCTTTCCCCCTTGTTGTCTGATTCTCTGTACTTTCTTTATCCCCACCCTCAGCTTCTTTTTCTCCTAAGATCTAAAAACTGTTGTAACTTTTTGTTTTATCATTCACACTAGGGTTCTTTTGTGTCTTCATTCCTCCTCCTTTTCCTTTTCCTCCTACTTTGGTGAAACCTGTCTAGTCTTTTCCTTTGTTGGTATTTAGGTTTTCCTCCTTTCGATTGAGAGGACAGTCTCTGGATAGATGCCCATGCTCATGGCATTTGTGACATTTGAACAGGATATGTTCATAGTCAACTGCTTGAACCCATTCCTCATCATAGACTTCTAGAATGACCTCATCTGGAAGGGCTCCTGATAGGTCCATCTCCACACATATACGAGCATAGGATGTATATTTTCCCCTTAGAGTTGCCTCTGAAATTTTTAATAAATGACCTAATTTATTGCCTATAGCTTTTAAAGACTCTGGCATCTAGTAATCTAAAGGTAAGGAGTATAGTCGAATCCATATCGGTACCGAAGTGAAGGTTTCTCATTCTGGCACAAAGTTCATCGTCCATGGCCTCATATAGAGTCCAGCAGTTGTAAAGAAGTATGGCCCTCCTTCAAAGATTATGTCCCTATTTTCCATGTTTGTAAACACCACAGTGAAAAAACCTTTGGATCCCAAATGAATATTTAACTCCCCCTTTGGTTTCTAGTTGTCTTTTATCCAGGTGTACAACGTTTTCTCTGATGGCCAGATTCCCATAAATTTACATATGATGGCATAGTTAGCCATGTGATCCCTATGCGCTTGCAGAGCTGGATCGTTTAGAATAACCTGAGGTTTAGTTATGGTCTTGGGTTTACAGGGCCCCATCTTAGCTCTGTTCTCTGACCCTTGACCTTTGTCTTCCTCTTTCTCCTCCCGACAGTCTTCTTCGTGGGCCCCTTGATCTGCATTGGTTTTGCTACCTTCCGCCTTCTGAGTTTCTGTGTCTTTTGTCTTGACCTCCAAGGGTTGTGGAGGTTTGTTCATTTTTCCGCCTTTTCCTCTATTTGCTACCATATAACTGTAGGAGGGAGTGGAGCTCCCTCCTCGTTGTGTCTCCACGGATGCTTGGAACTCTTTGCTACTTGATTTGTTAAACCCTAGAACCAGAGCTGCCGCCTCTCCCCGATAATTCATTCTTATCCCTTGGTCTTATTAATCCCTTGACTTTAAAATATTAATTGATAGGGTTTATTAAAAGTCTAGGTTTTTAATATTAGTTTGTTGGGTTTATTTATTCCTTGGGTTTATTGATTGCTTGGGTTTATTAATCATTTTATTTTTTTAATATTAATGCATTGAGTTTATAATATTAATAATGCATTGGGTTTATTCATCCCTTGTATTTATAATATTAATAATCCCTTGGATTTAAGGGCTTAAGGGTTGGATTTATAATAATAATAATCCCTTCGTTTATTAAACCCCAATATTAAGGGTTTAATAGTCCAACTATTTATGATTATATTAATATCACAATAGATTAATCTAATATGGAAATCATCCATGTGTAGAAATTTCCACTGTAGATTAAACTGATTATGCAATGTACTAAAGAAAAATACTTAATCTACTTCTACAATCAAACTTGAGGAAGCTTAATTGATTTTGAGCAATATCAAACAAAACACATATAATAGAGAAGAAGATTCAATCACACATGAAACACAGAAGAATACTCTGGTGAAAGCCTCAGCTAAAAACCCTGCTATCTCTATTATCATACAAGTGGAAATATCTCAAGATTACACAAAGCTTTAGCTCACAAGCTATCCAGCTCTCAGTACAATCCCTCACTGCTGCTCATAGATAGAATCGACAACACATATGCCTTCCTTGAGTCCTCCAAGCCTCCTATTTCTTTGCGCAGTTTCTCTTGGGTCCTCCAACTACAACCTGTGTGATTCTCACCTCACACACAACATTGACCTCTGAAATAACTGCGCAATCCTGAAGGAGATAATTCCTTCTGCATGGATGAGTTTCCTTTATAGGAAAATTCCTCCAATTGATAGTACACTGTCCCTTCCTTTAATCTCAAGTGGATCTTTCTCTGAACTAACATGCATGAGTTATTTATGAGAGAATATTCAGTTATCTGGAGAACACTAGTTGCATGCATGCTTGCATTAACTGATTGAACTCACAATTAGTTCCACAAACTGTTTGGAACTAATCTAACCGGACTTAACTCAGTTAACTAAGCTAACTAAATATAACTCAAATACAACTCATCCTTATTTCCTTAATTAAGGGATAACTTCCTCAATCAAAGGGATAACTGTTGCATGTCTTCACAAAGACTTCATGTTTGATTTTCTCCAACTAATTAACTCAAGATGAATTAATTAATTATTTTTCAAATAGCTACTAAGATCAAATTCGAATTTTAATTCCTAATTTTAGTTCAGGGGCTAACTAAAATTGGAATCTATCCTGAAATGCTATTTATAGAAATGTTATTTTTAGCATTTCTATTCTATCATTTCTTGTTGCTATTTCCAACACTTGTATCTGAAAAGATATTTATAGCATTTCTATTTTTAGAATTTCTTTTTGTTATTTTCAACACCATGGTCAACCATGTTTATTTTAGGGTTTATAGAAATCATGTTAGGGTTTATATGCGTTAGGTTTATAATTTGTATCCCTTAGGTTTATTATTCCCCTAGGTTTATAATATCAATCCCTTGGGTTTATTAATCTAAGGGTTCATATTCCTAGGGTTTAATATTATTCAACAATGGTCAACAATAAACAACCATGTTCAACCATGGTCAACCATGGTCCAACGTCGCATCACACACAGGTTGTCTCAATATGAAAATCAACCGTGCTCAACCATGTTTATTTTAGTATTTTTAATATTTATCTAAGGGTTTTCACACCTTCGGTTTATAATTTTAGTCCCCTGGGTTTAATATTATTACCTTGGGTTCACTCTTCCCTTGGGGTTTTAGTATTAATCCCTTGGGTTTATTATTCCTTTGGGTTCATAATATCAATCACTTGGGTTTATTATTACCTAAGGTTTATAATATCAATCATGCTCAACCATTGTCAATCATAGCCAACCATGGTTGAATGTTGCATTATGACAAGGATTGTCTCACCACGAAAATAAACCATGTTTATTTTAGTGTTTGTAATATTTATATTAGGCTTTAGCAATGTTGGGTTTATAATATTAGTCCCTTGGGTTTAATATTATTTCCTTGGGTTCATAATATAAATCCTTTAGGTTTATTATTAACTTGGGTTTATAATAACAATCATGGTCAACCATGGTCAACTATAACCAACCATGATCAACAATGGTCAATCATGGTCAAATCTCGCATTATGATAAAAATTGTCTCCATATAAAAATCATGGACAATCATCGACAATAATGGTCAACCATGGTTTATGATGGTCAACCATGTTTTATAGAATCAAACACGATCAACCATGGTCAATCATGGTCAAACATGTTTGAACGTCGCATTGTGACAAAAATTGTCTCGATATGAAAATCAACCATTATCAACCATGGTCCAACGTCGCATTGTGACAATGATTGTCTCGATATGAAAATTAACCATGGTCCAACATGGCATTGTGATAATGATTGTCTCAATATGAAAAACAACCATGGTCAATCATGTTTATTTTAGTGTTTATAATATTTATCTTAGGTTTTTATATGTTGGGTTTATAATATTTGTCCCTCAGGTTTAATCTTATTCCGTTGGGTTCATAATCCCTTGGGGTTTTAGTATTATTCCCTTGGGTTTATAATATCAACCCATTGGGTTTATAATATTAATCATGTTAAACCATGGTCAATCATAGACAACCATGGTCAAACCATATGGATATGGAAATCAACCATGGTCAACCATGGTCCAACGTTGTGTTCTGACAAAGATTGTCTCGATATGAAAATCAATCATAGTCAACCATGGTCCAATGTTGCATTGTGACAAGGATTAAATCAACCATGGTCAACCATGTTTATTTTAGGTTTTATAATATTCATGATAGGGTTTATATACCTTGGGTTTATAATTTTTATTTCTTAGGTTTATAGACGTTGGGTTTATAATATTAGTCTCTTGGGTTTAATAATATTCCCTTGTGTTTATAGTCCCTTGGGGTTTTAGTATTAATCCCATGGGTTTATTATTCCTTTTGGTTTATAATATCAATCCCTTGGGTTTATTATTCCCTAGTCAACCATGGTTTATTATGATGTCAACCATGGTCCAACATGGAATTGTGATAAGGATTGTCTCAATATCAAAATAAACGATGGTCAATCATGTTTATTTTACTGTTTATAATATTTATCTTAGGGTTTATATACGTTGGGTTTATAATATTAGTCCCTTGGGTTTAATATTATTCCCTTGGGTTCATAATCCCTTGGGTTTATGTTTCCCTTGGGTTCATAATATCAATCCCTTAGGTTTATTATTAACTTGGGTTTATAATATCAATCATGGTCAACCATGGTCAACTATAACCAACCATGATCAACCATGGTCTATCATGGTCGAATCTTGCATTATGATAAAAATTGTCTCCATATAAAATTCATGGACAATAATGGTCAACCATGGTTTATGATGGTCAACCATGTTTTATAGAATCAAACACGGTCAACCATGGTCAATCGTGGTCAAACATGTTTGAACGTTGCATTGTGACAAAAATTGTCTTGATATGAAAATCAACCATGGTCCAACGTCGCATTGTGACAATGATTGTCTCGATATGAAAATTAACCATGGTCAACCATGGTCCAACATGGCATTGTGATAATGATTATCTCAATATGAAAAACAACCATGGTCAATCATGTTTATTTTAGTGTTTATAATATTTATCTTAGGTTTATATATGTTGGGTTTATAATATTTGTCCCTCGGGTTTAATCTTATTCCCTTGGGTTCATAATCCCTTGGGGTTTTAGTATTAATCCCTTGGGTTTATAATATCAATCCATTGGGTTTATAATATTAATCATGGTAAACCATGGTCAATCATAGACAACCATGTTCAACCATGGTCAAACCATATGGATATGGAAATCAACCATGGTCCAACATTGTGTTCTGACAAAGATTGTCTCGATATGAAAATAAATCATGGTTAACCATGGTCCAATGTTGCATTGTGACAAGGATTGTCTCTATATGGAAATCAACCATGGTCAACCATGTTTATTTTAGGTTTTATAATATTCATGTTAGGGTTTATATACCTTGGGTTTATAATTTTTATTCCTTAGGTTTATATACGTTGGGTTTATAATATTAGTCTCTTGAGTTTAATAATATTCCCTTGGGTTCATAATCGAAAATTGTCTTGATATGAAAATCAACCATGGTCCAACGTCGCATTGTGACAATGATTGTCTCGATATGAAAATTAACCATGGTCAACCATGGTCCAACATGGCATTGTGATAATGATTATCTCAATATGAAAAACAACCATGGTCAATCATGTTTATTTTAGTGTTTATAATATTTATCTTAGGTTTATATATGTTGGGTTTATAATATTTGTCCCTCAGGTTTAATCTTATTCCCTTGGGTTCATAATCCCTTGGAGTTTTAGTATTAATCCCTTGGGTTTATAATATCAATCCATTGGGTTTATAATATTAACCATGGTAAACCATGGTCAATCATAGACAACCATGTTCAACCATGGTCAAACCATATGGATATGGAAATCAACCATGGTCCAACATTGTGTTCTGACAAAGATTGTCTCGATATGAAAATAAATCATGGTTAACCATGGTCCAATGTTGCATTGTGACAAGGATTGTCTCTATATGGAAATCAACCATGGTCAACCATGTTTATTTTAGGTTTTATAATATTCATGTTAGGGTTTATATACCTTGGGTTTATAATTTTTATTCCTTAGGTTTATATACGTTGGGTTTATAATATTAGTCTCTTGAGTTTAATAATATTCCCTTGGGTTCATAATCGCTTGGGGTTTAAGTATTAATCCCTTGGGTTTATTATTCCCCGTCCAACCATGGTTTATTATGATGTCAACCATGGTCCAACATGGAATTGTGATAAGGATTGTCTCAATATGAAAATCAACGATGGTTAATCATGTTTATTTTAGTGTTTATAATATTTATCTTAGGGTTTATATATGTTGGGTTTATAATATTGGTCCCTTGGGTTCATAATCCCTTGGGGTTTTATTATAATCCGTTGGGTTTATAATATAAATCCATTGGGTTTATAATATTAATCATTGTCAACCATTTATTTTAGTATTATTAATATTTATCTAAAAATTTTATACCTTGTATTTATAATTTATAAACTTTAATCCCTTGAGTTTATAATTTTTCTCCAAAACACGTTCCCACACATCATGCAATGGCCAAATTGAACTTGACATTCTTGTTATTCCAAACTTTCCAACCCTTTTACTTTTAAGGGTCTCTTGAACAATTTTGTCAACATCACATAATTACATTCATTCATTGACTTAAACCCACTTACTCTATCATCCAGAAACAATGGTGACCCAAAAGATACTATTTCACAGTCAAAAGATTCGCGCTTTTCGGGGATTTTCAGGATTATTCATGACTTTCAGTGCGGTTGGAGGATGGACTTTGCAACCTGCAACTTGCTTTGGTCACTTTCGTAGAAGCACCTTCGTAGTTTTAGTGCTAGTCGCAACAACATCCACTCCTTCCTTCATCAAATACAGGAGTTCAAGCGAGCTACTGTAGCAACTGTATCATCTGCCCCCACTGCCTTCATCAAATACAAGAGTTCAAGCGAGCTACTGCTGCAACTGTATAAGTGGAGAGCCAGGGTCTGCAAATTTGAGGTTTAGGGTTTATTGTGGCGACAATGGGTTGCTCAATCCTTATCTTATGTTGCTTCTTTTCATTCATAATGGCCTCTTCTCTAGTAACAACCAAAGCACCGTCAGAGCTTAATATTATGACCGCCCGTGGAGGTGAAGCCGCAGATGAAACGCGCGATAACTAATGATCCCTTGCTCTCCCTGCGCAACTAGAATTATATTTCCAACCATTTTAAGGGTGTCAAATGTAGTAGCAACACCCACAAATTGCAAGTTATAGGAATCAATATAAGCCTAAATGGCACCATCCCTTCACACTTGGGGAATTTATCGCTCCTCCAGTCTCTCCCATAACGGATTTACAAGTAACATACCCGAGGCTTTGGGATGTTTGCGGCAACTCAGAGATCTCTACATCCCTACAAATGCTATGACAGGGACAATTCTGCACCAGTTGAGCGACATAAAGACCCTGCAATCGCTGGCCTCTTACGGGAACGCCCATACAGGTTCGATTCCTGGGACCCTCAAAAACTGTTCAATGCTGAGAAAAATTTATTTATCCTTAAATTAGTTGAACGGAACGACCTCATGTCTCTTTTTAAAATGTCTTTTCTATGTTCTAGTGGATCTAGAAATAATTTTAAGTGAAATCTTTGAATCTTCCTTCACGATATATATTAAATTAAAAAAGCAAAGTCATTTTGAATTATAATTTTTTCAAATACTTAAATTTATGTTTTAAAACGTTGTTGGAGAGGATCACATTTTCAAAATTCTTATTTCTTAACTATTTTTTATTAAGTATTTTTAATATTTATTGAAAATAAAATTTATTAAACAATATAATAAAATTTATAAATTTATTAATTTATAAAAAAATATATTTACAATTCACACATTACAATAGGCTTTATTTCAAATAATTATGTTAAATATTACATTATGATCTATTTAATTATGAAATAGAACATAATTAAATAAAAATAAAAATAATATATATATATATATATATATATATATATATATATATATACACATTGTGAATGGGTTTAATGGTTAAGACCATGTGTTTTTTAAGAGATTATAAATTTAAAATCAGAAAGGTAGAGTATGTATACTTTAATAAAGTTAGTAGTCAAATCACTGAGCTAATAATCATATATATATATATATATATATATATATATATATATATATATATATATATAAGTTTGGTATCACCTCGGAATTGAATGGGTGACTTCACATCAAAGAGTGCCTTAACAAAGCACCCGATCAACTTAACAAAGCACCCGATCAACATCTATCCAAGACTTCATAGACAAAAATTTAAAAATTATAAATATAAAATTAATTAAGATTATATATATATATATATATACTAATTTCACTTATAAAATAATAATCATATAATAAATAATTAATTTTAATTATATCTATTAATCTATTATTAGATAAATAACCATTCTAGACATATTTATATATATATATATATATATATATATATATTAGTTACTATATTATATTTATATATTAAATATATTAAATATATATATTATTTATTAATATATTGAATATAACATATAAATTGGTTATTATTTTTCTTTGATTATCATATAAATTAAATCTAATATGAGCAGATAAGAATAAATATATTTTTGATAACCATATTACATATTTAGATACCTTTACCTTATACATTTAAATATTTATAATATAAATATAACATATTAATTAAACATAACATAATGGCTAGTAAAATTCTTTTAATCTTTTATTATCATTTAAAAAAAAAATCCATCTTTCCCTCCCCGAGTCAAATATAGTCGTTATCTCCCCCAGTCAAATATAGTTGTTATCTTCTAGCTGTTAGGTTGACTTGTTTATCTATTTAACCCTCTTCCTAGATCTGTTCTTCATCGTGTCCTGAAGATGAACCAACGAGTGGTTCGAAACGCGTCGACCAAAATCTTCAATGTGATTTCTTCCAAAAAAATTCTTATACACAAAATATATATATATATATATATATATATATATATATATATATATATATATCTATATATATCTATATATATATATATATATATCTATATATATATAATTAAAATCCAAAAATATTATTAATGATACTTTCATTTATAAACAAATATCTAGGAATAAACATCCATAATAAGCTTAATTGAAATTATAACATTGAGAAATTGATAAATGAAGGGTAGAAAGCTTACAATGGAATTGAAAATAATTTTAGATAACAAATCTTTGTATATGGAATAAAAATGGAATTAAAGAAAATTTCTCTTTGAGACTCTAGTCACTTATCTTGTTTTATATGGATGTGAAGCTTGGGGATGCAATATATCCAAAGAGTTGTGGGGAAAGATTGAACAAATTGAAAAACAATTTATAACTTACAACCTCAAAATTAAAGGTAATCCTCCCTACCCTATCCTCTTAATTGAAGCATATATTTCCCCTATTGAAAGCATGGTTATGACTAGGCATCTTATTTATAAGAAGTTATATAACATGGAAACCAAAAGATTTCCTAAAATTGCTTCTAATTGTAGTCAAAACCCATACAATTGACTCAAGCAATGATGGCATGTAAGGATGTCCATTTTTGGCTCAACAATTGGGGGATAAAGGAGGAGCTCATCTTGCAAAACAAAAATAATACTAAAAGTATTATCACTTCCAAATTCAAGGAAAAACAGTGAGGCTATAAAGAGTTAGAGGGAAAAATGAAAGGTAGAAATATGTCATTTTTCTTTTCAATTAAATTAAAAATATATATTATTAAATTAAAATAAAATAAAATTTATCTAAAATATTGTGAATGTGAAATGAGTCATGGTTTTTTTTGGGCATGTGGTATTCATAAGTCATAGTATTGTAACAAAATCTATTTATAAGTTAAGAATCTCCATATTAGAGTAAGGGTGAATCTCTATGGTTAATAATTTTGTCAGTATTTATATATGTGTGTGTGTTTTTTTAACTTATATAATAATAATAATAAAGTTATAATTTAGTTAACTTTTATGATTTTTTAAAATTTTGGTAATTTAAGATATACATCAATATTTACCAATCATTTAATTTATATGATTGCACTAATTTAATATTTAATTGATTAATAATACTCTTATTGTTGAACTCTGAGATGAATATACAAAGACAAACTAGAACCATTTTAGTGAAAGACGATTGAGTAACCTTATCTATGGCCCTAAGTATTCTATCATTCTTGCACTGTGGGAAGCTCGATCCCATTAACTGACTACTAAATTGCAATCAACACTACGTTATGCCAGCACCTTATATCCAACAAAACTAACGCAATTGTAATTTAATTTTTATAAATTTACAATTTGTTTTGTGGTTTTAATGATGTTTTTATTTTATACATTTTTATGTTGATAGGCGTGTATGGTTTTCCGAGTTTTAATTTAATTATCAATATTTATTAGATGAATGATAAGAATTTAACTTTCTTAGAATATTCTAGAATACTTTTATTAGTATGTAAAAATCAAAGATTGAGTTTTATTTTCAAAATAGTTAATAGTTATGTTTTTTATTCCTTTTTAATTAAATTCGTTAATTAAAAAAATGTCATATGAAATGAGTTATGTTTTTTTGGGTATATGGTATTGATAAGCCATAGTATTTGCTCATGGTATTGTAACAAAGCCTATTTACATATTAAAAATCTCCATGATAAAGTGGAGGAGAATTTCCATGGTTAAGAATTTTGTTATATGTTTTTTACACCAATATGGTAGAGATGTTGTCATGTAATGTAATGTAATGCTCTGTAAACATTTTAACTAAGTCAAAATAAAAATAAGATAAAAATATAATATAATATAAAATTAGCTATTATCGTGATAATTAATAATTAAATCACCTAGATCCATCTTAACTCCGGATCTACCAAGTGTCTAGAGGGATCAAATCTCTTCACTCTAAAAGAGATTTGCATCTCAAGGTATTTGATCCCTCTAGGCTCTTGGTAGATCCATAGTTAAAATGGATTGGGGTTAGTTAATATTGTGCTGAGAGACCATCTCTAGCCCAATATGGTAGAGATGTTGTAATGTAACGTCCTATAAACACTTTGACTTGATCAAAATAAAATAAAAATAACCCCGTATTAAAATAAAACCAACTTCAAACTAAAATAATAAAGATAAAAATTTTACATTATTATTTTTATTTTTATTAACTTTTTCAGGTAGTGAAGGTAAACTTGACTTGGTCAAGTTACAAGTGGTTTTTGTGCTCAAGGTTTATGAGAACCTATGGAGTTGACTCATGAGTATTAATGTGGAATATATCCTATTTAAAGGGGAAAATTAAACTAACTAATATAGATCTACCTAGCACTTAAAGGGATCAAATCTCTTTTCACTCTAAAAAGGGGTTTGCATCACAAGAGATTTAGTTAATAATAACTATTATTATATTTTAAATAAAGTTATAATTTTGTTAATTCTTATTATTTTTACGCCATAAGGAGTTCTCTTTGAGAAGAACTCCCTTAGTTGCCAATTTGTACTCTTTTGTACACTCATATTTATTGTTAGACGATTGAGAGTACTTCCATCATTAGATCCCACTGTTTTAACGAATCTTGATTTGTGCAACCGTTTAATCTTGATTGTGTAACTATTTAATCTTGATTTTGATTTGTACAACCGTTCAACATGTGGAAAAAGGATGCACCTTGTCCCCTTTGCAATGATATGAATGCTTCATAACCCTATCTCGAGTTCAATGGCTTTTTCCCATAATTTTTTTTCTTTTCAATTTGTTGGATTGATTGACTATTCTACAATGTTTCTCCTTTAGACGGAGGAGAGGAATATACTATTACATGTTGTCAAAGGTAGCCTAAACTCCCAAATTAACATTGATATGTAAGGGAATATTGCATTTAGTATCCCAAACCTTTTACTTTATGTGTGTGGATTGCATTAGACCTGTTGTACTTTCCCAAACTAGAAGTGTTCAAATCAATTTAAAATGTGGGCCACAAAATTATATTTAAGTTGTCATGCTTTCTTATATGAAATATTCATCTTTAATTTGTCATGCCTTCTTATATGAAATATTCTAAGATGTCTGCTACAATCATATATTTTCTTTTGATTAAGAAGAAAATTTGGAATTATAGTTTCTTCCTAAAGCTTACCTACACTAAGAAAAGGAAATTCCTACTGAGAAGATGGATCATATTCTATGTTTGTTGATGTGGTAACTGGTGTGAATGTCTACTTTTGTTTTGTCCACAAAAGCCAATATTTTCTTATATCTGAGTCGTTGTTTGAGAGGATGTTGGAAATCAAGTTATGAAAATTTCAAGAAGCATCGTTTAATATCTATGTTTTTATTTTTATGTGACATGTTGAGTTTACGATGAATGCTTTTTATAATAGTTTTCTAATACATTGAGGATTTTTCCATAAATGTTTGTTATCATTTCCAAGCAAATTTAATTCCTCTACCAATGAAATACGTGCAATTATTTAACAATGAAAATAGAAAATAATATTACTCAATGGCAAGAGTAGATAGAATATCTCTTGGATACACTTAGATGATATTCATTGCTTGCGACTTATGATAATGAGTGCTGTGTAAGTTGGATACATCCTTTCTTTCAAAAAAATCATGAATTTAATCTATGCAACATTCAAGAATCAACGATTCGTTAATGGAAATCACACTTCATTCATGGATTTAATTGATCATATGACCTATTTTCCTTTATGTAGTTTTGATCTATTTTTACTATAGATATATGTTGCACATGGATAAGATCTTTAGATTTAAAAATTTGAGAATGTATATATATACACTGTGACATTTTTAAAATTCAAAATGTCGAGTTAGTTACCACTTTTTATAATAAGTGAAATATTAAAAAAAATAAAAACATCAAAATTATTAATGTACATTTTTAGTGACACCACTATAAATATCATTGTATATCATCATTTGTATTGTTATAGCTATCATTGTATATTTTTAATTACATCTTTCTTATTATTAAAACCATTATAACAATTAATTTTGAAAAAGGTTATATATAATATTCATATATTTGAGTTTTAAATCTTTAACAACTTAGAACCCTAAATTATTTAAAAATATAACTCATTTTATCATAGCTTGTTACGCCGTAAGCAATTCCCCTTTGAGAAGAACTCTCCTAGTTTCCACTCTGCACTCTTTTGTATCATCAAATCTATTGTTAGACGATTGAGAGTTCTATCATGGTTAGATCTCACTGTTTTAATGAATCTTGATTTGTACAACCATTTAATACGCGAAAGAAGAATGCACCTTGTCCCCTTTGTGATGCTATTTATTCTTCATAACCCTATCTAAACTCCTCCATGCTCTGCTCTGCTTTTCTCTGTGGCACTCATCTTCTTCTGCCATAGTAGCTTTGCTTCCTTATGATATTGTCATTCAAATACTCTGTCTTCATCATATTATTAAATTTTCTATTATTTTAGTAAACCAGATGGTAGATGTCAAAACGCGCAGTCAGTCATTCCAATTTGGAAAGAAATTGAATTGGGATAATAAACTTTTCGCCTATAGTGCATTGAGGAAGTAAATGAGATCGCACTTGGATATAATGAGGATTGAAAATTGTTTCTCTGAACTATTTTTTCTACGCAAATCAATTCGTTCTGGGTAAGAGATGAGCTATTGTCAGTGATAAATTTTCTATTGCACACATTGTCTACATATATTGATGTTTTAATGTGTTCATTCAAATCCATCTAATCCCAAAAAGTCGCAAGAAAATGATCAATATATTTTTATTGAAATTATTGTTGTAGGTGCTCTACACTTTGTATATTTTTATTAAAATGTAAATTTTATTGAAATTACTATTGTGGAAGTTGTATTGTTTGGATGTGCATAGAATTGAGATAATAAACATTAGGTGCTTTCTTTTTTAAGATCAAGTATGAAAATGAGGATGAGAAATATAAGAATGAGGGTAGTGAATCGTCTAGATGCATTGTTGCTTCACCTATAGGAAGAGGGAAGATTGCAAAATAAAATGGAAAAAGATTGCAAAAGATTGTAGAATGAATGAGTAAGAGGTGACAATTTCAATATGATAGGGTGTTGTCTTCATGTATGAAAAGGAGGAAGAAAATTAGAAGAATGATGATAGTGACTCAACCAATGGCACCACTCCTTCTTCATGTATCCAACGAAAAGAGAATGCAAAATAATAGGGGCTTCACTCAATGAACCTTTGACATATCACGTGCATTCGTGGCATATTAAACAATATCCTTAATTTGACTACATATTGGAAAATACCCCTAAAAATCACATTATTTAATCCCCTACCAATATGAACCCAATATACCTTCCCAATTTAAAAACCCCTACTTTCCCCAGATAGTGTAGGTATCCATTTTTTCATAAACATTTTTTATACCCCTTTATATTTTTTCAATAACTTTAGGTTCCATTTTTTATACATGCCAATATAAAAACCCTCTACCCCTATATATCCCCATTATATTATGTCATTTTTTCCTCAATAAATATCCCCCAATATGAACCCACGTGGTATGGTATTGCTCCCCAGTGAAGCTCCCATGCGCAAAATGAGCAATAAGATGAAATCATTTAAGAAGGATTAAGTAGCAACACTGTTTTCTCATATTTTACAATCTTAGATTGCAGTTAGATATTGTTATGGTGGTTATATCAAAAAAAATATATTGGTTTTTCGTTGTTTGGTGATGCCAATAGTATCATTTAGGCAACGAGGTATTCATTAATAATATTGGAACTTGTAAATAAGTTTCTTGCACTATTTTTGATGTGGCTATGTTGAAAATATCAAAATACAATACAATATAATTCTTGCGTTCTGTTTGACGTGCTTACAAGGAATATATCAAACTATAGTGGCCAAAATGAGTATTTACTTTTCCAATTTGTAAACTGAATGCCAGAAAATAAATTATATACAAAGAATTCCATCATATTCACCATCCAACTGTGTTAAATATATTTATCGTTCTTAAGATGCCACGGTGATTTACTGAACATTAAAGATTCAAAGTGGACAATGGAGGAGCCTATCTATTTCCATTTTGAACGGGAATGTGAAGGTGCCTATTTATCTCCCCTTTGATTGCCTCATAATAAATCGGAAGAGAGAAGGAAAACGAACCTTGATATAACATTAAATGTGAAAAGAGATAATTGATTGAAAATTCAATGTTATAAATGAAATTTTCAGTTCGTTGTTAATAAGATATATATTGGGTTATTGCAACAAATGTTATGCTCTCATTATAAAGCATTCAAATGAATTTGATTTTTAGCCTATTTTTAAAATAAAATATATTTAATTAAAAATGTTTGTAAAAAATATTCTTTTGACAATTAAAATTATAATAAATTTACCAAAAGAAAATAATAGGAAATACAATTTTTTTTTATGATTCATGTATGATATCTTCTTGATATTTCATTTTTATATTCAAAATTAATAGTGAAATATAAAATGTGCATTCACAACAATAAATTAAAAGAATTGCATAAGAGTGTCACACATGTTCTACTGTACCTGGTGCACTCGTAGATTTGAGTGGCTTGCGCTACCCAAGCAAAGTTGACAATTAAATGGTGATGAAGGTGTCGATTATGTGTTCTCAAAAAGCCATACAACTGGAAAATTGCAAAATGAGGAGTTTTTGGTTTGGGAATATGCTAACAATTGCCCCAGATGTTGCAATGGACACATCATAAGGCATAAACTCGAGAATAATCGTGACATATATGAAATCATTGATTATACAAATTAGTAAAAAAAATACCATTCAAAGCTAGAAGATAAAGATAAATCACTTACATTATGCCAAATTGACAAATTCTATAACCTTTCCAACATAAATTACCTCTGAATCTTCAAAGATGGTCTTTCAAGTTCCAATAGTAAATATTCGATAGATTTTGAAAAAATACAAGTAGTAGATGAGATAAACTAAATAAAATAATATTAATTCATGAAGAATATGATTACTATCTTTCAAAATCTAAATTTGAATCACAACCTCACAAGTTTCATGCATCATCACATATCAGATGAAAATGAGCCAGACATCAACTTCTAAGTATTGTTAACTTTTGGTGTAAAATCTGCGACTTTGATGGGAAACTCCGGTGCAGTGCAGTTGATGATGTTCAATATCTTCAATGTTTCCTTTGAGAACGTCATCTTTGAAATTGTAAAGAAACATTTTGAATTGCATTGACACTGGCAATAGATTATTTTAGTATTTTGCATTGCCCCCTCAACAGTGCAGGGTTTACATCTATTGGTGGCTAAAATTCTAATCTATATTATAACTTCATGTATATATCATCAATTTATATTGGCAATTGCAACAGACCATTGTAACAGTTTATGTGGTGAAGAAACCTTTATTAAAGCAATTCCAAATTGGAATCTTTAACAAACTAGAGGAAACATTACCATTAAACCGCTTCAAAATGCTTCTTAAAGTGCAATAATTTGTATAATACTAAGTAGTAGTCTATTACGTGGGTATCTTTGCTGCTTTTTCCTTTCATTGCCTTTTTTCCCAATGGAAACAACAATAACAACAAAGAACTTCTGAACTACTTTAGCTTTTGTTTTGCCGTGTATGGCACAGCTGGAAAGGTTCTCAATGAACATGAAATCTAAAACCTTTATTGCATAACGCATCCTTATCCATTTAGCAGGAAAAATAATAGTAGACAGATTGGTTGATCTCCTTTTTATTTTTAGAGCACTTACGTAATCCCTTGTTGGGTTTTAGAAATCACCTTAATGTTTTTACTTGACCTCATCCAAAACCATTTCCATTACCAACTCCCTTTCATGTATAGTCAGGCCATTTGAATGGATAGTCAAAAAGCACATTCTCTAATGTTTTATTTAAGCGTAACCACTTTCCTGCTTCAATACGGTTCATGGGAAATTTAGCAACAACAAATCATGAGAATTAACATACTATTGTAGTGGTGAACTTCAAATGGAATGACGTGCAATGATCTCCCAAATTTCCAGCTGATTTTCATATACTTCTTAGATAATTCCTTTAGAAGTCACTAACCATTCCCATTGTTGAATTTTTTTTGTATCTCCTTCAATCCATCTCAATGTGTAGCAACAACATATTCTCTAGTATTTTATTTAATTCTAGCATTTGTTATACTTTAATGGGAGCTCATTCTAGGCAGTTCTGAATCCTTCGTATCAGTCCTAGATCCAGGATGACTTGATCCATCTCGTACTCTCCAATTTGCGCAGTCAGCCTCATTTCACACCTTGTCCACTTCTTATGTTTACCCAATTTCCTCACAATGTGTTGTTCAAGAGGAGTCTTGATTTTACCTGTACAATTGTCAATTAGCTCCTGGAGCCCTTCTACTGCCTTCCTATCCTGCAACAGCTTCATACAAGTTTTCAAAAAAGTAGCCAATAGCAAGGGATCCACGTCCTGCACTTCATTGTTTCCAGTCGGTTTCTCCTGACTTCCTGATGTAGAAGCCTCAGCAAAATTCTTCTTGGCCTCCATAAAAGTTTCTTTAGCCTTGTTGAGATCAAATCTGACCTCTTTTTCGACAGCCTTACGTACCCAGCCTTATGTTTTCGGCTTCTTTCCTTTATCCTTTGTCATGGCAATATCGCTTCGTGTCACGATATTGATGCTATGGTCCTCTTCACGAGGCTCTGCCCTCATCATCTGTATGTTTTGTGTGGGTTGTTGCGTATTTTTCTCTTGCATCTTGGCTATCAACACCGAGCAATCTTCTATCACATGATCAAATTGTCTGCAGTATTGATAGGATGGATGTGTTGGGTTTTGACATACGAGAGAAAAATGGCCTGCTTCGCCACAATTATAACAAATGATTTGTCCACGACCTCGGCCAACCCCTCCGCCTCTTCCTCTTCCATGACCCTGGAATCCTCCATGCATTGCACCTGTGCCCTGATCCTGAGGCTGATTTTCTTCTTGCATTCGATACATAGGGGTTCACTCCATCATTAATTCGTAGCTTTGGTAGTTTCACTCATCATGTCCAACTGATTTACAGAAGGTACAAAACAACTGTTGTGGAGTCTGCACAAACTTTTGCAAGAGGTGACAATGGTCAGTTGCATGCTTCCCAGCTATCTGGCAGATAGCGCACCATAAGGGTACTCCTGCACTTGGTCCCGCAATGTTCTCAGGTTTCAAAGGAACAAGACCTACTCCAATTAGTTAATTCTGATAGAAAGGGCAGTAATGATTATCATGTCTCTGTCTTTACATTTTATGCACTTGACTTCTGCGTGTACCTCAGATTGAGCTTCCTTCCATGTCTTCAAGCTCTGCAATTCCATATGCAGGCTTTCCATCTACGATTGTATCTATTGCACTCCAACGTTCGTGTCCTGCACTGGTGAGGCTTCCAACCTCATCGCAATCTCCACAGCTTCCGCTTGTGTTCTTATCTTCTGTTGTGATAAAGGAAATCCTAGATTAGGCAATAGTGACGCAATGTAAAAGTCTCTATGTTGATCATCTGTGATCTCCATATTAGCCTGTCGGATCAAGCATTTCAGCCTCTGATCGAAGTCCCACATGGACTCATTTACCCTTTGTTGTATTTCCTTAAACTCTGTTACAAACTGCGCCTGAGACTTAGGTTTCTTAAACTCATTGTTCAATGCTTGTTGTGTCTTTGTCATCGTCGCACCCGATTGATCTGTACAAAACTTGATATACCAAATAAACTCTCTATCCTGCAACACTGTGACCAACTGTGCTTTCTTCATATTATTGTGAGTAATCTGTTGTGCCTTCCAGACAGCATCCACGACGAACCAAAATTGTTTGGGGTCTTCACTTCCTACCCCTTTAAAGATCAACATTTTCATCGTGTTCGCCATGTTGAATGGTTGATGGGGAGGTGGAGGTGGAGGTGGAAGTGTGGGTGTATGAGGCGGAGGTGGAGGTGGCGGTGGAGTGGAAAAATGAGTTATCCCTGGGAAACCCTGGCTTACTATCTACAATGTGTTTCGTCATGTTCTCAGAATAGTTCCTTCATCATCGCTATTAGAATATCCTAACAATGGATTGTATTCAGAGCCTGATTCTTCATTTCTTCTGAAGGGTTTTCCGCTTTGCGTAGTCCCAAACATCAATGTAATGGCATAACCCGTTTTTCGCACAACAACATCTTAATCCAGGTTTTCAGAGATTTTAAGTACTTACCTCTTGGTCCCTTGAAGAACCTGCACTCTGCTTCACTATAGTTGACGCTCGTATCGATCATGAGCTTAGTGATAAATCCTCCTAAGATACAATCAATCCAATGATCAATGGCCTGCACAATGTTATTTTTTGAAGCTTCCAAGTGCTTCACCAACTCTGGGGTCCACACAATAGGGTTGTCAAGCCTCCACGTACCCTAACTATCTGCTAATCTGAACAACCACTCATGCAGTTTACAAGGGAAGAAACAAAAGAAAGCTTCAGTCTCATCTGTGTACAGGTATCTATTAAGCCACTATTCTTTGGATAACATCGAGTTTCTGTTCTCCTAACCGCCAAACGAGTGCAACTTCCGATTGGTCCACTTTTCAATTTCTTTCTTAGTAGGGAACCACTTATTCGACATCACACATTCCTCAAACAGATCCTGGTCCCGATAATGGAACCATTTTTTGGATTGATGGGGCCTAGCCCAGGTTCAATGTTATTTGTGCCAACCAACAAAACCCTAAATGGTGGCCCTTTCGACAAAAACCTGCGTAGCATAAGCTGCAACCTCACCTAAAGCAATATTGGGGGATGACAGAATTAGGCTTTTGCATCCAAAGGCCTGTGTGATAGGTTCTTGCAGCCCTTGTGGCTTAGATCTACTTTCGCACACCCTTATTCCTTCCAAATAGACAATTATTGTAAATGTACTTAAACAACTTCTAGATCTTTGCGAAGGTCCTTAGTTAGTCTTAACATGCATTAATATTACAGATATACTATTTTCACGCAGTAAATAAGCATTAATTCATGTAAATCATAACACAGAGCGAAGATACATAAACTTGTAGAAGTAAGAAATAATGCACAAATATATTCAATTCAACTCAAAACTGTATTTATTAAGTATAATCATTCAAGTACAAACTTCTTTTCCCTGCACTCAGCTGCAGGAGCCCGATCACTCAACCTGCGAACTTACCAAGGTATCTGCACACTCATCTGTAGGAGCCTTCCCCTTTCGCCTAAGTACAGGGAACAAACCTTTCCTGCCTTAGCTTCTTGCCCTGACAAAGATTCTTCTCCAAAAGTTACTTCTTTAGACTCACTATGACTCATCTATATAAATCTTTTTTCTTACAATACCATGGTCCGCGGACCATTGGCGGGTCTCAAAAACCTCCTATCACCTACCCACCTAAGGGACTAAAGCCCCTTTGACTCATACTAACTTCGTACTCTGCTTCCATATTTCGCGGACTCTTTACACTTTATACAAAATTTATTAAATTTTACTCAAAATTTGACCTGGGGGACCCTATCCCAACAGTAGAAACAAGGGATAATGTCTAAATAGGTGACCATATTCATGACAACTCCTGCAAGGAAAAGTATATGCGCATAATCTAGTGCCTACTTCTAGAGTTCATCATGATAATATATGTCAATGGAAGCAGGGAGAGGTTATGAGATGCCCATATAAATACAAATTCTTACATATAATGTGTATTGTCCCTACCTAGTGACCTTTGAGGCCTTAACATAATGACCTAGCAAATTCCCAATTCTTTTGAGCATTTCTTCCTCCTCAAAACACCATAGGGAGGGAAAAGAGGCTTATTTAGATAGACTCTATAGTGGTTTTCCTTATCTGGGCTTAAACATTCAATCTAGAAGTTGAGATAGAGCCCTCTCGAGTTTAAGAAATATGGGACACCATCAAAGATCGTGGTCTGATATTCTAGAATGGAAAATATAACCGTGAAGTAGCTTCAAGCTATAAATCTATCAAGCGCTTATGATTCCATTTGTTTTGGATCCAAGTGATTAGGGCTCCTTGTGTAGGCCATAACCCTAAAAACTTACCGATCAGGGAATGATCTTACATGAATTGGATGTATTGGGAAATATTATTGGATTTTATCTCAAATCTGCAGTCCTTCATAGCTTTAGGAAGGCATTTTCCAAAGAGGAAAGATTACTAGGCTGCATGAGACAATGTTTTAGAAGACAAGCCAATCTTTCATCACCCATCCTTGTAATGAACTCCTAATTAAGATTTGGGTCTGTCAATGTTGGATATGTTTCTAATATTGACATTTTGATAGGAAGGGCATGGCCCACATCCCTTTGCACGTTGCATGGTTATTTAGAATCCAAGTTAAGGAGTGATACCCTAGTTTTCAAAACTCTCTCATTCTAAAATTTAAAATTATTTACCATTTAACTCTTGATATAACATGTCAATATGGTCTTCAAATATGCGCCACTAACCATGTTTACTACGATTTTAAAATGCATAATAATATTTTTTAATTAAGTATTATTCATTTACTTACAATGAATTTAAAATACATAATGATATTTCTTAATGAATCATTATTCCATTAAGAGACTTCTTTTTTATTTGATATATTAAATAATTAACCTTTTCTAGTAAAAATTATCATTAATTTTGAATTGAAATTGTATTTTTTTCAAAATTATTATTTAAAGCAAAAATTATATACTAAATTACTAAGCTTAAGATTAAAACTAAATTTATTATATTATTAATATTTTAATTAATTATCATAAACTTTAAATAAATTATTTTATTTTATTACTCTTTTAAAAAACAAACTTTTAAACCAATATAAATGTAAATAAATAAAACATTATCAATAAAAATTGTTCTACTCAAATATTATTAATATTTTAAATAATTATCATAAACTTTAAATACAATCTAACTTTAAACAAAATATTTTATTTTATTACTCTTAATAATGTAAAATGGCACACTTATTACTAATATTTTAATGATTATCATAACCTTCAAATAAAATATTTTATTTTATTACTCTTAACCATTTAAAAAACAGTTTTTAAAGTCAATGTAAGTATTTTTTTATTGACAAAGTTGAAATTTGAAATATTATTAACGTGGATTGTCTTTATAAAAAATTACTATTGACCAATGTAACAATGAAATATTATATGTTTATTTATATATTAAGTACATATATTAAATAATATTTTTTATTTGACTATATATTAGAAAATACTTTTAAAAATCACATTATTTAACCTTCTATCAATACAAACCAATATATTTTCTTAATTTGAAAAACCCCTACTTTCACTAGATATTGTAGGTATCAATTTTTTCAATAATATTTTTTATACCTTTTTATATTTTTCATATATTTGAGCTCCATTTTTTATACATGCTAATATTAAAAACCCTTTTTCCCTATATATCCCCACTATATTATGTCATTTTTTCCTCAATAAATATCCCCTAATATAAACTCACGTGGTATGATATTACTCCCCAATAACATATATCTTATTTATATTTTAAAATAGTATAAATGAAATTTAATATTTCTAACTAGCAAATATATATGCAATATGAAATACAATTATAAATGACTGTTATAATTAAATATAATTATTAATTAATGTGGTAACCAAATATTAAATAGACATATTTTTCTCTAGTAAAAATATTTACATGGAATGCTATAAAGATATTAACTAGAATATAATATTTTTTGTTTTGAGATAACATTTAAACAAAAAGGTGGTAATATGCCTATATTATTCATCAATTTGATTCTTGATATGTCTATGACTATCAACCCTTGCTTAAAAAAAATTAATTTCTTTTTCTTTTTCTTTTCGAGCTGTAAATTATGGCTCTTTGTAAAGTTAATTGCTATGATTTGAGTATAGTTAAGGTGCATGCTAATTTTAGAGGAATTTATATATGATTTGTTGTGATAACATGTGTTATTGGTGCAATATTTGGATTATTTGTGGCAAATGGAGCATCAATGTACTTAGGAAAAGGAACATTGGTATATTGGATGTTGAGTTAACAAATGAAAAATATTATTGAATGTAACCAAATGCACTATTAAGTAAGTCAACTTCAACTCATAAGTTAGCATATCTTAACATAACACAGTGACCAAATTAGAAGAATACATTCTCATCAATATTAACAATTTTTATACATCTTATATGCTCAACAATATATCTTGCATTTGCAAAATCTAAAGGTTTCAACATGGGTATGTTATGTAGTGTGACTAAATTATTTGTTGAGAACAAGTGAATTGTTAAATCAAATACACTCTTTTTCATAGGATGCAAACCCATATCAACTGGTGACATAAGAAAAATCCAAAGCATCATGAAGGGGTGATAAGAAAAATCTCAATCCTCGAGAAGAGGTTATAACTTATGTTTTTGTTATGTTAGTTAAAAGTTTTGAAAATGGGATTGTTCGAGATGATTTTCTTGATAGTTAAACATTGTATACAAATTGACAATAATGTTGAATTTTTTTCACACAACTTTCTTTAAGATAATATTTGCTTACAAAAACATATCTCTCATAGAAGGATCATGGTCACTAACAAGAATGATGAATCTATGACCCAAAAAACTAAATTTATTTTTTGTAAATAATTTTCATAATAAAAAATCAATCTATATCAATAATATAACTCCTATAAATACCTTTTCATTAATCAAAATATATCAAATATGTTTCATTTCTTCTTGAAATATTACTAGAGATTTTTCATATAATGATTGGGTATTTTTAATAAGAAGTTTTTAGTGCTAAATATATTGTCTTTATATTCATATTAAAAACAATTATTACTATTTGAATAACCAAATGAAATGATGTCAAAACCAAATCCTCAAGTTTCTAACCAGAAACATAGTAAAATATCACTTTTTAATTAGCTTTTTTTATAAATTTAAAAACATTTTGCACGACCCATTTGAAATGGTAATTGGTTACCATTAAATCGTCAATTATAAATTAATGCCTTTTAAACTAGAGTGTATGACACTGTGTAATTTAAACATTATTTAATCAATATAAAAGCTTTTCAACATTAATAAGTAATTAATAAGAATTTCGTTTTTTTCCACAAACAAGAAAACATAATTAATATGACACTGTTAATATGGGACATTCTTTTCATTTTATTTTTGTATTAACATTCTTTTCATTTTATTTTTTTCCAATAGAAAAATGTAATCTTTCATTAATGGTAAAAAAATAATGAAAAATTACATATAGCAAATGTCTAAAGCATATGCATAACTATTGGCCCAAAGCCAGTACTAGATATATATCAGTAGATGAATTATGGCAATCACCATTTCCAAAAAAAATAAACTATACAAAAATCACTATGCAGGGTGTTCCAAGCTAGATCAGTGTGATGAGCCATATATATGTATATAGAATTTTACGAAAAAACATAGTTGATAAATAAACATGTAAGAGAAAAAAATTTAGGGCTTGTCTACCCTATGATATGCTTGATCTATATATGGGTGATGATAATATTGGTATTGTTCAGCACCGCTGTGCTCTTGGATCATCCACATGCCTCAGGGTAGTATCGTGAACTCCTTGGAAACGCACTCTCGTTATATTCCCTATAAATGTGTTGACATGAAATTGAGTTAAAATTTGCTTTGAAGGTGACAACTTCGTCCAATATGTTTTTAAGTGTATGAGCATGACAGATTTGTGTCGTTGAACCACTTAGTTTATAGTGTTTTTAGAGTCCCGAAAATCTGTATGTTTATGCAAGCATGTACTAAAGCAAAATGCAATAAGTCCCTTAAAGTAATTAGTCCAGCGAAATTTTTTGTTCCCCAAAACAAGTTAGACTTTAAATGAATATTGCTCCGTTATATGCAAAATAAAACCGTCTCCGCAACCTTCAAATTAGTTCAGCAAAAATTGTTTGTTCCTCCAAACCAAACTGAACTTTAAATGAATGTTGCTCTACTATATGCGAAACGAAACGCCTTCACAACCATCAGGTTGGGCAGCTCCAACGAAGAACGACCATGGGCTGGTTTTGTCAATCAGTCCCAGTGAAAGAGTGCGCCGAGTGAGGGGTTAGACAACCTCAGGGATGTCGTGGTATGCTGCCACTGCCCTTGTGATGATGAGATGCCTTTGAATTTTAATTACCCATTAATAAGAATTTTGTTTTTTTCAACTAACCAGGAAATGTAATTAACATAAAATTATCGATGCTGGACCTTCCTTTGGTTTTTAATCATTATTTCTTTAAAAACCGAGCTACGTACCGCTGGTTCAAGAGCCAAGCCAGCCTCATTTCTATAGGCTTAGAGAAGAGGTTGAGAGGTGGAGTGGTGCTGTCAAATTGGGTTTCAATGGCATACGATGTTATTAGGAATGAAGTGTTGAAGGGAGTTTTGAATGCAAATGAAGACACCCCGCGTGGTCATATGATATTAGAAGCTTTAGTGCGCCTCGGTCTGCAGTGCAGTGCACTGCGGAAGCTCCAGAGATACATCTCTCTTGTACATTGAATTGTGTGGGATCAAAAATCCACATGTTAATTTTGAGAAATAACATGATAGAATCAAGATAGACGTGGAATATTTTGTTTTAGATAACTTGAAAAGTAACGTTTGAGATGGAGTGATAATATTGTTTTTATCATTTTTAATATTTTCAGAATAAATTTAAATATATAATCAGTTAATTTAATCAGTTTGACGGTATATTTAGAAAATGAATGAATATATATATATATATATATATATATATATATATATATATATGATAAATTACTGTATTTAACGTTAAATATGTAACAATTTTGGTGAAAAGTTTACGTAATAAAAATTAACAAGGGAAAATAATATCACGGGTAAGGGACACGTATTCCAAATTGAATGTTGGGCAAAGATATTTCAGTGAGCATCACTAGATATGTGTTTTGGCTAAGGAAAATTGGCAAAAAGAAAAGGGCATTTTTCACACATTTATTTATGAAAATAAAGGAAATTAAGAGAAAAGTAAGGTGAAAGGTCACAAGTTGTATGTGAGGAGGAAAATGAAGGAAAATAATGGAAAATGAAGAAATTAGAGGGCTCATGCATAAAAAGGGATCAATTCATGGCTTTTGTCAAGTTCAAGTTTGGAGCTCTCTTATTAGTCTCTCTCTCTCTCTCTCTTGGTCACTCGAAGTTTTCTTGGAGCACTCTAGTTTGGAACAAGGAAAGGAAAAGAAAGGAAAAACAAGCAAAGATCAAGGAAAGGAAAGCAAAGTCAAACAACTTCAGCAGGAATATTTGCAGGTAACCTTTTGCATGTGTGATTTCCTAGCTGGTTTGGACATGCATGGCCTTGCATATTGGTGTATGGTTCTCTTGATGTCAAGTGGCATGGTTTTGTTGGGTTATGACAGTGGATTTAAACCTAGCCTAACCTTTTTTCGGATGCCATGGTGCGTTGGGATGTTGATCTTGGCTTTTGAGCTTTGGAATTGTCAGATGTATTTCAGAATCTGGGGCGGAGGTGGTCTCAAGGTTCATTCCCAAATTCCTAGGAATCCCTTGATCGGTTTTGGCGAGATACACGATAAAGCCTGAGGGAGCAGTCTCGGTTTAGGGCCTAGTGATTTGGGTTTGGATTGCGGTAAAACTTGAGAGACAAGGAGATGGAAAATTCCTCAATGATAGTAATGGATTCCGGATGGCATTCCAAGTTCTATTCGGTTGTGATCGAAGCACGAGTTTTGGTGTGATCACAGTTTGATGAGGGTGGAGATGGTTTAACCTCTAAATTCCCTTGGTTGTTCTTGGATTGGTTGTTCTATGAGATCTCACATTCATACTTGGAATATGGCACAGGGGTGATTAGCTGAAAGAGAGATTTGATTCAGCTATGTCTATGGTCGGGTGGTACGTGGAAGTCACGACCCTGGTCAAATTTGCTTATGATTAATAAAAGCTAATTTTTCTTACTTTTACACTGAATTATATGTGGATTTAATGGTTGTCATATCTTTGATATTTATATGGTTTTATGTTGGTTATAAGCATGGTTGAACGATTGGTTCATGTCATGGTTATTTCATGTATATACTTGTAATTGTTAAGTGGATGGATGCAAAAGCTAATTGATGATGTAGTAGTTCAATGGAGAATGAGGTGATCCTTATGACTGTGTTTCATAAGTTGTTTCAATCATTTATACTTTGTTTTGTATTCTAGACGTGTAGGTTGCATTGATGCCAAGTGTTTGACATAATTTCAGTCCCGGTTAGGGATGCTCAAGCCTACTCTTGCGGGTGATCTTTGATTGATCAACATTGTCATTATTTTTTTAATAAATTCTGGAAGTTACAATAAGTTTTTGGCTAAAAAAGTGGCTTAAATCACGGGATCGCTGGCACTAGCAATTTTGGTCCAGAATCGTTGACAGGAAAACCTGTGAGAGCGACTTTGGGATTCTGGTCACTCCCTTGCCCATAACATGAGAATGACTATGGCTTAAGAGTTGCAGAATAGAAGTGGGACCTAGGGACAGGCTGTTTGAGTGGATGACTTATCTCGTAAGGGTTCTGTTGATGATGTTAGATCACTGTATGTGATGCTCCGTTGATTCCACTTCCTTAAAGTGACATAGGAAGTCGAATCTGATTGTAGTAGTATCTCTCCTCATGTTTACCTTGGTTGACATGGTTACTTTAAATAAACTTAAGAAAAAGTGTCAAAAAAATTTGAAATATTATATATGATTTTACATGATTAATTTTTTATAAAATTTGATTAAATGAGATAATGGTAATTACTAGTTTGCAACACTTTTTGGTTTTAAAATATAAAATAATTAGGCCGATAGGCCTTCCCTTTGAAAGAGACTTTCGTCGTCCCTTTCAATCTCAGGTTGACACCTGGCATCCATATTCGGCGGGCTTCTGTTTATTCTCCGTGCCGAGAACTTCCGGGTTTCCGTTTATTCGGCGGGTTTCTGTTTATTCGCGCCGAGAACTTCTTGCTTTCTCTGAGGTTCGTTACCGCAGCTCCTCTTTTCTTCCTCTCTTGATTTTCTTGTTTGCCGACATTGACATTTCTTGTTATTCTTCAGCAGAGATGGCCTTCTCGTCTGTCTCCGTGACGGTGCTGATGCTCTCTGTCGCCTTCCTTTTGATTAATCTCTTCGCACCTTCCGCCAATGCAGAGGCTCCCGCTCCTGCTCCCTCGTCCGACGGTAAGATCTCGGCCTTTTATTCTTTCTTTTTTTCTGCTTTTTCCGACATTAAAGTTCTGTTCGGTTCGGTTCATTAGGGGATTCGTCACGGGATTTATAACAGGATTGAAGGAATGTATCTTGATGTTGCAGGCACCGCCATCGACCAAGGGATAGCATAAGGGCTCATGTTCCTGGCGCTGGCTTTGACCTACCTCATCCATCCCCTGGACGCCTTCCCTTACAATCTTTTCTGAGCTGCTGAAGATCCGTTATCCGTTTCTGAGCTGCAGCGTCGAATGCACAGGGAGTATTGAGGCCATGGTTCAAGCTTTGGAATGCTGCCATGATGTACTAGCTCTTGGTTTCCTTTGGTTTAAGATACATCAATCATTTCAATTCTAAGCTGTAGCTTTAAAGTTTAAACTGATTGCTTCGATTTAATTAAGAAAATGCAGGCAATGCATATGTTTGATATCAGAGTTCTGTTTTTGCAGGGTTGGGGTGTAGCCGTTTTAACAGGGGTCCAGCTCCCCTGGACATCACACACATCAAAGAGATGGATTTCATACATCAAACATACTATGCACGATTAATCAAAGGGAATTTGTGTGCCCTTGTGGCATGGTGTCCCAAATAAATCTAACCACACATGGTTGCAAGATAAGAAATTTAATGTTTTGGTTCAGGATTTCTAGTCTTTACTTGTCAACAACCTTATTTTTTCAAAAATGGAGGTCGTTTGACCAAAGCTATATGATCTAAACTTATGGTATTTTATGCAGATATTGAATCAAATGTCACTACATGCATGTAGTTTTGTGCTATTTCGTTGGCTTAGGTTTTTGGCAGGAATTTGCTTCTGAGGGTTTGTGACCTTGTTTCTTTGGTCAAATTGTAGGTCTGGTTTCTTGGTCTAGAGGTCTATGTGTGCATTCTCTAGGCGTCCAGGGAGCTGCAATGGACAGCATTGCCTCTGAAGATCGATCTGCACGAGAGAGTGTTGATTGCGGAAGCTCTACTGTGAGCGTAGACGCTTCTGGTGATGGCACGGGCTCAGAGACATTAAGCCTTGGTACAGGAGAAATGCATTACTCTCACGGTCATGGAGACGATATTCCAACCAGTTCTGCAGGATCATCACCATTGGGATGGCCTATAGGAAGCACAAAACCCACAAGTTGCGAAGTATCCACAATTCCTCTGGCAATAGCAGGTGGCCAGGAGTCTGTAATATGGGAGGAGAAAAGAGAGAAGCGGGAGACAGATTTATCAGGTACAATTTTGGTTTCTTCAGCATATAAGCTCAGAAGCCTGCATCTATTTTGGCTAAATATTATAGTATCAAGAGCATCTATATGTGCTTGATGAGGTGACCTCATTACTCCTGGAATTTTTTCTAATTCTAAACCTAGTCTAGATAAGTCTCTATATGTTTTCTTAAAAAAAAAAATTGAAAATAAAGAAAAAAAATCTCTGTATCTTTCCACGACGATTCTCATTAGTAATCTAGGCTTTTGCAAGTACATTTTGGCGCTTCAGAAAGAATGAATGACTTAAAGTGGGCATCCATTTAAGAATGGGAAATTAAAATATTGGCTTTAGTTAAACGTTCGAGAAAATTACGTGTCTCGGAGATTTGCTCTAAGTTTTAATTATGTCTTTACTCCGTATGCTGTGTGGTCAGTTTTTCATCAAAGATTGGCTCATTTTATATTTTTATTTGGTTGGTAAATATTAACTCTTCACCTTTGCTCATCAAGTCCCTTGGGATGGACAATACGTTTTCAAGTTTGTCACTTTGAGGTGTATTTGGATAGTATTGATATGTCTTGTGTGGAATTTTAGCTGTCTGGTTGCTTTGACCGCTTAACCATGAACTGCTGTCCCTTTATTTTGACCATTTTCTATACCAACCAGAGGCACTGAATTTTTGGTGACAAATGAGTAACTGGATATTGTTTGGCCTGATGGTATGTCTAATTTCAGGCAAGTAAACTTGTTTGCCTTAATGAGTCTACTGCTTTATGTTTGCAGAAGTTGAAATGATGAAAGAAAGATTTTCAAAGTTGTTGCTGGGTGAAGACATGTCAGGTGGTGGTAAAGGAGTATGTACAGCCCTGGCAATATCTAATGCTATTACAAACCTCTCAGGTATAACATTTTTAATTCTGTTCTGGAATCACACAGGATTTTATGCAAGTCTTAAGACACAATTTTTTACTTAATCTTAAGACATAAATTTTCACTTAATTTCAAGATACTAACTCCTAACATGGGGATCTCTTGTGGCAGCTACTGTTTTTGGACAGCTTTGGAGATTGGAACCTCTGGTGCAGGAGAAGAAATCAATGTGGCGAAGAGATGGAGTGGCTACTATCCGTTAGTGATTACATTGTTGAACTCATCCCAGCTTTCCAGAACTTTCCAGATGGTAGTAGCTTAGAGGTAGGAGCTTGATAAATCTACTATTTAAATATTTTTTACTTGCACATAAATGGTGTCATGGTATTCAAACTTTAAAATTTAACCTAGGCAATTCTCTACAGAGAATGCACTTGTTTCTTACGAACAAGTAGAAATTGTTTTTGTTCTTGTTTCAGGTTATGGTAAGCAATTCTCTACAGATAATGTACTCGTTTCTTACAAACAAGTAGATATTGGTCTTGTTTCAGGGTTAGTAAAGGGTTATTGTTGCATCAGATACACTAACTAAATTGTGAGTTAAATGCATTAAGTTTTAAAGGTTTCAACTTTCAAGTGTTTTCTAAATTAAATTTTGATTATTTTAAACTTGTGTAACCTCCCTGGAATGTTACCATGCTCATCTCTAAACACCCCCTGCCCCGCAAGGCCTATATTGCCCTTGGATCTCCTATCAAAACAGAATTTACTCAATGCAGAGCGACTCCAAGTCTGGACGCAGCCTGCCATTTATGCAAAAACTACTTTCCTGAATTGTAGAAGATTTTATAAGTAATTTTGAGATGATAATATATTAAGTTTGACTGAAGAAATGAAATAATTGACCTCGTTGACAATGTATAGTGTTTTACAAAGTGGGCATGTCAATTGCGAGGACTTTTGCTCGCTGTACTGTTAATAATTATAAAATCTATAGTGTTTTACAAAGTGGGCATGTCAATTGCGAGGACTTTTGCTCGCTGTACTGTTAATAATTAAAAAATCATTCATAATGGTTTCTTTGACTGGAATTGTTGTGTCAAATTCTTCTCTGTTGTGGAATCAGGGATGGGTGCTACTTTGAACGCAGGCAAACCCAAGAAGGGTTCGATAGTAGCAGTATTTGGCCTGGGGGCTGTTGGGCTTGCTGTAAGTACTAATAACAAGTGCCCTCTTTATGTTCCACTGTATGCATATTAGTATATGTTGCAGTTTTAAAGTCCTCAAACCTTTTTCTAGGGACTATTCTGTTCACTTCTCCTACCTGCATTTTCATTGGGACCAATATGATGAGGGTAGAGTTTAATTATATGTTAGCCTTCTG
The DNA here is from genome assembly GCA_031772625.1 of Pinus tabuliformis. NCBI lineage: Eukaryota > Viridiplantae > Streptophyta > Pinopsida > Pinales > Pinaceae > Pinus > Pinus tabuliformis. The sequence goes on from CM062805.1 coordinate 367,596,537, forward strand.
ACTCGAGTTTAACTACGCAGGCTTGTGAAGGTGCAAGAATTGCAGGAGCTGCTCGAATAATTGGAATCGATTTCAATAATGAGAGATATGAACGAGGTAATTGTATATTTCCCACTTCCATTATTGGAAAATCTGTGTACATATGTTGATATGTTGACTTGTAGAATTGCCTTTTTAACCCTTTCTTGTAATCTTTCCTTTCTCAGAAAAACAATTTGGAGTAACGGAATTTATAAACCCTAAAGAGTACGAAAAACCTATTCAGCAGTTACGTTGAGCTGCCCAAAATGATCATCAAACTCTCTCCCAGATCAGAGTATTGGTTGCTTTTGACTAGTGTGGTACTTTAGTACTTAGGTGGGGGAGATTTTAAGTTTTCGCATGGAGTGCACTCATTCACCATCCATTCAAAGCAGTGTAGACTCTTAATTTCCAAACACTTATAAAAAATGTTTACAGGTAATTGCGAAAAAAACTGATGGAGGGGTGGACTGCAGCGTCGAATGCACAGGGAGTATTGAGGCCATGGTTCAAGCTTTGGAATGCTGCCATGATGTACTAGCTCTTGGTTTCCTTTGGTTTAAGATACATCAATCATTTCAATTCTAAGCTGTAGCTTTAAAGTTTAAACTGATTGCTTCGATTTAATTAAGAAAATGCAGGCAATGCATATGTTTGATATCAGAGTTCTGTTTTTGCAGGGTTGGGGTGTAGCCGTTTTAACAGGGGTCCCTCGTTCAGACGCAGTCTTTAAAACGAATCCTGTAAACTTTCTGAGCGAGAAAACATTGAAAGGAACCTTCTTTGGAAATTATAAGCCTCGTACTGATTTGCCAGGCCTTGTAGAGATGTATCTGAATGGGGTAAGACTTCATAACATAGTTGTAACAGCTTATTCAAACCATAATTGTAGATAATACTGTGTGGTCATATTTCCCAGTTGTTTTTTTTTTGTCCGTACCATGACGGGAGCAATCTATGCTTATCATATATAATTAGAGTTATAATTATGGTTTTAATCTTTCCTTCCTTGATTGTTAAATTTGCAGGAGCTTGAACTGGATAAATTTGTTACAGACAAGGTTTCTTTTGCTGACATCAACAAGGCATTTGATCACATGCTTAAAGGAGAGGGTCTGAGAACTGTAATTAAAGTCATCCAGGATTAGTGACAAATATGAACACAGTTGGAATATCTCCAATGTTATGAAGGCATGCTGAACTATTTCAAACTGTTATGTGATTAATGTCGTGGCTTTTATGTGTAACTATGGTATGCAATTAAAGTCCTGGAAAGCATGTAAACAGTTATAATAATTTTAGGGTAAGTATGATGTTTAAGTTTTGACACTGCTTCCAAAACAGCCATCCAAAAGGTCATTACTATAATAGCTTGATTAGAAATAGATTGAATGAGAAGGTCCAGATGGGGTGTTCAATCATCTCTATCCATCTGTTCTGCATCCTCAGTGCTTACTTGAACAATATATCAGCTTTCATATTTATCCCTTGCAGACATGCTGAAAAGATAATGACATGGAATTTTTCCTTGCTTCTCTGATTCCTTCCAATGATGGGCCAGCTGCAAATTTTCCTGATTGAAATTTCCATTTGACCTCTCTGCAATGTGTTTGGAATCTCTTATCACCTGTAGACAATTTAAACCTTTCTCTATTGCTATTTTCAGAATCTACCAAAAAGCATAAAGTTCTGCTCTGTTGTTTCATCCATCTCCTACAGCTCTGCTTTGAAACTGATCTCGTAATTGTCTCTTAAAGTAATGCCTCATGATCCACAATCGCTGGGATTACCTTGACAAGCCTCGTTGAAATAACTCCACACTATTGTTATATATATATCTGGGGATCTTAGTATTATTTGTTTTGTTTCCTTTAAAGGTGGCTGTGTCCCTTAATATGCATATCTATTCTTGTGTCAAACTTGATTAGGAATAACATCTTTGTTTTGAATTCTTTTCATTTCTTGCTAGCCAAATAGCTTAAGTCACTATACAAGGACAGTCTGATGCCCACATGTAGTTAATACAGAATGTATTTTGAAAACTAGGATTTAGCTTTGTAGTGCTTGAATCATCATTTCATGTTGGTTTTCATTTGTTAGTAACCAGATCATTTCTCTTACAATATGATTGTAATATCTTTTGTTTCTCTTCTGTGGGAAATTTTGTACAGGAGTTCAAACAATGTATATAAATAGAAAGATGCAGAAAATGACAGTCAAATTTTGCACTCAGAATTATGACAAGAAAGCCCCTGTTGGGTTTGTGAGGAAAGAGAGCTTCAACACCAGTTCTGTCTCCAACCGCCAAGATGATCAGTACGCTACTAACATGTTTAGTGAAGAATTTTTGCTATTCTCTTGTAATCTATAGGCCCCCAAAGCTCCTCATAGATGAGAATATTTGCAGGATGTTAATATTGTTGTAAGTTTATAGTAGTTGTGGAATGACTTACTTTTGTGTTGCTTCTCATCTTCAACAACAAGAGTTTCTGTGGTGAATAAGCAAAATCCATGTCCTGCCTTGTGAAGCAGCTCTCCACTGTGATAGCGTTCTTTGTAATGTCTCTGATAAATCCTTTAGACTTCTATTTCATTCTGTAATATGATGGGATTCACTCTACAAGATTAGGGGATTCACTCTACAGAGTCTATGTCATACCTTCTGAATCAGCTCTCCACTTATGTTAATTTTCTCTATAATGACCCTAATAAATCCTATATAATGAGATTTCATTTTGTAATATGATGGGATTTCACTCTACAAGATTGGTTTCAGTTTTACTTGTATTGTGGTATATGAAATTTCTCAGTTTTACTTGTAATAGGATGGGATTTCATTCTGTAATATCATGGAATTTCCCTCTGCAATATTTGCTACTAAATTTTACAATTCCAAATTAATAATCCTATCGGCCTCTCTTTGTACCTTTTGGGACAATTGCTAGTATACTTTCTATTGATTAAAAAGAATTTTTTATTAGATATAAGTAATGACCTCCGGTTGAGAAATCTTTTTACCAGTGATTTCTTTTAATGAGGCATGGTTTATTGGCCGCTTATAAGTAGCATCTAAATGAAGCATGAGGTGAAATGAATTTTCAATAATAACAACATCAATTTCAAAAAATGGTAAGCGAAGGTTAGTGTCTCAAATGAAGTTTCAATAACACCAAGATTAGTTAAAATAAAATTAACAATACCATTAAAATTGCTAGTGTTCTCCAGCACCAAAGATTCCTGTTTCCTTGCCTATTTTTAACAGTGGCATGGATCTCTGTGGGTTCTGTCCATGTGGTCTCTCAAAATGTCGTCTGCCACTACTTCATATTTGCTTTTAAAAGATGTATTTTCTACGTCCAAGTGGATATAGAAAGGAGGATTTTAAGTGAAATCTTTGAATCTTCCTTCATGGTAAATATTAAGTTAAAAAGACAAAATCATTTTGAATTATAATTTTTTTAAATACTTAAATTTATGTTTTAAAACGTTGTTCGACAAGATCACATTTTCAAAATTTTAATTTTTTTACCATTTTTTATAAATATTTTTAATATTTATATAAAATAAAATTTACTAAAAAAATATACTCGAATTTATAAATTTATTACTTTACGAAAAAAATATATTTACAATTCATACATTACACAAGGATCATTACATTATGATCTATGTGATCTATTTAATTATGAAATTTACACTCTTAAATTAAAAAAAGAAAAAACATATATATAATATTTTTGGGTTACTTTTCATTTTTATTTTTATTTAATTATATTTATATATATATATATAATTCTTAAATTACACTTAATATAGATATTAATTTTATTCATAAAATAATAACTTTATGATAAACTATTAATTTTATATCATTTTATTTATTTTTAAAATATTGTAATATATATATATATATATGAATTATATATATAAATTAATTAATATTAATTAGATTAATATATGAATATTTATTTATTAATTAATTTTATGTATATATAACTTTTAATATTGATAAAAATAAATTTATGATAATTAAGTCTAAAATGATTATTAATGATACACTCATTTAGGATAATAATTATTTGGAGGAAGTTTCTTCATACAAATATCTAGGAATAGACATTAATGATAAACTTAATTGGAATTATAACATTGAGAAAAGGATAAATGAAGGGCGGAAAACTTACAATAGACTTGAAAACAATTTTAAATAACTTATCTTTATATATGGAATAAGACACTTGGTATCACGCCCCCGAGTCGGTTCCACCGTTCGGGGCACCGACTAGACTTCCATAGTTAGTTGTTTTCTCATCTTCCAAACTACGCCTTCCATTATTAATATATGTGTTTTTCTTCATTATTTAGTTATGTGCGGAATAAATATAACAACAGTACAACAATGCCAAACCGAGATCAAAACAACAATATATCAAGCATATATTTCCACATTAAATTTTTGAAAATTTACATGTAATTTAAAAGGGGAGGTTGCCCCTGAATGAGCACAACCTTCTACATGAATTGTAACACCCTCCTCCTACATCTACCCAAGTAACCGACCAATCGGTGTAAACATGTGACGAGAAGTTACTATGATATGATTCGACCTCATAGGTCACCTTAAGGAAGTGAAACTGACGAAAACACACCATACAAACCTTTCACATCAGCGACACGACTCCCAGGAATCATTCCAACCACTTAGGTAACTAGCCCCTGGGTCCCACTGAGTCTTTAGACCATTAAACCCCTGGACATTCCCTTGATATGGACAAGCATGCGTCTAGGAGGCTCTAGACACTCCCACAACATGGGTATTAATCTGAATGTTGGGAAAACTTGTTAATGCTATGCAAGCTCCCGCATCAATATTAAAAAAAAATTGTGTTTAGGATCGTCTCAAATTAACCAATGTGAGGAATTATGTGTCAAGTGTTGAGTGTTTTTTATGAGCAATTTATGAGGTTAATTAGCTGTTTAAATACATATACAACAAGTAAAATGCAGAAAAGTAAAACACAATAACTCATAACACAAATACGATAAAGGAGTTCACCCCTCTTGGGCTACATCTCTTTGTACCTGCTTCAATGGCTAGGTCCTCTTTGGATTAATGGTCAATTATCTAAATGCATGCACATGCAGTGTTCCAATGGCTTTGCAACCTACTCCATTGGATTCAGAAGACCCAAAATCCCCAAAAATGACTATCCAAGCTCTGCAATTAAACTTCAGCTGATCTAGGCTTGACCTCCTCTCCTGGTGGCCCTAAGCTTCCTTAAACTTCAATGTAAAATAATCATGTATAGAAGTGTCTTTCTGCCTCTGCAACCTATTTCATTGTGTTCATAGCATCCAAATCATCTAGGAATGGCCCTTTTTGAGCCAAAATTGATCGAATTTAGCAAAAGTTATGGTCTCTTTAGTTTTCCCTAAGAAAACTCCACCAAATCTGGAGAAAATCCAGTTAACCCCGCCAAAAGTGGAGCAGTGCCGGATTTGTAGGACCTGCCAAAACTGTCGCCAAGTTAATCTGCACTTAATCAAGGGATAAACATGGTTTAATTAGTGTTAAACTCCACTTAGCGCATTAAGCGCGCAGTTAGCATTAAGCACTGGCCTTTGGGTTTGAGGTGTTGGTCACATACGGAGGGGGTTGGCCCGTGGAATTGGCCCTCTCCTCCCCCAATTTGCCACGTACTATGTCTTGAAATACAAATTGCGCCCATTGTATGTTAAGAAACGTTGTCCCAGCATAGTGGTAAGGCTTTGGGTTTGTGTGGGCGAGGTCACAGGTTCAACTTCGCCGACCTGCCAAATAACATTTTTTCATTGTGTGCCAATTCTGATAGGCCCTTGGGGAGGGACACGTGGTGGCCTCCGAGCTTGCCACATGTCACCTTCTCATTGGTCCTCCCCTGTCCAATTAAAAAATGCCAACTCATCAAACTGTCGACCAATAAAAAAATGTCATTTGGCGTGATCTCACTGGATGTTGACCCAATATTTTGACCTGCACAGCCATTTGTCACGTCAGCAGTACAAACTGTTGACTGGGCAATGACTGTAATTTTTTTTTGCAAAATTCCTTTGTTTAGCAAAGCGGGCAAAAGTCTTTATCTTTCTCATATGAGCTCCATTTTGAGTGAAACAAGTTGCGTTGGGATCGTATTGTCAAGGCAGACACGGTCATTTAGTTTTTTAGCGATTTTTATCACTTTGATTTTTTAGCAAATTTTTGCCCCTAATCCAGATTTTGATCAGGTATGCATACGTCCAAGGACTTTTCTGCCTAGTGTTGTGCCTGCGCCTCCAATATTTGAGCCACTTTTTTCATGTCCATAACTCAATGACACTTTCAGAACTGAAAGATAACAACAAAACAACAATGCAAATGCAATTACTTGAACAAATACTTGACTGGACCCCTACTAACCAACATAGACATTTCGTCAAACATGTCACAAATATGTAATCTACATGTTTAAACAACATATCTGAGCATAGGGGTCTCATACTCATCTAAGAATCACTAAGAAGCATTGATGCCTCAACACATTAGCTACAATTTCATCCATTAGGCCATAGATACATTGTTCATTCATTTACAAGTAAAAACATGATGAGAGTCATACATAACCACTATCATAATACATATTCATAACCAGCATAATAGCAACATAAATACCAAGGAAATCACAACCATATCATCCACATATAAACCAGTATAATACTCATGAAATAACAAGGAGAAATAACCTCATATTAATGATGCAAAGGCCAACCAGTTGTGGGACTTCCACAAACCACCTGACTATAGACATGGCTAAGCCAAATTTCTCTTCAGCCATCCATTTCTGTGCCATATTCCAAACATGAGTGTGGGATCTCATGAAACACATCAATTAAAACCATCCAGGGCTTCCAGAGGCCAAACCTCCTCAAACCATCAAACAATGATTATACCTCACGGTCAGATGTCACAAAACCATCATCAGATTAGTCTCTACCCAAGGCTTACATTGCTCTAGAGCGTTTGTTCCAAACAAGGCTTCCAAGACTAGTAAATCAACCCACAAATTCCGTCGGGCTTCCAGTGCGTTTGTCCAACCAAGGCTTCTAGGACTAGTAACTCAACCCACCACTGCCACCAGGCTTCCAGAATTGAACTACGTCCTCTACTTAAAAATCTACCTCTATAATCACATTCTCTATACATGCAATCCTAAATGATTTTAATATGATTTAATTTTGCATCTAAAGAATGGATGTAACTATGATGAAATGCAATTTGCGACAACTCTAGTTTAGAAAGAAACCCACAATCGTGACACACAGGTTCTTACCTTCCGTTTTACCACTCTTTATAAACATAGTTGTGTGAATGAAAATGCATCCTAGATTAAAAGTGAATACCTATGTATACTTCTCCGACAACGTCACTAAAAATGTTGGGTAATTTATTTGTTGGTTAAATTAATTTACATTAAATTATCAATTCAAGGTTCATGAACTTACGAAATTTACTTGCACTGTATATCCTAGGCTATTAACTTTTAATTGCAAGAAAAGTATTCTAATTGCAAGATAGAAATCAAATCTAATAATGAGATCTTAGTTAGCACACACACCTATTCTTTCTTAGAGACTAGAATCAAACACATTACGAAATTCAGAACTTGGAAATTTAAATGAATTGAAAGCAAACTATACTAATTTCAAAACTCTATTCTATTGAACAAGGAAATGAAATATTATTCTATTGAACTTGGAAAGATGAATTTACTCTATTGTGCTTGGAAAGGAAAACTAAGTTATTTGACTTGGAAATGAAGTCTATTCTATGAGACTTTTAAAACAAATATATTCTATGAATCCACTCTTGTGAATTCAAAGACAATTTCTATTCTAATTAAAGCAAATATGATCTATGAGACTTTAAAATAAATCTATATTATAACCAAGGAAAACAATGAAATTATGTTACAATTGGAAAAAAAATGACAAGAATTGAAATGCAAAAAGCCTAAGAGATTACTAGTGTGTGCATATTGAACCAAAACCAATCATCAATCTGAGACAAAGCTAAAATACATTTAAAGAAAAAAATTGGTGTTTTTAATCTTTTTATCAAGAACTTGACCTGCAGAGAAGGAAAGGCGAGTGAGTAAAGTTCTAATTTAAAAGCAAAACATTGAAATGAAAAAGAACATCTAAATGAACCGATGGACTAAATGAGACGAACTTAAATCTAGTTGAAGAGCATAAAGAAATTAAATCAAAGAAACAAAACACATCTATATTATTCTCACATGCCTTCAGGGGGCCCTCCTGATGAGTGTGAGGAGTTAAAAGCTTAGACCACAAGACTTGAATCACCAGACACAATAAAAAAATACGCCATGAACAAAGCTTGTATTACTTAAAATGTAAAAACAGAGTCTTCACAACAATAAATGATAATAATAACAATTATGAACTTAATTGTCTCATTCGCTTCCCAGATGAAGCAGTTTTATAATGTTTACAAACAGAAAAAAAAATTGAGGAAATAATACTTAGAAACTAGAATTGAAATTGACTGATAAGGTTCTAAAGAAAAATATAAGTTTTGCTTCTCATGATTCACGTTCAAAGAATCGAATCATGATAAACATTTATTGACACATCATCAAATTAAATCATGGTCTTCATGCCTCACTCGCTTGATAGTCGAACACGTAATTTGAGATTCTGCATGAAACAGGTATTCCATAGCCACATTGACAACAAGTTTCACCAATGAGATACAATTATCCTGCGAGCCTCCATTTGTGACCAAAAGGTGGTCCTCCATATTGATGACATTTGGCAACTGCTCATGTGCTTTGGTTGTTCTCTAGCATGGCCAAACCTATAGAACTTTGGATTTCGCCACTGAAATTTAGGTTAGTTGCAGAAAGTGCACATTTTAGTAGCTATAGTATAGTTAAACCAATTTCATAAAAAAAACATAGATTTTGAGCTGATGATGGATGATTACCTTTTCAATGTAATTTGCATGACTTGAATGACTTTTTAATCCCAGCAAGAGATGAAATGAAGTAGCGATGTATAAAAAAATGGATGAAAAAAGGGAATATGGATTGTCAAAAGGAGGACAATTTGGAGGTTCAACAATATGTTTGATCATATTTGACTATGGTTGACCATGTTCAGCCATGGGTGATTATGCTTCACTATGGTTGATTATGTTTTATTATGATTAACCGTGTTTGGCCATAACTGACAATGGTTGACTATAGTTGACCAAGGTTGAACATGATTAACTATGATTTTACCATGGATGACTATAATGATTGGCCATGGTTAACTATGGTCGATTATGTTCAAGCATATTGAATATGGTTAAACATAGCTTACTATGTTTTGACCAAGATGGCCATGGTTGACTATGGTTGATTATATTATAGCGATTCTTAGTGATTAGCATGTGACAAAGATATTTGTCTCACTTTATTATTTGTATTATGTGGACATTATTATAATTTTTTCTAACAATACCACTTGGTTCCTTATTCTCATGCAGTAGTTGAGATCCTATATCTAGATATCTTTATGATTGTACTTAGTTGGTTCCTTATTCTCATGCAGTAGTTGAGATCCTATATCTAGATATCTTTATGATTGTACTTAGTTGCGAGTTTTCAGATCTTGTTGAGACTTTTTTATTAGTTTGTTAAGTTAGTTCTCTTGATTTAAAGCTATAAAAACATATATTTAATTTAAGTCAATCAAAAATTGTATTTCTCTCTAGAATGTAAAAATTGGCACATAAGTGAGATTTCCCACATCATTGATACCATACTTTCCAATCCTGCTCAAAATTTGGATTTTGCGCTTTTCCACTATGTATGATTTAAATATATAAAAATTATTTCCTTATCATCTATTATAACCTACACAACAACACCCCTCTCCCCCATTGTGATACATATTCTCCACAAAATAAAGGGGTCCTTCTTATTTTTCTTTTATGAATTTTTAACTAATTATTTAAATTTGGCTTTATCACATTTGTGCATAAATCGAGCTTATTTGTTTTATAACATTTCATGAATTTTCTAATCCGTTACAATGAATTTTCCTTTAAAAAGTTACCTATAATGGTTCAATATGATTTACATATGGTTCAATATGATTTACATTTTATTTTTTTGCAAAATGTTAAAGATCTAAAAGGAAAAGCCATTTAAAAAGAAAATATGGAGTAAATTTCTGATTTCTGAGTTGATGAAGTCGAATGTGGAATACCTGAATAAGAGTAAACTAGATATGGATCAAGAAAAAATGAATTTCTTAGATTATGTCAAATGTCGAATGTAACGGATGCCAAAATTTTTAATCCAGATTTGGATGCAATCTTCAAGTTTTTATTCTCTTTTCCATGGATGCCGGGTATCAATTCTAAGTCTCTTCTCCTTTTAATTTATCATTTTTCACATGATAATTGGAATTATGCCATTCTTCGATGATGTAGAAGGCTAATGAGTTGGAGTACCAACGTAGCACTTATGACGTGTCATTTCACAAGGCATCGATTGCGAATCATGTGGATGTGGCTGTTAGGTTGGATTAATGATGTGGCACTAACAAACACCACGAGTAGACTATGTTCTCACACAAGGAGACACCTCTCTAAATTTTTCATTTTACAGTCTATAGTCTTATATGTCATCTTGAGAATCCTCCCCCTAGATTTAGGTCATACACCTTGGTGGGCTTCCTTTGAGAATAAATACAAAACGCTGTTAAACCTTTCAAAATTTATAAGCTCCCTCTACCATAGAAGATCTATAGCTCAAAGTCCTTTCTTCCTTTGTATTAAAATATTTTATGGCTACAAAAATAAAGAGATAAATTGGAAGAATAAGATTGTTGAGTTCCATCACATAAGGAAATGGATGAATAGGGTTAAACCCATTAAAATTATATAAATAGTTTACATATCACTATGGGAGTAAGCATGTTTGGGTTCTTAAACTACCATGACCATGATTCATCCTACCAAATTAGATCAATGATGGGCATTTAAGTTTGGGAAAAGGACTTGTTGAGAGTTGGCAAATTGAAAAACGTTGGAAATGGAAAATATAAAACCCATTTTTGTAGATCTATGGTCCAAGTGATCTTGCAAGGTATGAGATTTTAAGCATCCATCTAAACTCCATTTTCCATGAATGGTGGACAATGTCCTCAATGGGATCCATCCAACAATTACAAATGGAATGTAGGCTCCTCTTCGATTTACAAATAATTGCAAACACAAGTCACCCTCTATGGCACATGTTACATGCGATATACAATGGTGGATGAGAAGGTCTATGGTGGTGAGACATAAACAAATGGGTGTGATGTGATGAGGGCATGGGCCCATCACAATTGAAAAGTTTGAAAGCTCATGAATGAAAGGGTTATATTATGGCATAACCAAAATCCAATGCTAAAGATCACATCCTCTCAAACTTCATACCAATACATGCCTATATGTCAAAGTTGTAACTCTTTAATGGAACTTTATGAGTCAATGGTGAATTAAATATAAGTCATACCTCAAGGATCCTTTTGTAAAAATAATAACTTCATTGGTTATTATTTTTTCATCTTGCTAGATATCATTTTATCATTCATTCTTGATTATGTGGATAGGATTTTATTCTTATTTAGAGTAAACATCATTAATTTCGATAAAAAAACATTTTACGATTGGTAAGTGGTTTATAGAGGCAAGTGTCATGGTTTTGTAAACCACTTTCCAAGCTTTCATGATTCATATTTCCTTAGCATTTTTGATGATAGGTAATTGGATTGCAAAAGCATATATTCCTATAAAAAGATACATGTTTAATGATACACATTTAACCTATGAGATTACTTAGGAATGTTAATTACGCACCCATCTTTACCAACCAATCCACTTATATTAGTCCTTTGACATTTGATCCTTTTTTTTGTAAGCTAATTGTTTCCATTGATGATTCAATAATTTTTTACAACTTGTTATACTAGCGGACTGTGCATGGTCTTCCACAAGGGAAACTAGACCACAATAGAAAAATAATTGTTCTATAGTCCACAAAATTATAGCTGAGAACCAAGTTCAAATTTTGAAAAAACTAGAAAACTTTGTTGCCACACAGGAGGGGAAACCACTAATTAAAGGATGCAAAATATAACTAATTTTGTTGGATTTCCCAACAAGGTGAGACTTAGAAAGACTAAAAAGAAAAAGAACATTCCCGCTACAAGAGAAGTGAATCCTTAGAGCAACAAGCATGGAAAAGGAGAAATTAAACCAATGAAACATTACAAATTTAAAGATAAAATTGAACCTCATGAAGACAATGAGGTATCCAAGTTGATGGGTTGATCAAATCCTTTATTGTGTGGTGGTTGTGGAGATCTTGAAGGAAAACCCATCTCCAAAAGAGCTAAATGACCATCCACATCAAGTAGAAGCTCCTTGAGCTCCTCAAGTTTGTGCTAAAGTCATTCATGTGCTTCCAAACTATCGAGGAGAACCTTCCCCAAAAGAATATTGACATGCCAATAGATCAATAATATGGAGATAGTGGTTTTGGCGGCCACTAGTTTTTTCAATATCTAGAATCCATTCAACCACACCATCCAATTTTTTTGAATCTAACATCATATGTCACTCTTGGCGGACCTTAGTTTCAATATCATTTATCTTAAAATGAATGTAAGTAGGTGTGGAACGATAGTGATAAGCATAGGACTCAACTTGAAAATAAGCATGAGAACCACCAACAGAGCCATGCCCAACACTCCCTATGTAGCATAAGGTGCATTCGCACTATTTATTCATTAATACTACGGGGAAGAGAAATTTGGTGGAGCTAAGAAAACACAACACAGAGGGGCGAAAAGGATGGAGACTACACAAGAAAAAGAGACTAACACCTGGAGGAAGGTCTAAGATGGATTGATCTAAGACAAAGGTTTCCTCCTTGGAAAAGACTTGTGAAGGTAATACAGGTGTGAGTGTAGGGAGGCTAAGTAAGAGCAGTCGAGACAAAAGGCTCCAACCAAAAGTGGTGGCCACTGGTGGAAATGAAATGCATGAAAATATCCAAACTGAAATAGAAACCCAAGGCACACACTAGGAGAAGGAGAAGAGATGGAATTTTCTAGAGAGAACAAAACGTGGGTGATAAATTCCCTTCCCCATGCTCTACTGGTGTCACTTCAAACAATGGCTGCCATTATTGCAATGTGATGGTTGTGGTTTGCGAGAGAGGGAGGTGGCACCAAGCCTCATCAAGTCCCATGCTTCAAACATTGCATGATGGTAGTGTCACCTCGATAAAGGAGGTAAGATCGTGGAATACAAGTCTCAAATAGTCTTCTTTAAACTAAGACTCTAGGAGAGTCACTTATTAATGGTTGCACAAAGAGGAGGGGTCATTTTATCCCTTGTTTTCTAATCTATCCACAATTTTATCACCCTATCGACAGATGTGAGAAGGAAGGACCATAGGCACCTAGATGAGAAGGGATAAAATATGTGCCAAGAATTTTTCTAGTCTCCAACTATGAGAATTTTGAAGGGATGAGGCTCCATTCAACATCTTTCTAACCAAGGAGATAACTAGATGAGAGTCCCCCTCAATACATAATTGTGTGAAGTGCCTCAACATGGCTTCCCTGAGCCCAACATCAAGAGTATATAACTCAGTATAATTTTTGCTATTGAAACCCATATAAGTTGCATAAGCATGTTGAATCACCCCTAAATCGGAGCAAAAAAATTCCCCCAAAACTAGCCAATCCCAGGTTACCTTTGCATGCACCATCGAATTTGAGTTTAATAAAGCTTGTTGGTGGACATGACCAACAATGTGGAGAGGATGGAAAAGTTATTAAAACAAAATCAGGGGAGTATTTAGGCTATGGGATAGATGTAGATATCTCATGATTAAGCTTTGACACAATGGGCATCCGAATTAGAGGGGAACTAGCTAGAAATGAGGACAGTCTTTTTCATGTTTTTGAGGAGGATAGACCAAAGATCAAAATTCATAGCTTGAGAGGAATGCAAGATCTGATGATTATGTTATTTCAAAATGATCCTCAACAAGAAGGAAAGAACAAGAATCCAAGCCCTATTGAGAATAAGGTTGTAAAATGGAGAGGAGCTCTAAGAAGATAGAGTGTTGATGATGCTAGAAGGATCTTTGTTTTATTGTCGAAATAATGCCATTGATTGATGCCAAAGCTCCTCCATCGGGGGGTATAGGTTGAATAAGTTCTCACATGTTTCTGATCATTGCAACATAAAAAGCATAGTAATGACCCTTCAAAGCCCTTAGAGAGAAATTTATCCTAGGTGAGTGTCTTCTTGTGTTCGAGGAGCCAAATGAAGTGAGCTACCTTTGTCCATAATTAATTCCACCAAATTTGTGTCCAAATATGTTGCTAAGGAGTTTGGACATGATTGACTTCAATCTAGTAGGATTTTTTCATTGAAAAGGTGTCCTGCGTGATGTAGCCCCATCTAAGTTAATCAAGTTTGATTGAGAAAGGGACATGGCATTGTTGGATAGTGTCATCAAGCATATTCCATTCCATTATCACTGTTGTGAGGCCCCACTTTGCTTGATATTTCCAAGAGTACTAATTAATTTAATGTGAGGTGTCATTCCAATAATTAGCTATGTGCACATGTTGATGACATGACACGAGGGCACAATATATTGGAGCTTTAGTTGAGAAGCTAATTTAGGGAATTGATTCCATGAACCTTCCCAAAAATAAGGTGTTTTAACATCGCTTACTTCCCAGAAGTGGTGATTTTAAACTAATGTTCTAGATGGAGGACCTAGGGGGGAATTATGGAATCGTATATGTTGTTGATGTATAATGAAACCATTGTACTTGTTACTCTACATTTTTCTCCATATACCTGATGAGCCCCAAAAATGGATAATTATTTGGGCTCATTCAACCTCCTAATTTGACTTAATCCACCATTTTCATTAGTTTATTGCATGTTTTTTATTATATTTATGCTAATAGAGTGAATTTGGTTAGTCATTATGCCAACAAGTCTAATGGGTGCTTTGTGTAGCCTTTTTGGTCAATTTGGAGACAAAATTGAAGGTCTTAATGAGCACTTGGCAGCCAAATTCGTGGGAGAACAAGGGAGAGGATTTGTAGGAAGGTGTCCCCTTCATTTATGGGCCCTTACCTCGAATTCTCCACCATCAGCTCGGAGTTCAAAGGCCACCAAATCAATTAGCACAAGGGTAGCCAAGCAAGTCAAGTAGGACTGTTGTTAACTACAAGTTTTGGGCAGTCGAGTCCCTAAATTTTAGGAGGACTGTTGGGGTCCTCAATTTGTATAAATAAGAAGGCTTAGGGCTTCATTTTGGTTAGCTAGTGGTTAGTCATTTTGTAGCTGGTAGTTAGCCATTTCATAGTCTTGTTATAGTCATTTTGTAGTTCGATTTTTAGGCCATAGATTAGTTTTGCTGTCAGCTCATTTTCAAGTTCTCATTGTGGACAGTTTTGATGTAACTCTTCTTTTCTTGCTCAATAAAGATGAATCCAGCTTTGCACCAGCTCTAAATCTCTCTTAGGAGGCTGTAGCTCTTGGGGTTGGGCCCATCTCAAGCGCCCAGTACCTCCTTTGTTTACTTTCATGTGTCTTTGCTGCATTCTTAGAGTAAAATCTGCTATTTAGATTTAAAACTTGTTGTGTTATTTAGGTTGCTTTTGATGATTAAAGTAGATTTTCATGTTCAGATTGATTTGGATAGATTAATAACATAAAGGATCCTTGGAAAAAGGGGCTCAAGCACCTCTGATCTTACCTCTCCCTCAGTGGGATCGTGACTTGGGACAAAGGTGACCTTGCTGCCCATAAAAACGCTGTTTTGCTTCACCATGCAAGTATTAGTGTTGGATTCTTAGTTGTCAAACTTGATATCAGTTTTGACTGCATGCTTAGGGTTATGATTGCTTAGTTGCATAGTTAGTTCATCTGATTTTGTGCAAATAAACTTCTGTTCCATTTCTTTTGCTATTATCTAGGTCAGATTAGGTCAAGGTAATTAGGTTCTTGATTTTCCAAGTCTTCATTTGTTAAATTCGAAAAATAACTTGCATAGCACCTGTTATCCTTCCCTATCTACCCATAATCCATCAGATAATCTGCTCCAACCCTTAGTCCATGATTCGTACCCTTCATTTTCCATACTTTCCCCACCTTGCCCTAATTCCTACACTCTTGTGCATCATCGCTTCCTCCATCCTTGAACAAATCCAATCACTCCTTAGCCTCATCCACCAAGTCCTAGACCTCTTCACACCCCTATTTCACCTCCATACTCATTCCTCCATCTTTTTCCCTCCATCCATGCTCCAAAATCCCATTTCGAAACATCCTGTAGAAGAATTACAGAACATCCTGTAGAAATCCTGAACATCCTGTAGAACCCCTACAGACTTCCTGTAGAAGCTCATAAACACGGTTTCTTGGCAGCCAAACTTTGTGAGACTCTTTGGAAGGGTGTTAGGGACCCCTTAGACCCTCTCTGAACCTTCCCAACCTTTCCCAAGCATTTCTCCTCCTTGATCCACCTCTGCACAGTCAAAAATAGTTAGAAGCACATGCATGATAATTCCAACAACTTAAACAAAAATACAAAAAGATGTTTTCTTCAGATAGAGGTAGTCTAGACACATGTATTTTACCTTCATCGAAGTAATGGCATCTCTTTTAGTAGTTTGCATGCTCTCCTTTGCGTCAGTAGGACTAGTTGGTAGAATTAGAGTTTGCTAGGGTTTGTGTTTCTTTTTGGCTTTTAGTTTCTTTCCGCAAGTAGATCAACTTCCTTTGAGTTAGCTTTCATCCATCAATTAAAAAGCTTCTTCTAAGAGCTCATAAAAGTTGGCTTAAGCTCCTAGTGGACTTGTGCCAGCTGACCAAGTGACAGCTACGGCAAGAGCTAGTACTTGTGCATACAGCACCGTCGCTTCCAAGTTTGTTACGAACTACCGGGTTGATAAAATTAAAGAAGGGAGTTCCAGGAGTTGTAGCATTATTGCTACAATACTGGAGCCCACCATCTTTTTGGCGCCGTTGCCGGGGAAGCGTCAGAGTATTGGTGATTGCCGCTTTTCTTCTATTTTCCACTACAATCTTCTGCTAAGTAGTTTATTTCATTTCCATTATGCAATTTCGTTTATGCAAAAGTAGATTAGCATTTCCCGTTTTCATAGATTAGCATTTCAATTCCGCAATTTCATTTCTGCAAGCGTAGATTAGCATTTCAATTCTGCAATCGTAGATTAGCATTTCATTCCTGCAATTTCATTTGAGCAAAATAGATTAGTCCTTTCCTGCTTTCATTTCAATTCCGCATTTTCATTCTAGCAAGATAGTTAGTTGCAGTTCAATCTATTTCAGTTTTGTAGGTAGAAGTAGAAAAACAAAAATCAACCAAAAAGATTTCATTTCATGCCTTGTAGGAGTAGAGATAAGTTAGAAAAATGATTGCACAACACCCCCACTGCTTCACACAGCCAACATTCTCTCTTCTTCGATGGTTGTGATTAAAGAACCCTTAGGTGGACAACAAGACATATTTGAAGAACCTCAAGGGAAGAAGAAGAAGAAACCATTCCTCTGGAGCAAATGGCTACAAGCAGATATGTTGGGAGCAGCACCTTGTCCAAAGACGAATTTGAAAATCAGATAGAAGATTTCAAGAGTGATATGAGGCGGTTTCTTGCCATGCAATTGGATACCCTGTGGATCCAAGAGAAGCAAGAAGAAGCCAAGAGGGCTTTGGCCATTTTTTGTCCTAGGTGCACTAGAAAGCATCCTAGGAACGAATGTCCATTGTACTCCATAGAAGTGTGTTTTGTATGTGAAGAATACCATCCTACAGATCAATGCCCTTCCTTACCCAGAATCAAAGCTACATATCAGAGAGCCAAAGGAGCCACTGAATCACTCTACTATATGAACCAAAGGATGCCACATGAACCTAGATCTTATCAGCAGGAATTGCAAGGGACATTCGAGACCTATTATGACCCCTATCAAGCCACTTTCATGCCTTCTTGGGGTCCCCCTGCTCATCCTTCCTGGTTCACACCTCCTCCTTGTTCCTTCCCAGATCCATATTATGCCCAACCAGTTGCTCATTCATTTCACTCTTATGCCCAGCCACAACCTCAATGGAATGCACCTCATCAGGGGTGGAGGCCCCAATACAACACTCCTCCTGCTTATTTTCCTCCACCACCTGCTCATCCACAACCATCGCCTCCTCCTCCACCAAGGCAACCCCAAATGCCTACTCAACCACAACCCCATCCGCATCCATCTCAAATACACACCTCCACTCAACTACCCGTACCACCATTTCCAAAACCATACAATGGAGTAGCTCAACCCAATTGCAAAGCTGAGGCACAACATGTGCAAATGACTCCTTTTGAGCTCAATGATGTTCACCAAAGCTCAGGAAGAGTGTTGCAAAACAGAGATTATATTGACAAAATTGAAGGACCAAAGGAAAAAGAAGATTCCAAAGAGGAGATCAAAGAACCATGGGCTGCACTTGATGAAGAGAAGAGATCAGAATCAGAGATCGAGAGAGTTCCTTCATGGTTACCATCAAATCCTCCATGTACTCAAGAGAAAGATCAGCAAAAAGAGGAAGATGAGAAGGTCATGATAGAAGGTGACATGAAGAATGATCCAGATCAGCAAAAGGACCAAGGATATCAAAGCTATATTGAGATATGGTTTCAGAAGGTGACTAAGTTGCAGCGGTACTCTCTTCCTCAGCTATGTGTGATCCCTTCAAAGTCAGATCATTTGGTCTCTAAAGTCCGGATAGTTGTCCAAGCATGCATTTCGAGCCTTCACATCATTTTTTCTCTAATCTCGATGTGCACATGGCTCCATTGGAAGTATTCTTATACTTGAAAATGATTTTGTTTTTCAAGTAGGGTAGGGTAGAAAAAAAAAAAAAAGAGAGAAAAAATGAAAATAAGAAGAAAATAAAAATCTAAGGTGAAAACCTCCTCAGAGGCGCCTTAGATTGGCTCATTGATTGAAAACCTCCATGAGGCGGTCAATGGGTTGGAAAGAAGAGAAAATAAAAGGGAATAAGATCCTTGGGTGAAAACCTCCCTTGGAGGCGCCCAAGGCAGGCAATTAGGGTGAAAACCTCCATGAGGCGCCCTAGTTGTTTTTCAAAAAAAAAAAGAAGAGAAAAAGAAAAAGAGAAATAAAACTAATTTCCATTGGCTAATTTCAGGTTGCAGCAAGGACATTGCAGGGCAGGAGGATCACTCACAACCAAGTCCAAGGGAGTTTTGTGCCTTCTACAGGAAGTTCTGTATTTCTACAGGAAACATCCTGTAGAACCTTCAAGCGAGCCAGATTCGATTTTGGAAGGGAATCTAAAGCTTGGAATCTATTGGTTATGCCTGCAAGCATCCATGTTTCCATCCCTCACCCATTTTCCATCATTTTTTTTTCATGTCATTGTGCTTCTTTCCTCAAAACTGTGTTTTCTACAGGAAGTTCCTGTAGGAACTACAAGAAGTTAAAAATGGATTGAAAAAAGTGGTTTGGTGAACATGGTAGCTTCCTCAAGGGTTCAGAAGTCCTCATGCAATCTTCCAACTCCTCCTCCATCATCTCCATACCTGCATCACAACCCAAATTCATTTTTCATACCATGCAACAAAAATGCAAAATGCCTTGAAGCAAAAATACCTAGAACAAAATTTGTTTTTGCCATAACTTGAAAACCATGCATCCATTTGAAAAATCGTTTTATGGGGAATTGTACAAGGGTGATGGCAACGTGCCTGAGCAGTTTCAACCAATTCCGGTGCACGGTTTCCAAGAAATCAGCCTCCATCACCATCAGCCATTTTTGCATTTTCTCCATATCCGTGCATCCGTTTCAAAACTTGTTTCATGGGGATATGCATATGAGTGATGGTAACCTACCCAAGTAGTTTCAGCCGATTCTGATGCACGGTTTCCGAGAAATCGATCTCTGAAATATTCAGCCATTTTCCATTTTTCTCGAAATCCATGCATTCATTGATCATGATTTTGCTATGGGAGGCGCATCATGATGATAGGAACATGATCAGAAATTTTCAGATCGATCCAGTTTACCGTTTGGGAGCAATGGCAAAAACAAGTTCTGGTCATGTGAAAATTCAGCAGCAGCAGCTTCAAGGTGCAGATCTGAGCTTGGAAATGAACTCCTGCAGCATGCATCTGGCCAGAGGACACCTGCACAAGGAAAACAACCAAAAAATCAACAGCCAAGCCACATGCAATCACAAAAACAAATGCATGCAGCGAATGAAAGATCTCAGCTTCACAGCAACCATGCACGACTTCAGGTACGTGACTAAAACTTGTTCCTCTGTTGCATGAATCTAATTGAAGAAATGCTTAAACAAATGGAATGGTGGAATTAAAGCACGAATATAGCAAGATTGAGCCGATAAGTTCCTTTTCCAATTCTCTAGCAATCAGCGAAAAATCACGCAGCATACGTGTATGGTCATTCACGTGAAATTTGAAAAAACACAGACGGTTGTGGATATTCCAAACTCCAGTGCAACTAATGGTAAGTGATTACAGGCAGAGGACTACAGTTCATAATTACACTACAGTGGGGACCAACGGTCTGCATGGGGCCAATGTGTAGTTGGCCAGCTCACCCTCCATTAACAAAAATCTTCATAAACAGCCAATAGAACTCTCACAACTACTGTTTCTAGTTTATCATCGTCCTTGCAGCTGCAACAAGCTCCATAGCAGCAAACCAAGCTTTCTTGGCCATTTTCTTTTAAAAAACCCTCCTTCTTATCAGCGTTTTATAGGAAGAAGTTCTCTAGGAAGTACGACACAGCTTTCAAAAGCAGAGAAAATGGATTTTTCTTCGACAAATTTGGAGTCCCGAGAAAGGTAGGCTCGAAAACACTATTCCTTGCATGAGATATTTTGAAAGGTGGTGAATTGAACTGTCTGGAGTAGGAGAATTAGAGACAAGTCTGCCTGGAAGTCAAAAACAGCAGCGTGATTGTGTGTTGCACTAAATTTCTCATTTTTTCTGCATCTCTCCACGCTTCCAATCTAAAATTCTCTTATAAGGAAGGCATATGCAGCTGTGAAAGCCAGCCTGGGTATGAAAAATTTGAAGTTTGCATATCTGAATGTGTCTTGAGAAGAAAACTTGGTCCTTGTCCTCTATCTGTAGAAGCAAAACTCTTCCTCTCATAACCAGATAGCTGAAGAATTTTTAATGTCCTTGAGATCTCTTTCTACCAAAAAAAAAAAAAAAAAAAAGGAGAACCAAAGAAGAAAACTTGGTTAGGGTCTTTTGCAGGCATGAACATAATTGTTAAAACAGAGTAAGGCATCATATCAGAATTTTATGCAGGTGATCCAGGATTGTAAAGGGATTATGTCATAGATCCAAGCTAGTTTGGAGCTGTCTAAATCGAGAATAGGGGAACACTACTTTGAGAGTGCTTATAAAAGCGATCAGGCTGGGAATGAAAAATTTATTTACTATGACAGATCAGGTTTGGCAGCTGACAACCAGTTACAGCAAGAAGGATTAATTGAAGGTGGCCAAAATTGCACAAATGAAGAGTTAACAAACATTGGTGCGACTTAAAGTTGACCATAAGACTAATGAGATGAAATAAGTGTAAGGTGGAAATCAATCATAGGTTGGACCATTCAAGGCATGTAATTAACCAACCAAGAACAGCAAGTTTGTGTCTTGTCATAGTACAGTCATACAATGAATAGGTGGGATCTTTTACATGATCAAGAGAAATACAAGGAGCCAAATAAAAGCGAGAGGGGGAGGACAAGGCTGGATACTCAAAGAACTAATGTTGATGAGTTAGTGGAAGTGCTGAAGAAAAATAAAGGATGGCAAGGAAGAAGAACACATTGAAAAATATGAGAAAACCAATGATGAAGAAACGCAAGACATTCAGGCAAGGCAAGAACAGAGAGGAAAAGGGGCAAAGGCCAAATTGTTGAGGCCAAAACTGTGGGAGGAATGAAGGCACAAACACTAAGGGAGAAATGGTTTCAAACATGGGCAGAGAGGACTAAAAATGTCAAAACAAGTAGGGACACACCCAAGGCAACCACAGCACAGGTCAAGGAGAAGGCATCTTCAGTCAAGCAGGCAAAAACATTGAAGACTGTTTCTACAGGAAGCCAGAACTTAGCTACAGGACTTTCTACAGGAAGTTTGGAAAAAGGGCAGCAAAAGGAGAAATCGGCCGAGATTTTAGCTAAGGAGGCAGCACCTATGTTGGCCACCCTAAGCACATCCATCCCCTCCATGAACACTCATTCTTTTCAGGGTTCGGACACAATTTAGTCATGGTTCAACTTTCTACAGGAAGTTCTGTATTTTTACCAGAAACATCCTGTAGAAGCCTTTGGGTAGGCTAGAATCAATTATGGAGAGGGATTTGAAGCTTGAAGACTGTTGAGGAGACATGCAACCACTCTTTTCTTCCATCCTCCACTGGTTTCATCTCCTTTCGCCACCATTGCTGCCATCAGATTGAATATACTTGCACACTCATACCAAGGCTGAGAATTCACTAGGAAAAGGAATAGGCAGTGGGAAGAAGCAAAGAAGCATGGTTTCATGACAGAAAAGAGGACATCACTTGAGAAGCTTGGCATGACAAGGAGGCCACCAGGGCCATCAAAGATGAGGGGAGAAATTGGTTTCTTAGAGGATGAGCAACACTTTCAGTAGGGGGGTGATGATGAGCCCCAAAAATGGATAATTATTTGCGCTCATTCAACCTCCTAATTTGACTTAATCCACCATTCTCATTAGTTTATTGCATGTTTTTGATTATATTTATGCTAATAGAGTGAATTTGGTTAGTCATTATGCCAACAAGTCTAATGGGTGCTTTGTGTAGCCTTTTTGGTCAATTTGGAGACAAAATTGAAGGTCTTAATGAGCACTTGGCAGCCAAATTCGTGGGAGAACAAGGGAGAGGATTTGTAGGAAGGTGTCCCCTTCATTTATGGGCCCTTACCTCGAACTCTCCACCATCAGCTCGGAGTTCAAAGGCCACCAAATCAATTAGCACAAGGGCAGCCAAGCAAGTCAAGTAGGACTGTTGTTAACTACAAGTTTTGGGCAGTCGAGTCCCTAAATTTTAGGAGGACTGTTGGGGTCCTCAATTTGTATAAATAAGAAGGCTTAGGGCCTCATTTTGGTTAGCTAGTGGTTAGTCATTTTGTAGCTGGTAGTTAGTCATTTCATAGTCTTGTTACAGTCATTTTGTAGTTCGATTTTTAGGCCATAGATTAGTTTTGCTGTTAGCTCATTTTCAAGTTCTCATTGTGGACAGTTTTGATGTAACTCTTCTTTTCTTTCTCAATAAAGATGAATCCAACTTTGCACCAGCTCTAAATCTCTCTTAGGAGGCTGTAGCTCTTGGGGTTGGGCCCATCTCAAGTGCCTAGTACCTCCTTTGTTTACTTTCATGTGTCTTTGTTGCATTCTTAGAGTAAAATCTGCTATTTAGATTTAAAACTTGTTGTGTTATTTAGGTTGCTTTTGATGATTAAAGTAGATTTTCATGTTCAGATTGATTTGGATAGATTAATAACATAAAGGATCCTTGGAAAAAGGGGCTCAAGCACCTCTGATCTTACCTCTCCCTCAGTGGGATCGTGAGTTGGGACAAAGGTGACCTTGCTGCCCACAAAAACACTGTTTTGCTTCACCATGCAAGTATTAGTGTTGGATTCTCAGTTGTCAAACTTGATATCAGTTTTGACTGCATGATTAGGGTTATGATTGCTTAGTTGCATAGTTAGTTCATCTGATTTTGTGCAAATAAACTTCTGTTCCATTTCTTTTGCTATTATCTAGGTCAGATTAGGTCAAGGTAATTAGGTTCTTGATTTTCCAAGTCTTCATTTGTTAAATTCGAAAAATAACTTGCATAGCACCTGTTATCCTTCCCTATCTACCCATAATCCATCAGATAATCTACTCCAACCCTTAGTCCATGATTCGTACTCTTCATTTGCCATACTTTCCCCACCTTGCCCTAATTCCTACACTCTTGTGCATCATCGCTTCCTCCATCCTTGAACAAATCCAATCGCTCCTTAGCCTCATCCACCAAGTCCTAGACCTCTTCACACCCCTATTTCACCTAAATACTCATTCCTCCATCTTTTTCCCTCCATCCATGCTCCAAAATCCCATTTCGAAACATCTTGTAGAAGAATTACAGAACATCCTGTAGAAATCCTGAACATCCTGTAGAACCCCTGCAGACTTCCTGTAGAAGCTCATAAACACGGTTTCTTGGCAGACAAACTTTGTGAGACTCTCTGGAAGGGAGTTAGGGACCCCTTAGACCCTCTCTGAACCTTCCCAACCTTTCCCAAGCATTTCTCCTCCTTGATCCACCTCTGCATAGTCAAAAATAGTTAGAAGCACATGCATGATAATTCCAACAACTTAAACAAAAATACAAAAAGATGTTTTCTTCAGATAGAGGTAGTCTAGACACATGTATTTTACCTTCATCGAAGTAATGGCATCTCTTTTAGTAGTTTGCATGCTCTCCTTTGCGTCAGTAGGACTAGTTGGTAGAATTAGGGTTTGCTAGGGTTTGTGTTTCTTTTTGGCTTTTAGTTTCTTTCTGCAAGTAGATCAACTTCCTTTGAGTTAGCTTTCATCCATCAATTAAAAAGCTTCTTCTAAGAGCTCATAGAAGTTGGCTTAAGCTCCTAGTGGACTTGTGCCAGCTGACCAAGTGACAGCTGCAGCAAGAGCTAGTACTTGCGCATACAGCACCGTCGCTTCCAAGTTTGTTACGAACTACCGGGTTGATAAAATTAAAGAAGGGAGTTCCAGGAGTTGTAGCATTATTGCTACAATACTGGAGCCCACCAATACCACACCCTCCTTGGAGCCAATACCACCATATCTTGGCAGTAAGGACTATGCTAAGTCTTTCTTGATCAAGTGGACCCAACCCTCCTTTAGACTTGGGTAGACATAGTTTATCTCGAAATACTAGAGCCCACTATCTTTCTCTCGAGCCTCCCACCAAAGAAAAGAGCACTAGAGTGAATGAATATGGCTTAGGATACATTTTAGATCTACTTAGAATTGAAAAAAAAAATATGGGAAGCACTTGAAGAACATATCTGAGAAGCATCAATCAACCACTATTTAGGAAGCAAAAATTCCAATTGTCCAATCTAGTTGTTATCTTCTAAATGAGGTTGGACCATAATTTTTCCTTAAGATAATTAACAGTGATGGGAGAACCAAATTATTTAGAGGGGAGAGAGTGTTTCTTATGGCCAAGAAAACATGTGATATGGTCTTGGACAACTGGAGGAGTGTTGATGAAGAAAAAAATTGGTTTTTGAAGATTGAGCTCAGTGCCTAAATCATCCCTGAAGTCTTCCTGTATATCACATAAAGCAATGGATTCTTTGACAGTGGGAGTACCTATCAACATAATTTGATTGGAAAATTTTTTATGGGAGGATAGACCAAGTTTACCAAACAAATTGAGGCCTCTAATTTCCTTTCCACAATAGTGGCTTTAACTATCCTCCCAAGCCCTTCAATAGCCAGAATGAATAATCAAGGTGAAAGATGATCACCTTATCTGATACCTTGGAAGGTATTGAAAGTGGCTGATGGGGAGCCATTGACCAATATTGAGAAGAAAGTTATAGAAATGAGGACATGATCCATGAAGTTGAGGATAAGGAAAATCCAAAAGCCAGGAGAATTTACAAAGATATGACCATCTTAGTTTATCAAAGGCTTTAAAGAGATCCAATTTAATTATCATACCTAATTTATTTCACTGATGAAGGGAATGGATTACCTCAAGGGCTACCACAATACCATTGAGAGTTTTCCTACCTTCCAAGTAGCTCAACTGCTCTTTTGAGATGAGCGATGACAAATCTAGTTTTAGGAGATTGGATATAGTTTCATAGATGATCTTATATATGTTTTAGAAAGTGTTATAGGACAAAATCCATTGGGATCATTTTCCTTATCTTGTTTTTGAGCAAGAGAAATAAAGGTAGCAATAAGGGCTAGCAAGACAAATCTCACTTTTATGGATTCTTCCACCACCTCCTAAATGTCAAGTCCAAGAAAATACTGAGTTTCCTAAAACAAATATGAGGTGAATCCATCCAATATTGGAGCTTTGTGTTTTGGCATGTTGAATATTTCTCGATTCACTTCTTCTAAGGTGATGGGTTGCATTAGAGCTTCATTTTGATCTAGACCCACCAAATATTGGATATGATGCAAAATCAAGGAGATATCCACATCACAATCCCTTTGAGGCTTGAATACAAGTTATTTGAAATACTTGACCAATTCCCCTCAATATCCTTATGCTCTAGGAGTTTGGTGTCCTCTATATCCTTTATTGAGTATATTTTGTTTCCGCTTTAATGGTTGTTCATAGAAATTATGAAAGAATTTGGTGTTTTTCACCTTCTTTTAGCCATGATATTTGTGACTTTTGATGCCATATGATCTCCTCCTAAATGTGGTTCTCCTGTAATTGGTTTACAAGAGAAACCTCCTTTGCTACATAAGCTTATGATCTACCCTCAGTTATGATTTAATGTTGTAGGGAAACCGTTCTTTCTTCAAGCTACCTCTAGGCTTGGAAGATGTTGCTAAACTCCATTTTATTCCATTTTTAATGCATGGTTGTAGATATTTTAATTTCTTTTGGAAGGATTGCATTGTGGAAGTCACATGCAGGGTGTCAGAGTTATGGAGCCAAAAACAATGGAAGTGGACTGCTTTATGCTTAGGCATGTATTTATGTCAATATTTAAGCAAATCAAGCCAATGATCTAAACCCCTACAAGGGAGGATTGGGGCTTCAAGGAATATATATTTCTCTAGGATGGGTTTTAAAACTATGAAATAATGTAGGGAAGAGGTTGTAGATTTATACTGTAGATTCAAATTGCTTATGTGATATTCTAAAACAAAAGACTTGAATCTACTCTACTCATCGGCATAAACAAAATTGATCAATGAAAACACTAAGCAGAAAAGGAAGAATTTCAATCGCACAAAACACAATATTTTTCTCGGGAAAGCAACTCCTCAAAACCCTGACTATATATATTGCATTAACTAGAAGATCTGAGAAGAAAATACAATGCTTGTTCAACCCAAACAATCTATGCACAAGTACAATCTATCTCACTGCTTCAAAAACAAGCACAAGACAACACTTAGCCAAATTTGATTCCTGCCAAGCCCCTACTTCCTTGCGCAATCCCCAAGGTAATTAGCCCATATTTAATTGGGAAAATCCCTCACTACCACTGCGCAATCCATCATAGGACTTATACTAATTTCATGCACCATCTATATAAAAAAAATTATACAATTGATAATACACTCTTACTGAACTCTAATCTCAACTGGGTCTTCCTATGAATTGACATGCATGAGTTATTTTTGAGTGAATTATCAGTTATTTGATTGATCACTGCATGTGAATTAAATCCAATTTAATTCACTTGACCTCTCACTAGTTCCTCTAATAGTTAGAACTAGATTCACTGAATTTAACTAAGATAAAATGAATTAAATAATTACAACTAAATAAGAACTCATTCTAGGCCCATAAAATTTAGGGATCACTCTACATGACTCTAGATAGACTTCCAACTTGAACTTACTGAGCCAACTAAGTCAAATTAAATTAGTTAACTGCTACAAGCTGATATGAGAATAGAATTACAATTTAATTCCTAATTTAATTCAAGGACAAGTTAAATTAGGATTTTCTTGTTGTTATTTTTAACACTCCCTCTCAACAAGAAAGGGATTATCTGCTACCCCAATCCTGCCTCTATGAAAATTGAATTTTCATCTTGACAATGCCTTTTTCAAAATATCTGCATCATACTCCTCTGTAGGAATGTACTCCAACAACATGATTCTCCTCTGCACACAATCTCTAAGATGGTAATACCAGATGTCAATATGCTTGGACCGATCATGAAAAAATGGATTCTCACATAATGATACAACTCTGATTGTCACAGTAAATCACTGTTGGATCCATCTGCTGACCAAACAAACCAACAAGAATCTTCCTCATCCAGATAGCCTCACAAGATGCTTGACTAACATCCATGCACTTTGCTTCTGCTGAACTGAGTGCAACTGATCTCTGCTTCCTGTTGTAGCAAGAAATTGTTGCTAACCCGATACAAGAGATTCCCCCTGATGTGCTCTTCTTGTTAGATGGAATCCCTACCCAATCTACATTTGTGAATCCGTGAAGCTTCACTCCCTCTGTCCATCTGTACCAAAGACCAAATTGAGTGATGCCTCTGAGGTATCTCAACACATGTTTAACTACCTTCCAATACATTTTGGTTGGCTTAACCATGGCTTGACTAAGCTGGTTAACTACATAACACATGTTCGATCGTGTGTTCACCAAATACATAAGTGAACCCACAAGTTGTCTATAAATAGTAGCCTCCACTACTTCACCTGAAGTAGCATCCTCCTTCCTCTAGTTACCAGCTAGAGGAGTCTCCATGGGTTTACTGCTCTCCATGTGGAACTTCTTCAGTATCTCATTGGCATACTTGCCCTAAGAGACAAACAGTTCCTCATCTCCTTGCCATACTTCCATACCAAGAAAGTAATGCATGAGCCCCAAGTCCTTCATCTCAAACTCTCTTGCAAGATCCTCTTTTCAATACTTGATCAACTTCTCATCACCTGTCAGAATCAAATCATCGACATATAAAACAATAATCAACAATTTACCTTCAACCACAATATGGTAAAGGTTTGCATCTTCTTCACTTTTGGTGAAGCCCAACTGGGTGAAATAACTGTCAATATGGTAAAGGTTCGCATCTGCTTCACTTTTGGTGAAGCCCAACCAGGTGTACCAAGCACGAGGTGCTTGTTTCAGTCCATACAATGCTCTTGAGTCTGCACACATGCGACTCTCTATTGAAGGTCTCAAATCCTTCATGCTGCTCAATATACACCTCTTCCTCAATCATGCTGTTAGGAATGCTATCTTTACATCCATCTGATGTATCTTCCATCCCATTTGCGCTAACAATAGTATAATATATCTGATTCATGAGTACCTTGCTACAGGATCAAAAGTCTTATTGTAATCAATTCTCTCCACCTGAGAGAACCCTATGGCCACAAATATGGCCTTGTGCTTCCCCACACTCCCATCTGCTACTTCTTTACCTTGTAAATCCATCTGGAACTCACCACTGACTTGTCTTGTAGTCTTGGTACCACTTCCCAAACATTGTCTATGAAAATGGAGTCATACTCCTCAACCATGGCATCAACCCACACTGGTTGCTACACTGCTTCCTCGAATGAGGATGGCTCAATCTCTACACTCTCGCTCATCAAAGCCATGTAGCCAGTGTACCTCTCTGGTGACCTCCTCTGCCTGTGCTATGATGTGGGTGCTCCCACATTCTCTCTAGCATCATGCAATAACCTGTCAGCCTCTCTGGTGCACTTTCTCCCATCTCTGGAAGTCTCTGCATGAGTGGGTGTTTCCACTCCCTGCTCCTCTGCATGTGGCTGCTCCACATCATCTTGAGGTTCCTCCTTTGGAACTGAAAGCTCTTCAAATACATGTAGTTGAGGCTCCCTCTCAAGGGAACATCTCATGGCCTTCTCTTCATCGAACTTCACATCTCTATGAACCACTATCATCTTGTTGGTTGGCAGGTACGCCCAATAGTTGTTAGGTGTATCAGTGTACCCCATAAATATGCCCAACTCAACTATTGGTCTATATTTCTCCGTGCATATTTGGTAACATGGCAATAGACTGATGAACCAAACATCCTTAAGTGTGCCACATCTAGTTTCTTCCCTGAAAAATCCTCTGTTGGTGTACTCATCCCGAGGGTTCGATGAAGGCTTATGTTTTGCAAATGAACAACAATGTTGCATGCTTCAGGCCGCAAGTGTAATGGTAGGCCCTGATCATGCAACATCACCCATGCCTCTCCCATAATACTTTTGTTCTTCCTTTCAACCTCCCCATTCTGTTGTTGGTTATGAGGTGCTATCAACTCCCATCGAATGCCTTCTGCTACACAGAAGTTCTTGAATTCATTCTACACATACTCTGCACTGTTATTGCTTATGAGAGCTTTAAATTTCTTGCCAATATCTTTCTTGACAAGTTCTTTAAATTCACAAAACTTAGCGAATGTCTGATCTTTCTCATGCATGAAGAAAATCCAACACTTATGAGAAAAATTGTCAACAAATATTACATAATACGCATGCTTGGCCATGGATGTTGTCAAGAACGGTCCACACACATCTGAGTGAATTCGATCAAAGATCACTTGTGCTCGATTATCTTTGTCATGAAAGGAAGCTTTGGTGTACTTATCCAATGTACACCCTTTGCATGTGTCTCTCTACTCTAGTGTACACTTGGGAAGTCCTATAGAAATTTGCTGCATGATCTTCAAATATCTGTGGTGCAAGTGACCAAATCTTCTATGCCACGACTCACTGATGTCTTGGATCTACACCTTCTCTGCTTTAGTACTCAAAGCAACACAGTCTTCTACCTCCAATTTGTAGAGGTTCTTCACTCAAACCCCTATCTGCTTCACCTTCCATGTGACTATGTGATGAAGAAAATCCTTTCGCTTACTAAATATCACATCATAGCCTCTATCCTCCAACATGGCAACATAAACCAAGTTCTTCTTCAAACCCGGAACATACATGACATATCTCAAAGTGAGGGGAGAACTAGACTCCCTCTGAAAGGTAACAGTACCGATGTCGGTTGCGCTATACCTCCCATCACCACCCATCTCGATATTCATCTGAAGATCCCTCCCCTCTAAGTTAATGAAGAGCTCTTTGTTACTGGTCATATGGAATGAAGCTCTACGGTACAAGTACCACACACTACCCATCATTGATGACACCATGCAAGTGATGAGGGTAAAATCCAGTTCGAACTGGGAAGCAAGAGATTCACCTACCGCTCCTCTTGAGGGCTTCTTGTGTAGACACTTTGTGGCATAGTGTCCCAACTCATGACAGTGAAAGCATTTGATTTTTGACATGTCCTTCTTCTTTCCTCCCTGACTGGAATATGATTTGGAATGGGATGACTTCCCCTTCCCTTTCTTCGCCTTCCCAGCTAAGGTACAATTCTCGCCATCATCATGCTTTTATGAGGATTCGTCTCTCGTGTTCCCCCGAATATCTTCCTATATCAAGTCGGACCACAATCGCTCCCACTCTGGTAGCTTCTTCCTCCCATTAACTGAGTCCTAGTAGCTATGCCAGCTCTTGGGAAGTCCTAGAAGTGCTAGGCTCACCATATCATCTTCTGCAACAGTAACCCTGACATTTCCAAGCTCATCCCGACATTGGGTGAACTTGTTCAAGTACTTCGGAATTGAGTCTCCCTTCTCCATCTTGATCTTTTTGAGCTTGTCCTTCAGTGCCAGCTTCTTGTGGTCACTACTATTTTGAAACAACTCTTTCAATGCCTTCCACATTGCAAATGGATTTTCCTTACCATGGAGATTCAAGACAATATGATCTCGAACTCCTTCTAGGATAATCTTTCTCGCCTTTCCCACACACTTTCTCCATTCAGCCAAATCTTTAGCATCAGATGTTAGAGGCGCCAAGATATCATGATATATGAATTCCTTCAGCGCGTTGTCTTCCAACATTGCCTCCATCCTGTCCTTCCAAGCTATGTAATTCAAACTTCCTGATGCAGGAGCATTCAACCCAAAAGAAAATCATTGTATTTTAGTAGACATAAGGGGTCATGTATTTTAAGGAAGTTGGATTCCCAAGTGATGCATTAATGCAACATTTAGGCTTTTGAGTGAGTAGGATAAGAATTAATTAGATAATGTGAGGATGTTTGTAAATGCTCTCGAATAAAGGAGAACATGAGTGGTTAATAATGACAAGAGAGTTAGAAGTCAATTATAACTCTTAAAGGTAGTTTCATGATTCGAGGAGCTAGAGAGAGTTCTTAGGAATTAAATGAAGTTAGAAGTGGACATAGAGGAAATTTAGGAGTCAGTTCAATAAATTTAGAATTTGAACCAAAATTAGTTCAACACAACCTTTCTGGTATAAATGTAAGCCTATGAGCAGAGTAAAAGGAGGAGGCCACTAATATTGAAGATCAGGCCTGTGAGAGACAGAGAGTCTCGAATGTAATCATTTGTTTATACTTATATATACAGAGGTTTATTCCCTAACTGTGTAATTGTGTGAAACGAGTATTTATGAATGAATTATATGTGAATTCGTAGGTTCTGTAACAGGGGTTATAGGTAGAATTTTGAAGGACACGCAGAGGAGCAGAATGATTCAGAGGAATCATAAAGGGATCTTTGAATCCAGTTGAAGATTAGAGTGGAGCTCTGGATAAGTAGCGAAGGGAGAATTCACAAAGGTTAAGCTCAGAGAAAAGGTTGAGTAGCGGGAGAGCGAAAGCCGAAACCCTGAAGAAAAACCCAAAACCACAAGGAAAAACACTGAATGACAAATTAAAGTTAAAGAAAAGGAATGAGCGGAGAAGCAAAGAGGTGGTGCATAGGAATCATTAGATCTCAAAGATCAACGGTCATTGCATGAAAGAGCGCGCGGAAGATAACTCGCGAAGAAGCGGTTTTTATATAGGAAAGTGGATTTCGGGCGGAAGAAGGACCATAAGCGGTATTCTTCCATTTGGCTCCGATTCCACTAATCAGAGGACACGTAGCAGTGGAGGAGTGAGGGAAAACCGCTTTATCAGGCAGTTATTCCCCGTGCTCGTTGTCTGCCCAAAATAAATAGCAACCGTTAGATTTGAAGGAGGAAGATCGACGGCAGAGGTTCGTCGTTTTGTTTTGTTAATTGGGCGAAAGTCCTACCATCGGATCGAGTCTAGATCGATGGTCATAATTTGATCGCTTATCACATTAGGCCGAGGTGAAGGACCGACGGATAGTGGATAGGCCGATATGCAATTTAGTGTCAACCGTCGGATCAACAGTTGTGATTTAGTCGCTAATCTCATATCACAAAGGTCAAGTGCCAACGGTTAATGGAGTAGTGATATGCCAATGGGCCGACATGCGATGAAGCGATGCGCCGATAGTCGTTGGCTCGGAGAAAGAAATGGACAGTGGAGATCGGTTTGATCGGCGATCGGTGAATGGAGAGCCCAGTGGGAAAGCGATGGACCGGGAGTGCGGACCCGATGACATATGAATGCAGGTATATAAATATTTGAAGTCTGGCAAGGACCGAGGGAAAAGGCAAAAAGGTATGTTTTGCGGGTTTTTCCTTTGTAAATGGTTTATAAAGAAAAATAGCGTCGATGGAAGGTTTTATGCGATAAGTATTATATAACCAATGTTAAAGAGGGAAAAGGTTATATATATGTGGTTAAGGGGTAACGAAGGTTTAGAAGGGGAATAAGTCCCGATATTAATGATAATGAAGGTTATGAGGGGTTTTAAAGTCCCGATAGGAAGGACATAATGAAAGGCTTTAATAAAGTCTTATGTGAAGGCTTGAGGGTCGATTGAGGTTCCGATAAGTGGATATTGCCTAAGGGTTAGACTATGTGGGTTAGTCTATAATTTATTACCGTTGATGGTTGAAGATTTGACTCCTTGGTGAGTTAAATACCTGGGACAAATGTGCCTATGCATTTTACATGCATACTGTGGGTGTAAGCGGGGGTAACCCTGCATCACTTCCCTCCAGGGCATACTCAAGTCTCAAACCATAGAATGGCATCTTGCTAACTCTAAAGTATGAAACTACAAATTCAATTTCACCTACACAAAAAACTCGTATTCTCCTCTTCTATAGTGACTTCAGCTCCGATACCATGTAGATTTTTATTGTAGATTCAAACTGCTTATGTGATATGCTAAAAAAAAGGACTTGAATCTACTCTAATCATTAGTGGAAACAAAAATTGATCGATGAAAACACTAAGAAAAAAAAGAAGAATTTCAATCGCACATAACAAAATATTTTTTGGGGAAAACAATTGCTCAAAACCCCGACTATCTATATTGCATTAACCAGAAGATCTGAGAAGAAAATACAATGCTTGTTCAACCCAAACAATCTTTGCACAAGTACAATATATCTCATTGCTTCAGAAACCAGCGCAAGCCAACAATTAGCCAAATATGCTGCCTACCAAGCCCCTACCTCCTTGAGCAATCCATAAGGGAATTAGCCCATATTTAATTGGGAAAATATCTCACCACAACTACGCAATCCATCATAGGTCTTCTACTGATTACATGCACCATCTGTACAACTAGAAAAATTATACAACTGATAGTGCACAGTCCCTCAACTCTAATATCAACTGGATCTTCCTCTGAACTAACATGCATGAGTTATTTTTGAGTGAATTATCAGTTATCTGATTGATCACTGCATGTGAATCAAATCCAATTTAATTAACTTGACCTCTCACCAGTTCCTCCAACAGTTAGAACTAGTTTAATTGAATTTAACTCAGTTAAACTGAATAAAATAATTACAACTCAATAAGAACTCAACCTGGGCCCCTAAAATTTAGGGATCACTCTATATGACTCTAGATAGACTTCCAACTCAAATTTACTAAGCCAACTAAGTCAACTTAACTCAGTTAACTGCTACAAGCTGCCATGAAAATTAAATTACAATTTAATTCCTAATTTAATTTAAGGACGAATTAAATTAGCATTTTCTTGTTTCTGTTTTTAAGAGAGGTCACTTAATGAGGATCTGCATGACAATTATTCCAAGTAAAGATCCCATTGATTGCATTGTGATGCAGGAACATCAAACCCCTCCCAGTCAAAACTGAATTTTCGACCCTTAAGAAGGCACATCATGGCCAAGAGGGAATGATTTCCTCAATATTTGTGTAATATAGTTAGGTTTGTTAAAGTTTGTTGTAATCGTGAGCGATTTTATGGATTAGAGCAAATCCTTTTAGTGATCTGATTATGATTATGATTATTGTTCTAAATTTCAATTGATTAAGTGTATAAAGGCGACCATTAGATGAATATCAAGCCCATTAGACCTAGAGAGGCTATGTAATCTATAATAGCTCGATCTAATAAAACTGTGTATTTTATGTTTAATGGTTGTGTGAAATCCTGTTTAATTGATATGTTTGTGTTGTGTGTGTGGATAGAGGTATGAGTGAGAGTGCAGGTTGGGTGCGCAAGGAATTCATGGAAAATATCCATCGTTGATCATTGCAGGATCGACTATGATCCATTGAAACGATAGTTATGTAAAGCACCCAATCTATCAATGTACAGAGACAAGGAATAAGGGAATTGGTGTCATTGTTTACGAGGCCTTCGACCATTGCAAGCATGTAAAAAGGACAAGGAACCCCAAAAGTCACAATTTGAGAACCTTTTGGCACAATTTGTTAACTAATATGGTCAACAACTTCCTTCCATTAGTTCCCATCTCGATCTTGGAGCTCGGATGGACAAAAGCACTGCACAAGGATGAAACTTCGAGCTAAGGAGCAAGAGATGAGATTTGTCTATTGATGGGATCGTTAAACCCTTTTCCTGTCAGTTGCCACATCAATCTCGGGACAGGAGCAGGAGATGAGATTTGTCTATTGATGGGATCGTTAAACCCTTTTCCTGTCAGTTGCCACATCAATCTCGGGACTTTGGGCCCAAATCCACTAAAGCATGTTGTGGAAGCACCCAAGATTTTAGACCAAGGACCGATACATTAATTGATTGCTGAGAGTGACGATATTTTCCCCAACAATTCAAGT
Source organism: Pinus tabuliformis (assembly GCA_031772625.1). Classification (NCBI taxonomy): domain Eukaryota; kingdom Viridiplantae; phylum Streptophyta; class Pinopsida; order Pinales; family Pinaceae; genus Pinus; species Pinus tabuliformis. The sequence goes on from CM062805.1 coordinate 367,632,537, forward strand.
GAATTGGAATATCCACCTCAGGGCTTAAAAAAAGGACCGAGGGGTGAGATAAGTCACTCGATGGAGGCAAGAGACAAAACATTTACCGTCCATCCATCTCAGAATCTCAGAGTTCACAAGTATTGCGAGTGGTGGCTTCATATAAAGTGTCGAGAAGAGAGTTGAAAGGCAAAGCCAAGATAGGCTTAACGCCTTAGATGTGAGCCCATAGATATAGCCTTTGGTCATCTCGATCATTTCCACCAATGCTTGGTGCTAAAGTGGATCTGTCGCAATGTTCTTGTTTTTTTCAGTCGAAAAAAATATCATTTTTTTATTAAAAAAAAAGGTGATTACAACAACATGTTTCTAATTTGCTTCCTCCTCAAAATTTATGTCTAGTTACTATAATGTTTCTACCGTGTACAAACATATAACCACTTCCTACTTACAACTATTGTTTCACTTATCCCCATATTTTACCTATGTTTCGTCATATAAAAAATATTAGTTCAACCCCTCTGAATGATATGGAGTGCCTCTGCCATTACCTCAAAATGATTCATGTTTACATCACAAAATGTGTATCAATATGAAGGACAATGTAGTATAATGCTACAAAATCTCTATGTGTCCTTCATTAACCAATATGCCCTATTAGAATACATTAAAGAAAATCTTACCTACCTCTACTGAAAATCCTCTTTTTGATAAAGTGTCGGCCACCCCATTATGTTCCCGGTACACATGATTGAAAGTGATTTGTTGGAATGTATGTACAAGAGTCTATATGCGCCTCATCCAAGCAGTCAGAATGAAAGTTTTAAAAAGGGTAGATCCCTGTACCCATTCTATAACACTTTTTGAGTCCACAAAAACCGTTAAATGCTCAATGCCCAACAACTTTGCGCATAATAATGTCCCCCACAATGCAATGAGTTTTGCCTGGCTGTTTGTGCCCCTCACTCCCTCCTACTAGAAATGATAAAATGTGCCAGGGTTAATAACAATGTATGCCCCACAACCACATTTTCTATATATACATGCCCCATCAAAGAATCCAAACGGGAATTCCTTCCAAATATTGAGAAATTTAATGTTCTTGTTATAAGTTCAATTCAAAGGGATTCGAGACAAGATTTTCCTTTGGAGCGCTAATCATTCAAGCTTGGCTCCAGTGGCTATTATTACGAAAAGTGCTTGAAATCAGTGGTTTTCGGAAACTCCTACATGGAAGGAATTGGGGTTTAATGGCTTGCTTCCATTGTTGCACACTAGAGAGAGATAAATTGGGGGCCATGACCCACAAGTCTCAGGATTGAAAAAAAAATATAAAACTCAATATGAAGGACCCCCATAAACCATTTTCATCATATTGTTTCAAGATACACCAGCTTCAGGGTATGGATTGTATCCTTAAACCATTTTGAATTAGGATGTTTCTAACTCATCCTTTCTTCTCATCCAAAGATATGATCAAATTAAAGTCCCTCCTCCCCCTAATAATCCAAGAAAGCCCGAACATCAAGGATTGAAGTCTATTGAGCATATGAAGGAAACTTTCTTTTTCCAATGGAATATGTGGACTGTAGATATTGGAAACATAACCCTCCTCCATTGAGCCAATAGGTCTATATTTAACCATCAATATTTTTGGGGCTGCCTAGAAATTGGAAAGTTGGACCTCTTCAAGGTTCCAAAGAATGGCTAGTTCTCCATCTTGCTCATTGGAATCAATGGCTATAATTTGAGCCCTTTCCCAACATTTGGATATATGTGTTGATATTCTAACATTCGATCATTCAGTTTCCTGGATCATAATTATGTCTACTTGATCTTGAAAAATTCTACATTGAAGGAGCCTCTGTTTACCTTTGCAATTACGACCTCTCAGATTCCAAGATATTATCTTCATTGAGAAGAAGGAGTGGGTAAGGAAAACACCTCCATTGTTAGGGTTATTTGGGTAAACTTGATTTGGTGAGAGTCAATTTACCGTTGGCAGCTTTCAAGCTCCAAGTTTTGAAAACCCATGGTTTTTCCTATGGTATTCTTTTAATGTAGCCTATTTAAATGTGTAAAGAATCTATTGTAAATTTTCATTTGGGTTAGAAATATAGATCTACCATTTCAAGTTGGTTTACCCATAAGAGTTTCTAGAGTAAAAATATCCATGTGATGTCAATGTTAATATGTTTTGATTTATTTCTTTATTCCTCTCGCATTATTATTTTATTTTCTAATAACTAGTATCAGAGCTAGCACATGATGCACAAGGCACTGGAGTGTGAGAGAGACAAAAATTTGTGGCAATAAGAAAAATGCTAGGATGGTTGTGCAAGGGTTAAGCAAGGTTGAAGATTAACCAACAAGCTCGTGGCAATGGTAGCCACAATTATTAGAGGTGTAGTGGAGGTTGTGGCCTAGCAACAATGATATGATCAGTTGTAGTAAATAACCTGACATCATGAGAGCTCATGTTAAAGGTAGTTGACAAGCATAATCAAAGGTTTTGGTAGATGTGATAAAGGAAAATCATGCCCACTAAATGGACATGAACTATGTTGATGAGATATTTCATGGATCTGGTGAGTGAAAATAATGTTGGATGGTCAGGTTAAGGTTTGGATCAACACATGCTAGAGATATAGTGAGAGAGAGGTTGCGTAGCTACATGGATGAGAAAACTGAGATGAAGCCAATAATGTTGAGGTTCATTGAGTGGCTAGCATGTGATGGAGAGCCGAAGTAGTGTGTGAACACCTTAAATGGTTTTGGTCCAAGTTGTAAATCCTAGTTGTAGGCAGGCTTTATACTTGAAGGATGAAAGACTTGTTGTTCATACATACATGTAGCAAAATAACACATGATGTCTCAAGTTGTGGAATGTACCACTTGAATAGCCATAGGGGTGGCAGGTGTACTTGTATGCTAGATTATGGTTAGTTTGTTATAAGACCTATTATTTAGGTATACATGTTGGAGTGTAGTGGCACATGAGGTTATGGTGCCTCAAGTTGTGGCACATGAGGGTGGCATGTGTACTTTTATGCTAGCTTGAGGGTGGGAATGTGAAATATCAAGATCTAAGATGGTTGATGAACCATGTATGATAAAATATATCCTAGTAAATTGGCAGATACAACAACTATTTACCCATGTATTTTGGTAGATGGTAATTTTTTTTATATGGAATTCAACAGTGAGATTGGAACCATGTTAATCTCCTCGAGTCAAGTTTAAGGGGGAATTAAAATTATCGAGACAAATTAAGTAAGAGAGATACATTTACCAACAAAAAGAAAAAACACACATAAACACAATGTTTATCTTGGAAAACCTCGATATGAGGAAAATCCAAATAACAAAATGTTATATTATTGTCCCCTGGAAAACTTGGCCAAGCTGACCAAGTGAGCCTTCATCCCTCACATCCCTGACACATTACAATAAATTATTCCCAAGCCTTTTAAAGGATTCATTACATGAAATCTATGGGCTCAAACCCATGGATAACCAAAACCATGTGCCCAAAACCACCACTGTTTGATTGAGCAACTTTGAATCTTTCATTCAATCAAATTTTACCTAACATTTGTCATCAAGGTGATCTTACTGGTGTTAATAAGCATTTCCCCAAGCACCTAAAGTAATTGCTTGTTGCTTCTTCATCCTCTATGTTTTTCTTCTTTGACTATTTTTTATTTTTCTTTGATATTCTGCAAGTTAATGCCCAAATTAGAAGAAGAGGGGGTATTATCGGGAGAGTCAGAGAGTTGGTGAAGCCCGAATTTGAGAATTTCTCTTAAAGATTTGGATTTGGTGCTTCAAGATATCTTTAGGGTCCTTTCCTTTCCATTATGCTGCAATTACTTTAATATCTATGGAATTGAGTTCCATTTCATTATGTCTATGTTATAAGTCTTGATCCATAGCTTCCATCATAAATACTACAGTTTCCTCGACAAGATCCAAGATTGGTTGTTTCATAGTTGCTAGGGATGATTGACAATTTGAAGGATCTTTATTTTGTCTCTTGATTGAATCCATTGAAGGGTTTCTTAGCACTGCAGTGGATTTGTTCCCTATCTCCCCATTTCTAGGATCTGTAAGGGTTTCGGAGTTGTTTTGAGTAGGGATTATTGGATCCAGTGCTATTATTGGTCGAGCTTTAGGGTGCTTACTTTGAATATTGTGTTGCATAAATTCATTTTTATCTTCATGTAGATCTTGCTTTTGGGGCATGTATGGTAGCAATAAGGGATAATCTCTAAAGAGGTGACTATATTCATGACAAATACTGCAAGGAAAAGTATATGCACATAATCTGATGCTTACTTCTAGAGTTCATCATGATAATATATGTCAATGGAAGCAGGGAGAGGCTATGAGATGTCCATATAAACACAAATTCTTACATATGATGTGTATTGTCCCTACCTAGAGACCTTTGAGGCCTTAACATAATGACCTAGAAAATTCCCAATTATTTTGAGCATTTCTTCCTCCCAAAACACCATAGGGAGGGAAAAGAGGCTTATCTAGATAAACTCTGTAGTGAAGTTTTCCTTATCTGGGCTTAAACATTCGATCTAGAAGCTGAGACAGAGCCCTCTAGAATTAAATAAATATGGGACACCATCAAAGATTGTGGTATGATATTCTAGAATGGCAAAGATAACCATGAAGTAGCTCCAAGCTATAGATCTATCAGGCGCTTAGGATTCCATATGTTTTGGATCCAAGTGATTAGGGCTTGTTGTGTAGGCCATAACCCTAAAAACTTACCGATCAAGGAATGATCCTACATGAATTCGATGTATTGGGAAATATTAATGGATTTGATCTCAAATCTGCAGTCATTCATAGCCTTAGGAAGGCATTTGCAAGAGAGGAGAAATTACCAGGCCGCATTAGCTAGTGTTTCAGAAGACAGACCAATCTTCCATCACCCATCCCTATAACGAACTCTTGATTGAGATTCTAGATTGTCAATGCTGGATGGGTTTCTAATATTGGCATTTTGATAGGAGGGGCATGGTCCCCCTCCTTTTGCATGCTGCATGGGTATTCAGAATCCAAGTTAAGCAGTAATACCCTAGTTTGCAAAATTGTCTCATTCTAAAAATTTAAAATTATTTACATTTAACTCTTGATATAACATATCAATATGGTCTTCAAATATGCGCCACTAAACATGTTTACTACGATTTTAAAATGCATAATAGTATTTTTAATTAATTATTATTCTTTTACTTACAATGACTTCAGGATGATATTTCTTAATGAATCATTATTCCACTAAGATAATTTTTTTGATTTGATATATTGAATAATTAACCTTTTCTTGTTTAAATCTAGTGAAAATTTGTCTACGAAGGTGTTCCTGGTTATGGGTATGAAGGATAGAAGGTCTGATGAGGATAGGCATGTTATACCTCCCATCTCATAGAGATAAACCAATATAATGATTAGATGGATTTTATCATTAATTTTAAATTGAAATTGTATTTTTTTCAAACTTATTATTTAAAAAGAATTTTATATACTAATTTACTAAGCTTAACATTAAAATTAAATTTATTATATCGTTAATATTTTAATTAATTATCATAAACTTTAAATAAATTCTTTTATTTTATTACTCTTTACTATGTAAAAAAACAAACTTTTAAACCAATATAAGTATCTTTTTATTGACAAATAAAATAAATATTATTAATAAAAATGGTTCCAAAAAAATATCATTAATATTTTAAATAATTATCATAAACTTTAAATAAAATCTAACTTTAAACAAAATCTTTTATTTTATTACTCTTAACAATGTAAAATGACAAACTTATTAGGGATATTTTAATAATTATCATAAACTTTAAGTAAAATATTTTATTTTGTTACTCTTAACTATGTAAAAAGCAAATTTTTAAGTAAATGCAAGTATTTTTTTATTGACAAATTTGAAATATTATCAATGTAGATTGTCCCAATAAAAAATTACTATTGAATAATGTGATAATGAAATGTTACATGCTTATTTATATATTAAGTACATATATCACAGAGGCTTTACTCAATAAACCTTGACATATCAAGTGTGTTAGTGACATATTAAACAATACTTTTAATTTGACTACAGATTGGAAAATACCTCTAAAATTCACATTATTTAACCCCCTATCAATACCAACCCAATACATCTTCCCAACTTGAAAAACCCATACTTTCACTAGATATGGCAGGTATCTATTTTTTCAATAACATTTTTTATATCCCTTTATATTTTTCATATATTTGAGCTCCATTTTTTATACCTGCTAATATAAAAACCCTTTACCCCCTGTATATCCCCAATATATTATGTGATTTTTTCCTCAATAAATATCCCCCAATATGAACTAAAGTGGTATGATATTGCTCCCGAATAAAACCTATGAGGTGACATATATTTTATTTATATTTTAAAATGGTATAATTGAAATTTAATGTTTTTTAACTAACAAATATATATCCAATATGAAATACAATTGTAGAGGATTGTTATAATTAAATATAATTATTAATTGATGTGGTAACCAAATATTAAATAGACATTTTTTGCTCCACTAAAAATATTTACATGGAATGTTATAAAGATATTAACTAGAATATAATATATTTTGTTTTGATATAACATTTAAACAAAAAGGTAGTAGTATGTGTATATTATTCATCAATTTGATTCTTAATATGTCTATGACTATCAATCTTTGCCAAATTTTTTATTTTTTATTTTTTCCACAATATAAATTGTGGCTCTTTATAAAGTCAATTGCTATGATTTGAGTATAGTTAAGGTACATGCTATTTTTAGAAGAATTTATATATGATTTTCTCTGATAGCACGTGTTATTGGTGCAATGGAGCATCAATATACTTATGAAAAAGAACATTGGTATATTGGATGTTGAGTTAGCATATAAAAAATATTATGAATGTAACCAAGTGCACTATTAAGTAAACCTCACAAGTTGGCATATGTTAACATAACACAGTGACCATATTAGAAGAATACTTTGATTTGAATTCATTCTCATCAACATTAACAATTTTTATACATCTTGTATAGTCAACAACATATCTTGCATTTGCAAAATCTAAAGGTTTCAACATGGGTATGTTATGAGTCACTAAATTATTTGTTGAGAACAAGTGAATTGTTAAATCAAAGACACTCTTTTCCATAGGAGGCAAACTGATATCAACTCGTGATATAAGAAAAATCCAAATTCATGAAGGGGTGATACGAAAAATCCCAATCCTCAAGAAGAAGTTATAGCTTATGTTAGTTAAAAGTTTTGAAAAGGGGTTGTTCTAAATGATTGCCTTGCTATTTAAATATTGTATACAAATTGACAACAATGTTGATTCTTTTTTTCACGTGACTTTCCTTAATATAGTATTTGCATACAAAGACTCAATCTCTCATGAGAGGATCAAGGTCACTAACAAGAATGATGAATCTATGACCCAAAAAACTAAATTTATTTTTTGTAAATAATTCTCATAGTAAGAAATCAATTTATATCAATAATATAATTCTATAAATACCTTTTTATTAATCAAAATATATCAAATATATCTCATTTCTTCTTAAAATATTACTAAAAATTATTTATATAATGATTGGGTATTTTTAATAGGAAATTTTAATACTAAATGTATTGTCTTTATGTACATATTAAAAACAATTATTCCTATTTAAATAACCAAATAAAATGATCAACTAAATTAAAAGACTTATTCCCATTAGTTTTTGAAGTAAAAAGTATATAAGAACCACTGATGTCTTCTTAAATTTTCATCTTCCACTTAATACCATAAAATGATGCAAAACCAAATCCTCGAGTTTCCAACAAGAACTGTAGTGATTTATAAAATATTCATTAATATCACTTTTTAATTAGTTTTTTTTTATAAATTTAAAAACATTTTATACAACACCATTTGAAATTGTAATTGGTTACAATTAAATAATCAATCATAAATTAATGTGTTATAAAAACTTTTCAACATTAATTACTCATTAATAAAAATTTAATTTTTTTTATAAACCAGAAAACTTAATTAATATGACATTGTTAATATAAGACATTCCTTTGATTTTTAATCATTATTTTTAATTACTCATTAATAAAAATTTCGTTTTTTTTCAACTAACAAGAAAACGTAATTAATATGACATTATTGATACCAAACATTCCTATGATTTTTAATCATTATTTCTTTAAAAAATTATCTATGGAAATATTAAAAAAAGCTCACTCTAAAATTCAATTTTAAATTTACATAACCCTTTATTTACCATGAAACAAAGTTATCCCCAAAACTTGAATAATGACAGACATCGCTGGATTTTCCTGGTTTATTGTATTTATCCTTAAAAGTTACTAAATAAAAGTAAGTTTATTGTAATGTATAGACAAATATTATCATTAAAAAAAGATAATCATTAGAGATGGGTCTGGAATACTTTGCACAAAATACAAAGAAATATAATATTATTTTTTCAACATTGAATGGAAAAATATTACAAACAAGGGAGGCTGCATCGCAGCTAGTCCCTGCGTTGGGGATTTTCAAGTTTCAACTACTGCCATGCATACCATATCTTAATGGGAATGACCTTGTAAGAAGCAAATACACGTTACTTTGATTACCCATTTCAAGATTGAGCTGGAGACACATAGAAAGTCTCAGGGATCTTAACCAGGTCTCACAACACTGCTCGAGACTTGTTGTGCAGTGGTGGTCCAAACCAAGCCAGCAAGATCATGGCAAAAAACCTTGATGAGAGCATTTGCCACCAGGTAAAGATCTGATTCATTTACATTTTCCAGCCAGAAAAGAATTCATTTAATGAGAGGAGTGCATCAGACCTCAGAGAGAATAAAAAAATACCACCGTGAAGAAAATCAGTCGACTCCTGCATGCTAGCTGTTCAAAGCTAGAGCAAGGGAACTCTCTTTTTAAGCATTTGCCAGTTACAGTTAAGAAAGAGCATGCTAAACTCCTATGTCATCCTATGTGACATTTTCAAGCTTCAAAATCTAGTGCTCAGAATAATAAAACACATTTAGTCTTCTTGCACACAGGCATCATCTTTGAATACACCATTGTGATTAAAAAAATTTAAGCAGTCGGTGCACACCTTCCATGTCAGGGTGAGAGCATGGGTAGAAAACATGGAGTTATGCTTAAAGCCTGAAATTTACCAGCTCAAAAAGAAAGTCTATGCATATCAATAAGTAAAATGTAAGATTAATGGCTAAAATATCTCAAAAATTTTTTCCTTCCAAGACACAAGTTCCCTTCTTATTTAAGCAAAAAAAAAAAAAAAAATTCTCAGTGTTTGAGACACATTAGAGCAATGCAAAGAGTTCAAAATGCACCGAATTAATCTACGGAACCACTCACCCTGATTATAATGGTATTCTCTCACAGTAAAATTTTAAGATTAATAGAATTTGTAATTTCCAGCTGCTGAAATTAATTATTTCCAAATTCCTGTATTTGCTAACAGGGCATTGTTTCATTTGTGAAGTCAAGCGACAAGCCAGCTGCCAAGGTCCCATCCCCGTTGGGTCTGCCCCCACTCTTAAGGAGTGAGTTGAGTTTACAAAGAGACAAGGCCGAGTGTAAAGCTCTTTTGACTTAAGCTAAATGGATACCTTCAAACCTGCCTTCCAAAGAAATTCAGTTTTTTTTGCAGTGCAACTTTTTGAGGCATGTTTCCTGAAGCTCCCAACAAAAATGAATGCATGCAATAGATGGGAAAGACATGATTTAAGAATTCACAGGTTCAATTGCGCACTAATGCAATATCATGACTGGATTTTCATATTGGGCATATTTTTCTCTAGGCACATAAAGTTATATGGGATTTGAAAACATGAGGAATTGCGTACTTTTAGAAAATAGTTTCAAGTAAACTGGCTTCTGTTATTTTTTTGTAGAAGATAGAAGCACCATGGCTATCAAATAATACAAATTTTAAACTAGAATTTTTAGTTCTAGGGAAGCAGAAGCCAAACTAATTTCATGCTCAGTCAAATCAAAAGTCAGTTCCATATCATACAAAACAGCAAGCATGCATGACATGATGGTGGGGAAGGAAAAACAGCTCACCATTCAGGAAGACAAAACCAGTTGAATGGAATCCAATAGACCCTGGTTCACAACCCGACAACTTAAAATCATCTTTAACTCTGTCATCCTATGTGACATTTTCAAGCTTGAAAATCTAGTGCTTAGAATAATGAAACACATTTAGTCTTCTTGCACAGAGGCATCATCTTTGAATACACCATTGTGATTAAAAAATTTTAAGCAGTCGGTGCACACCTTCCATGTCAGGGTGAGAGCATGGGTGTTTAGAAAACATGGAGTTAGGGTGAGAGCATGGGTGTCTAGAAAACATGGAGTTATGCTTAAAGCCTGAAATTTACCAGCTCAAAAAGAAAGTCTATGCATATCAATAAGTAAAATGTAAGATTAATGGCTAAAATATCTCAAAATTTTCTTCATTCCAAGACACAAGTTCCCTTCTTATTTAAGCAATTAAAAAAAAAAAAAAACCTCAGTATTTGAGACACATTAGAGCAATGCAAAGAGTTCAAAATGCACCGAATTAATCTACGGAACCACTCACCCTGATTATAATGGTATTCTCTCACAGTAAAATTTTACGATTAATAGAATTTGTAATTTCCAGCTGCTGAAATTAATTATTTTCAAATTCCTGTATTTGCTAACAGGGCATTGTTTCATTTGTGAAGTCAAGCGACAAGCCAGTTGCCAAGGTCCCATCCCTGCTGGGTCTACCCCCACTCTTAAATTCTCAGAATCTCGCTTTACGGGGCTCAATATGACGGTCTCCTTGCATTTCCATGGCAATTTCTTTCATCTTTAATTTCTGGTGTAATTTCTTTTGGAAAAACTGCACTTGTGAAGCTAATGCTGATGGGTTTCTTAGAGGCAAAAATATCAATTTCTTCAATATTACCAGAGCTTAAATTTGAGTAATCATACGCTAGAAGTCCTAAAATAGGTGCCACAAGATTAAGTCTGAGCTTAAACCCAAACCCAATATTATTGCAATAATTAGAGGACCAATTTCCAAGGTTGTGATAAACAAGCACAAGTCTGCGAACATAAGGCTTGGCTTGGCTTGGTGTCCTTGCCCAACTCTTCGAGCTTGAGGAAAAGGGAAATCCAAACAGTGTTTAAACTGGTGAACCTTGTAGAATTGCCCCTAGGATCTAATACCTCCCTCGAGAACAAAGCTAGACACCTGGAATCCTCACTACTTGAAGAAAGTAGTGAGGGATCCCATTGAGAGTATGGTGGTAGAGTAGCTATTTGCTTTGGTCACTTATATTTAAAATTGCTATGCACACACTGTGACATTGTGTTGTAGTAGTTGTGATAGTTGTGGGTATCTTTCTCAAATTCATAACTGTACTAATAGAAGTTTCCCTAATTTTTAGGTAGTCTAATAGGAACGACTCTACACCCACTAGGGTTTGAACCTGGGCTCTTTGCATAACATCCCCCAATCCCAACTACTAAACCACAGCCCTCACAGATAAAGGGCACAAACAGAAGCAACACACATTTTTTGTTTTTCCTGAGCTGATTTCACAACAAACTACTATCAGACCTGTCAATTGTCCAAATTCCGTGGCAATTTGTAGTATACAGTATCATCTATGTCATTTGAAATGAATTATTATTGTTGAAATGAATTATTATTGAAAATTTAAAGTAGACATTGTAAACTTTACTCTTCAGCCATTCAGAGTCATTCTCCAATTCAGAGTCAGATAAATTACTCCGGCAAGCTCTCAATCCAGTGGCAAGAAATGAAACTCGGGTGTGTTTTGCAACCTTCTGTCTAACTAGCTGTTGTTTTCCATGCAATCCTTCATGGTAAAGGCATCATGTCGCCTAAGTTTCCACACCACTGAGTAATTATAGCAACGCGAATGCAAAAAGTGAAAAAAAGAAGAAGAAAATAACACATGGCCTGAAATGATCCCAAGGAATTGAACCAACGACTTCTGTGAACGACATTACAGCATAAACTGACACAAAGCTATATCCCAACACTTAAATTTATCTTATAAACACACTGACACAAAGCTCAGTCCGAACATTTATATTTAACTTATAAACATACTGACACTAAAATTACACCAGAAATTAAAGATGAAAGAAATTGCCATGGAAATGCAAGGAGACCGTCATATTGAGCACCGTAAAGCGAGATTCTGAGAATTTAGCATAGGCCTTGAAGTGCGAAACCCCCAAACACGTATATAATAACATTTATAGATAATCTTTGAGACAATGCGTTGAAATGCGACCGTACCTTTCTATTTTCCTGATCAGAAATGAGAGCTCCAGCAACCTGATCTAGCACAGGTCGTTGGTCGCTATTAATTGTCCTCGCTGTGGTCAAATGGCAGAGGAGGAAGACGATGTAAAACAAAGTGAGGAAGATAGAAAGCTTTAAATTGCTGCACGTACCTGATTTCGATCCCACCATGTTGCAAACCTATGGTTCTAAATGAACCTTCTGGAGTCCTTAAACGAATAGAAATACTATTCAAGGGGGACCTTGTGCCATTTATATCCACTTGAAGATTTTCATTGCACCGGCCACCGCTAAAATAGCTCTTCAAACGGACGGAATTTCTAGGACTAGCATGATATGCTGGACTTTTATTTGCACCTTGATCCTGCTTTATTGTATTCTTGATTGATTTCTCCGATGGACCATTGGCTTCCATGAGTACAGGCATTTTCCCTTTCGGGGGAGCAAGAGGCATATTTCCCCCTTGCCTTTCAAGAGAAACATGAGACATACAGAATAGAGGAGGCATCTGAAATGTGCATTTTTATCGTTTTCGACGTCTAGTTAATGCTTAAGCACCATTGTTGAATGCGATCAGTACGCTTCAATTTACAACACACAGCCTGCAAAAACAACAGAGCACACAGTTAAGAAATTAAATACTAAAATGTTGAAAAAACAGCCAAAATCAGTCCTTCAAGAGGAACCCAAACAACGGAGAAAGGGCTGACACACTTCTGTTATTTGAAGAATATTTATCAACCAGCAGCACAATGGAGAAATTAAAGTTGCAGAGAAAAAGTTTGAATCGTTAAAAGTGAAGGGCGAGAAAAAGTTTGAATCGTTAAAAGCAAAGGTTGAACGTAACAAAAGTTTGAATCGTTAAAAGTAATGGTTGAACATAACAAGCTACGTGGTTCAACATAACGTTTCATAATGCATGATTGAAACATGGCTGAAGCGCAGGACAACCGTGACAGGTACCAGTGGCAGCTTGTATCATACACCTCCGCGGATCGATCCCATCGTAGGAGTTGTGAGCTTGTGTCCTGTAGGAGTCGTGGAGCTTGGGAGGAAAACTCCATGGGCCTTTCCCCACTACCCTCGCTTCCTCAAGATTCAACCTGGGATTTCTTCAATCCATTTACCTCGCGCTCGCTCTCGCTCGATAGTCTTTATACATACAATGGTCAGATGAGATTGAGTCAAGTTTTCGATGAAGATGCATCAGGGAGATGAATCAGGTGAGGGAAGAAGAAGGGATCCCAGATTTGGAAGAAGAGGATCAGCAAACGAGCAAGAATGAAGGTGAGAGAAATGAAATTCAGGTAGATCCTTCAAATGGCTGTGTTTTATATATCCTTTAAAGGGTACTTAGTAGGTCTTGGGTGGTGAAACGTGCTACCCGGCGTGTTAAGATGGAAGATGGTGGAGAGCATCACCAATTGAAGAGTGTTCATAAAGCGAAAACTGTTCCTTTGCATGCGCAGTCAAGCAGGAAGCAAGTCCAAGCTGAAAGTCTGTCCACCACAAGCAATTGGGCATCCGCCATTATTGAAAGGCGACTTATGAAAAGTCCGGTGGAGAGCATCACCGACTGGAGAGTGTTTATAAAGCAAAAACTGTTCCTTTGCATGCACAGTCAGGCAGGAAGCAAGTCCAAGCCGAAAGTCTGTCCACCACAAGCAATTGGGCATCCGCCATTATTGAAAGGCGGCTTATGAAAAGTCCCCATTGCTGAAAGCTGCTGGTCTGTTTCACAAGCAATGCCGTCCTTTCCACTCCATGCAGGTATTTCACTTTTCCTCCACATTTCACTGGTTTCCGTGGAATCTTCTCAAGAGCAACCTGATGATTATAAGTCTATTGTGGAATCTACTTCTGATGCCCTTACTCAAGCTCCAACTGAGCCATTGGACCATCGCACACCAGCTCAAGACCGGGAGTCTTTCGTGATCGTATCCCTCTTCTCGTATGGAGGAACGTCTTCTGCGTGCGAAGATACAGATATCCCTCTTCTCGTATGGAGGAACGTCTTCTGCCTGCGAAGATACAGATAGCAGCAGTACCCATACCTGTTGCAGAGCTGAATCTACGTCTTCTGCCTGCGAAGATACAGATAGCAGCAGTACCCATACCTGTTGCAGAGCTGAATCTCCATCTCGATAAGTATCTGCATCTGGATGTGTTGCTGCTTAAACAAGGTAAACTGCTGATTCAACCCAGGCTGCTAGCTTTCGAACGGGTGAGGATGCTGGATCAAGTTTTAGCCAGTTGCCAGATCCATATGCAGATCGAATTGGACCCGTTCCAGATCCCGTTGGCCCCAGGTTCTACTTCCGGCACATCTTCGATTTACTGGTATGCAAGTCTGGTGTGAGTTGAAGATATTCGGCATAAGCCCTCTGTTAGCCAGTTGCCAGATCCATATGCAGATCTACTTCCGGCACATCTTCGATTTACTGGTATGCAAGTTTGGTGTGAGTTGAAGATATTCGGCATAAACCCTCTTTGCTTTTGCAGCCTGAATGACCAAGTGCACTTGTTCTAGAGCAACATGCAGAGTAGCCGCTTTTGCAGCCTGAATGACCAGGTGCACTTGTTCTAGAGCAACATGCAGAGTAGCCATGCAGAGTAGACACAGGGCAGACACATTGCAAGAGTGTTCACGCAGAGTAGACACAGGGCAGACACATTGCAAGAGTGTTCACGCAGCAACCTGTACCTGTACGTCAACCTGATAGTACAATGTGCCAAGCATTATCCCAAGCATTAAACGCTTAGGATTAATGCTAGCATTAAACTGCTCTAACACTGAATGGCAAAAACAAATTATTTATAACCTATGTTTAACCTATGTTTTTGCCTCTAGCCTCGGGAAGAGGCCAAATAACACAGTGAATTATTATGTATGAAAAAACTTTGGATATACTCCCTCAACCGGCGCTAAGAAGCAGGTCACAAGCAGGTGAATTAATGTTAACATCGTTCTTTCCAATTACTATAGTCCCTGGCCATTGCTAAATGGCAGGGACTAATAAGAAGTAGTGAATTAATGTTAACATCGTTCTTTCCAATTACTATAGTCCCTGGCCATTGCCAAATGGCAGGGACTAATAAGAAGTACGGAAAAGCTAAAATATCATTTCTTTAACCTTCAAGGAAATATTTTCTAACTATAAAATAAAAATAGCTAATTTTAATAATATGTTTAATAATGTATTTCAATGAACAATTATTTCTCCAGAACACGTTCCTACACATCATTCAATTTTCTGGGTCTCTTGAACATTCATTCATTGACTTAAACCCACTTACTCTATCATCCAGAAACAAGCGTAGGAACACTCAAAATATTCTCTTTCACAGTCAAGATACTCCCTTTTAGAGGTCTCTTTTTTAAGGGTTTCTTGAACAATTTTGTCCAAGTCACATACAATTATTGACTTCACCCGCTAATTGTATAATCCAGAAACAAGTGTGACTCAAAAGATTCTCTTTCACAGTCAAGATATTCGCGGTTTTGGGGGATTTTGAGGATTATTCACCACTCTGCAACCTGCAACTTGCTTTGATCACTTTCTTGGAAAGTGACCTTCGTAGTTTTAGTGGGAGTCGCAACTTGCTTTGATCACTTTCTTGGAAAGTGACCTTCGTAGTTTTAGTGGGAGTCGCAACGACATCCACTCCTGCCGTCTAAATCCGGAAATTCCTATTTCCACCACTATAGGAAAGTTAATGCATCCTGATATGCAGGGGGATAGTGGGTCCCTTGCATTTATATTTCTGCGAAAGTCAACTTTGGCATGTTAGCAGCAAGGCATCCACTATCCCCCTGCATGTCAGGGTGCATTAACTTTCCTACAGTGGTGGAAATAGTATCTTGCGTCTAAACCCTACTCACAAACTTTCAAACGCGCCACCACGACCTTTGTCAAATACAGGATTTCAAGCGAGCTACTGCTGCAAGTGTATAAGTGGAGAGCCAGGGTCTGCAAATTTGAGGTTTAGGGTTTACTGCGACGACAATGGGTTGCTCAATCTTTATCTTCTGCTGCTTCTTATCATTCATAATGGCGTCTTCTCTGCTAACAGACAACCCACCCTCCCGTGGAGGTGAAACCGCAGATGCGGCGGCTCTGATGGCGTTGAAACGGGCAATAACTAATGATCCCTTGCTCTCCCTGCGCGACTGGAATTATACTTCCAACCATTTCTGCAATTTTACGGGTGTCAAATGTAGCAGCAACACCCACGAATTGCGAGTTATAGGAATCAATATAAGCAGGATGAGCCTGAATGGCACCATCCCTTCCCACTTGGGGAATTTATCGCTCCTGCAGTCTCTCGATCTCTCCCATAACGGATTTACGGGTAACATACCCGGGGCTTTGGGACGTCTGCGGCAACTCAGGGAGCTCTACCTCTCTGCAAATGCTCTCACAGGGACAATTCCGCACCAGTTGGGCGACTTAAAGAACCTGCAATTGCTGGCCTCTTACGGGAACGCCCACACAGGTTCGATTCCTGGGACCCTCGGAAACTGTTCAATGCTGAGCAAGATTGATTTATCTTTAAATCAGTTGACGGGAACTATCCCTTCGGAAATCGGCCTGCTCACTCGTCTCCGGTTTCTTAATCTCTACCAAAACTATCTCACCGGCGCCATTCCGCCATCTCTTCTCAACTGCACAGAGCTCCGGCGACTGTCGCTGACCTACAATGATATCTCCGGGCCGATTCCGTCAGAAATAGGATCCAGGCTGACGAAACTAGAGGTATTGCTTCTGTTCGGGACCAATCTTCAGGGCCGGATTCCGGCATCACTGATGAACTGCTCCCGTCTCTGGCGTCTTGAAGTCGGATCCAGAGAGCTCACTGGAGTCATACCTCAAGCACTGGGCAGGCTGCTTCAGCTCAGGATCCTCATATTGTCCAGTAGCAGCTTCATCACAGGGAGAATCGCTATATTTGGAGCCCTTTCCAACTGTACCAAATTGGAGGAGCTAGATTTGTCCGACAACCATCTTACAGGTACTCTGCCTCCCGCCATCGGCCAACTTTCTCAGACTTTAACATTCTTTAATGTAGAGAAAAACGCCATTAACGGCCCCATACCCCAAACTATCGGCAATCTCTCCATGCTGACAATATTATACATGGGTAGAAATTCCCTGGGCGGTACCATTCCTTATTCAATCACAAACCTCCTTACTCTGCAAGCTCTCGATCTGAGCGGCAATAGATTCCAAGGCAACATTCCTATGGAATTCCAACGAATGAACCAAAGCCTCACATATCTGTATCTCTCTGCTAACAAGCTATCAGGCTCAATTCCTGAGATCATCGGCGCGCTCAAAAATCTCAGAGAGCTCAACTTAAGCATGAACAGATTTGAGGGAAGGATACCGCCGCAAATCGGGGGATGCAAGTATCTGGAGCTCCTCGATCTCTCGCAGAATAAGCTCTCTGGCGTCATTCCTTCGGAGGTTGCAAATCTTCGAAACCTGCATACTGCTTTTGATCTATCGGTCAATGCTTTGACAGGGCCCGTGCCTCCAGAAGTGGGAGGAATGCAGATGGCTCAGCTCATAGATCTCTCCAATAACAAGCTGTCCGGGGACGTCCCTCCCCAAATGACGGAGTGGGTCGGCGTGCTGTACCTCAATCTCTCTTTCAATCGTCTCACAGGCTCTGTTCCTGCATCGATCGGGGAGAAACTGTCACTCGTTCAGGTCATAGATATGTCTCACAACAATATAACAGGGCAGGTTCCCGATTCCATATCCAAGCTCGGAATGCTTTGGATCTTGAATCTCTCCTATAATGATTTATCGGGCTCGGTTCCATGTTCTGGTGCATTCAAGAACCTGAACATTACGGCGTTCATAGGCAATCCTGGACTTTGTGGGAAGTGTTTTGGCTTAACGGGTTGCTTGCTGGACAAGCCCAGTTCTACAAACAAGAAGAACAAGAGGAAGATAATAGTAATATCGATTTCCTGTGGAGTGGGTATCTGTGTGGTGTTTTGCATTGGACTCATATTTTGGATTTTCAAACAAGGAGCATCCAAGACCGTGTCCAACCCAGCATCGAATCCGGTAGACTTGATATCCCATTTGAGAATCTCAAGGGAAGAACTCCGCAGAGCAACAGAAAATTTCAGCCCCGGGAATCTACTGGGAGTTGGAAGCTTCGGATCGGTTTACAGGGGAACTTTAGCAGGAGGCGAGACTGTTGCCGTTAAGGTGTTCGCCGGTCTAGACGGTGAAGACGGAGAGAAGAGCTTCGGAAGGGAGTGCAGAACGTTGGGCAAAGTCCGGCATCGGAATCTACTGAAAATCATCACGGCGTGCTCCACTGCGGATTTCAAGGCTTTGGTATTAGAATTCATGCCCAACGGGAACCTGGACGGCCATCTCCACGGGGTGGGGACTGAGAAGCTCAGTTTGGAGATGCGGTTACGCATTCTGTTGGATGTTGCGCACGGGTTATCGTATCTACATCACGACAGCTGTCCGCCTATTGTGCACTGTGATCTGAAACCGCATAACGTGTTACTGGACGAAGACATGACAGCTCATCTTGCTGATTTCGGATTGGCCCGTATGTTCGCCCAATCCGACGTGGCATCCACGACAACTTCAACACTGAAGGGATCCGTTGGCTATATCGCCCCTGGTATCAACTCCTCCCATTTTTTTATGTATCCGGAATGTCTATTAGTAGCTTCTTGCATCTTCTACGATATGTTTAAAATTATTAATTTTTGAATTTGTTTAATGTAGAATATGGAGTAGGGGGCGAAATTTCTTCAAAGGGGGATGTGTACAGTTATGGAATTTTGACGTTGGAGGTGGTGACAGAGAAGAGACCCACGGATGAGATGTTCAGAGGTGGAGTTACACTCTCAAATTGGGTCTCAATGGCATTCGATGATATTAGGAATGAAGACTCCCCTCGCGGTCATATGATGTTAGAAGCTTTAGCGCGCCTCGGTGTACAGTGCAGTGCGGAATCTCCAGAGAATCGACCAAATATGCGCCAAGTGGTGACCACATTAACACAGCTTTCGCATACCAACTTTGATTAACAGGTAAACTCAACGCCCGTCATTTAAAAATGTGAGCGAAGAGGGAATCTGAACGGTCATTTCTTAAAAAAATGTAACTTTAAATAAACGCATATCTCTGTTGTAAATTGTGTGGGATATGCGAGTCGTCAATACTATACTGCTCCATAATGATTGTGATATCAAGAATCTACATGTTAATTATAAATGGATGTGGGAATTTTATTTTTAGATATTTTGAAAAGTAACGTTTTAGATGGAGTGAAAGCTAACTATGTATGTTTAATCTTTGCACATCTCATGTGAAGTGTGTTTAATATTCTCAAAGGGGACTTAACGCCCCTGATTGTTTTAATTGTGTTTGTGCTGGACCTGGGCACTTCTCAAGCAAACCATTCCCCAAACCTGTTTGAGCGCTTTTTACACTTGCCAACGTTGGACCAGTGAATTTTTCAGACTCGTTGCATATAACTACCACAACATTTTCCCAATTCATAGTCGAGTATGTAGACTAGTCTCTCGTATATCGAAATCACTCTTGATCCCCTATTTGAGTAAATCCAGTTCCATCTGATCTGCGAGTATTTGGAGTTCTGTTAGTGCAGTTTCAGGGTTTTTTCAGCTACTGTTTTGCGAGCATTTTCAAAGGTCTTCTCTGAAGAACATTTTAAAGCCATGTCACGTGTGTATGTTGGCAATTTGGATCCTCGGACCACTAAACGTGAGTTGGAGGATGAATTTCGTGTTTTTGAGGATGAATTCCGCAGGCAATGCACAAAATCACATGTTGAATAACTGTATTTGCAGGAATTTCAAGCATGAATGTTGTGAGCATTGATAAGCTATTTGTGAGAAAGGTGGCAACAATAACAATCACAGTTTAAGTTATTTATGTTCCCGCCTGGCTGTTGATTGTACAACAATTTCTGGAATCAAGCTACTGATAGTTTTGCTCGTATGGTAACCAACAAAAACATCGAAACTGGGTATCTGTTGGGTATTTTTAAATGGAGAAATACCAAAACCAAAATAAAAATTCACCACAGAGACAATGCTCTGTTTCCTCTGTCCAGGATCTTTACTCAAGAAAGCTTTTAAAACAAATTGACTCAGAAGACAACACAGTCACAAAGCATTTGTATTAATTAAAACAAACATTCTGTTACATATTTCTTCCTCTGTTCAAAGAGGGAATCACAAAAAAAAAACTCTGCTTCTCTCATAGATTTTCCACTGCTGTGGATATTACATAAATTGTCCTCTGTTCTTCAATGACTAAAAACAAAACATTACAGCCCCTGTTTCTTTTGGAAATTTCGCACTGCTGTGCACCAAAAATTACACACACTGCTTTGCGCAGCCACCATACATACCACGCACAAAAAAAAAACTTACATGACACATATATGAAAACATAAAAAAATATAACGTATGCATGCCCATAACTATATTAAAGGGCCTCACCTAAATCTACATAAAACATATATAAAAAATATATGTGGGACGTATGCCCATCACCAAAATTAAAGCCTCCACCTAAAAACTATGTAAAACATTAAAGACACTGAATTCCCTTCTCGGCGGTCAATGCAAAAGTCTTTCACTCCACGCAAGATGTGATTTGACGCAGGCGGAATGCACATTCGGAAAATCGACGGCGGAGATCGCGCGCCCATCTGATCCGACGTGGTTCGCACACCCTCCTCGGGCAAACCAAACGACCTTTACCATCCGGGGAAAGCGGTTTTGGGCGTCGTACAAGAGACGTGTGGCGGAGCTTGATTGCGGTGGCACCCTTCATACGGAAACAACCATTTGCAAATGGCGGTGCGGGGAAGACCGGGCGGTTTTCCAAAACCACCGCGCTGTTGAAATTACAATTTAACACTCCCCTTTAATTTTAACAGTCGCGCGTTCGGTCATTCCCAAACACTTTCTCAAAAATTCGAAACTCTTCTGAACCAGTGGCTTTGTCAAGATGTCTGCAACCTGTTCCTGAGTCCTGCAATGTTCTAGGACGATTTCTCCATTGTTCACTAATTCTCTGATGTAGTGAAACCTTGTATCAATGTGTTTCGTTCTCTTATGAAACACAGAATTCTTTGACAAAGCAATAGCTGAGCTATTGTCACAAAAGACCACTGTCGCTTTTGCCTACTCTTGGCCTAAGCTTCTCAACATCCTTCTCATCCATACTGCCTGGCATGCTGCTGCTGTCGCTGCCACATATTCTGCCTCTGCTGTAGATAATGCTACAATGGATTGCTTCTTAGAAGCCCATGAGATGGCTCCTGAACCCATATTAAAAACATAACCGGAAGTGCTCTTCCGATCATCTACACTTCCAGCCCAATCGCTATCTGTGTACCCAACCAAATCTGAATGTTCTGAGGCATGATATAAAATTCCAAACATTTTAGTGCCTTTGACATACCTCAAAATTCTCTTTGCTGCCTGCTAATGTGCCTCCTTCGGCCTCTCCATGAACCTGGAAATCAAACTAACAGTATACATAATATCAGGCCTAGTTGCTGTTAAATACATAAGGCTGCCAACAATACTCTTGTACAAAATAGGATCAAAATCCTTGCTGCTGTCATCTCTGCTGAGTTTTAATCCCATCACTGTGGGAGTGATTGCTGCCTTGCATTCTTCCATCTTAAATCTGCCCAAAACTTTATTTACATATCTTGCTTGAGATATAAAAATTCCTTTTTCATTTTGATCTACTTCTATGCCTAAGAAGTATTTCAATAAACCCATGTCAGTCATTTCAAATTCATCCTTCATGACTGATTTAAAATTCTCAATAAGATAAATATCATTTCCAGTGAAAATAACATCATCTACATACAAGACAACAATTAAAATTTTACCATCTTTTTCTTTGATGTAGACTGTGGGTTCTCCTTCACATTTGTCAAATTCATTATCCAAGAGATATGAATCTATCCTGTTGTACCATGCTCTTGGCGCTTGCTTCAGCCCATAAAGAGCTTTCTTCAATTTGCACACTTTGTGCTCTTCTCCTTTCTTCTCATATCCGAGAGGCTGTTCCACATAAACCTCTTCCATTAACACTCCATTTAGGAATGCTGATTTCACATCCATTTGGTAGACTTTCCATTTGTTTTGAGCTGCTATAGACAGCACTGCTCTCACGGTTTCCATTTTTGCAACCGGGGCGAAAGTCTCCTCATAATCTCTCCCATACTGCTGCTTGTAGCCTTTGACAACCAGCCTTGCTTTATGCCTTTCAATCTTGCCTTCAGCATTGCTCTTGGTCTTGTAGACCCATTTCACACCAATGACTTCTTTGCCTTTTGGTAACTCAACCAAATCCCATGTTTTGTTTCTCTCTATGGCATTGATCTCCTCATCCATAGCTTCTATCCATTTCCTATCTTTAATTGCATCCTCGAAATGAATAGGATCATCAACATGACAAAACAAGGCAAATAAGGAATTCATTCCTTCTTCATAAATTTCACTTAGATTTCTAAACTTCTTACCTCGTTCACTTGGTGTGCAAGTGCTTGAAGATGCACTTGAATTTCCTCCTTGTGGTGTGCTTGGAGAAGCACTCTCATTGATCCTCAATGGCGTACCTTGCTGTTCTTGTGTTGATGCTGTTGTTTGAGGATTCATTTCAGCCACCTCCTCTTCATCCTCATCATGAGACAAACAGTTTTTAACATTCACTGTTTTCTCGATGCTTCCATCCCAAGCTTCCTCTTCAATGAATTGAACATCCCTGCTTACAAAAAATTTCTTGGTAGATGGGATATACAGCCTGTAGGCTTTGGATTCATCACTATATCCAACAAGGATACACTTCTCCCCTTTGCTGTCCAACTTCCTCCTTAGCTGATCTGGAATGTGTGCATAGGCCACACATCCAAAAACTCTCATGTGGGTGACTCCTTGCTTTCTCCCACTCCATGCCTCTTCTGGCACTTTGTTCATGACTGCTTTTGTAGGACACCTGTTCAAAATATAAACTGCACAATGTACAGCTTCAGCCCAATACTCATTTGGCAAATGCTTTGCCTTCAACATGCTCATTGCCATCTCCATGATGGTTCCGTTCTTCCTTTCAGCAACTCCATTTTGCTGTGGGGTGTACCTGGCTGTAAACTGTTTATGAATTCCATTTTCTCTACAAAACTTTAGGAATTCATTGGAGATATACTCACCTCCTCTATCAGTTCTCAAAACTTTTATATGCAGCCCGCTTTGGTTCTCCACAAGTGCTTTGAAATTTTGGAATTTCACAAACACTTCACTTTTGTTTTTAAGGAAATATGCCCAAGTCTTCCTTGTAAAATCATCAATGAATGTTAAGAAATATAGGCTGCCTGCTAATGATGGAGCTTGCATTGGTCCACACAAATCTGAGTGGATAATCTCTAAGGGTGCCTTTGCCCTTATGCTTTTCCCTGATGGAAAACTTTCTCTATGTTGTTTGCCCAATATACAACCTTCACAAAGGCTGTCCGGCTTCTCTATTAATGGTAATCCTTTCACCATTCTTTTTCTGCTCAATAAGTTTAGACCTCCAAAATTTAGATGCCCGAATCTCACGTGCCATAACCAATTTTCATCCTTTGGCACGCTTTGGAAGGCCTCTTGGGTGACTGCTGCCATTTCCCTTTTGTTCTTCATGTCTGCCCTGATCCGGAGAGGGAACATCCTGTTCCTTGTCATCTTCACTTCAGCAATGCATCTTTTGCTGGGTGGTATATCCATGATGGTGCACACATCATTTACAAAGTAAACATTGTAGCCCTTTTGGATAAGCTGTCCAACACTCAATAGGTTACATCTCATTCCGGGGACATAGTAGACATCTGCTATGGTTTTCCTTTCTCCTTGTTTTGTAAATATTTTTACCTCCCCTTTTCCCATAACAAACACTTTACTATCAGTTCCTAGTGTGACCTCTGATTTCAAATTCTGATTTAAGGCTGAAAAGAGGGCTATATTCCCTGTCATATGGTTGCTGCAACCTGAGTCTAAAAACCATATGTCCTCACTATGTGTTTCAGCCATGTTACAAGCTAACAGGACATTTTCTTGACTGCTGTTTTCTCTTGTAACATTTGCATTTTGTCTGTTGTTCATATCATGATGTTTCTTTCTACAATCACTAGCATAATGTCCATACTTTTTGCAATAATAGCATTGAATATTAGATTTATCATACCTTTGTCCTTGAGCCTGATACTGATCTCTTTGTTGGCTGCTGCCTTGACCTTGGTTCTGATTTGGATTGCTGCCTCTTCCTTGTGCATTTGATGCGCTGTTCTTTCCACCTCTGTTCTGGCTTCTGCCTCTTCCTCTTCGGTTTCCTCTTCCTTGACCTCTTCCTCTTCCAAAGGACATCTGGGTCTTGAAGGCTTGCTCAAGGGATGAGTTTTCATTCCTACTCAACCTCTGCTCATGAGTTATCAGTGATGCATGTAGCTCATCAACTGAATAGTTTGAGAGATCCTTTGTCTCTTCAATGGTGGTGACTATGGCATCGAACCTTGAGGGTAAGACCCTCAATATTTTCTCCACTATTCTTCTATCTTCAATTGTTTCTCCATGAGTTCTCATTTGTGTGATTACACCAATCACATGAGTGAAGAATGATTCAATGTTGTCTGACTCCTTCATGTTCAAGTTTTCAAAATCCTTTCTCAGCATTTGCAATTTTGCTGTCTTCACTCTCTCCATGCCTTGATAGGCAGTTTTTAGGGTTTGCCATGCATTGTGTGATGTTGTAGCTGCTGCTATCCTTGGGAATATACTCTGGTCCACTGCTTGATACAACAAGACAATGGCCTTTGCATCCTTCTTCCTATTGAGTTTCAATAGGTCCTTCTCTCCCTGAGTTAGGTTATTAAATGCTGTTTCATCTGCTGGTTCCTCAAACCCATATTCTACTAGTTCCCATATATCTTGAGAGATGAACAAAGCTCTCATGGTTATAGACCAGTAGTCATAGTTCTTCCCATTAAAGTGTGGGAGCTGGGTGTTGAACATACCCATGCTTGTGCTTGCCATTCCTTGCATCTTGAACTATGGTTTTAAATCCTTGACTGTGATTTTTTTTTAAAAAAACAACTGACTGTCTTCAGCAATAACAAGAGAAATGTTTTTGGGGAATACCTGAATCCTTCGCTGTCTAAGTCTTCTGTCTGCCTGAGAAGTTTTCCTGCAGCAACAACCTTCTCCCTTCAGCTTCTTTAACTTCTTTAAAGAGCCTGGTCCTACTCCGATACCACTGTTGGGTATTTTTAAATGGAGAAATACCAAAACCAAAATAAAAATTCACCACAGAGACAATGCTCTGTTTCCTCTGTCCAGGATCTTTACACAGGAAAGCTTTTAAAACAAATTGACTCAGAAGACAACACAGTCACAAAGCATTTCTATTAATTAAAACAAACATTCTGTTACATATTTCTTCCTCTGTTCAAAGAGGGAATCACAAAAAAAAACTCTGCTTCTCTCACAGATTTTCCACTGCTGTGGATATTACATAAATTGTCCTCTGTTCTTCAATGGCTAAAAACAAAACATTACAGCCCCTGTTTCTTTTGGAAATCTCGCACTGCTGTGCACCAAAAATTACACACACTGCTTTGCGCAGCCACCATACATACCACGCACACAAAAAAAACTTACATAACACATATATGAAAACATAAAAAAATATAACGTATGCATGCCCATAACTATATTAAAGGGCCTCACCTAAATCTACATAAAACATATATAAAAAATATATATGGGACGTATGCCCATCACCAAAATTAAAGCCTCCACCTAAAAACTACGTAAAACATTAAAGACACTGAATTCCCTTCTCGGCGGTCAATGCAAAAGTCTTTCACTCCACGCAAGATGTGATTTGACGCAGGCGGAATGCACATTCGGGAAATCGACGGCGGAGATCGCGCGCCCAGCTGATCCGACGTGGTTCGCACACCCTCCTCGGGCAAACCAAACGACCTTTACCGTCCGGGGAAAGCGGTTTTGGGCGTCGTACAAGAGACGCGTGGCGGAGCTTGATTGCGGCGGCACCCTTCATACGGAAACAACCATTTGCAAATGGCGGTGCGGGGAAGACCGGGCGGTTTTCCAAAACCACCGCGCTGTTGAAATTACAATTTAACAGTATTGTGCATTTTCGCACTAGTGGAAGTCCTTGTCTGAGAAGGTCATGCTTGTCTAAGAAGCATCAGTCTCTTGGAATGTCGACATATTGAAGGAACGTTGGAGCTAGAGCTGGAAGTCAAGAACACGATTTTCTCCTCTCTCTCTCAAAACACAAGTCATGTTAAATGTTAAGATTTGAGTGCATTGAAGTTGAAACAAGTTGTGGACTATAGATGGTGTGTTGATTCGTTGACTTTATATGTCATTGTTCTTTTTAAGTCGTGGAATGTATATGGTTTGTTGATGTTATACGCCCAGGGTTCATGTTCCTTGTATGTATATCTAACCAATAAGTGCGTTGAAGCCTAGTGTGTGCGTTGAAGGATCACGCATATTCATCTGCGAGTGTTGTCATATGCTTTGAATAGGAGATTGCATTGGTCAATATTGTATGTATGTCATATGCCTAAGTTGAACCATATTTGCACACTGCATTGATATATATTATTCAATTGCACTGGTTGATGAGTTGAATTTTGCAGCATTTTCATAAGAGTAAGAATCGAAGAGTGTAGAGAACATTAAAAAAAAGCGCTATAAGTTGTAGCTAGAAAAAAATTTGTGTAATTTGTAGTCTAAAAAAATAATTGTAAGGTTGGACAAAATGGCTAGGATTGATGAAGTATTAGAGTTACCCAATACTTTAATACATTCTTTTACTAACAACACAATCTAAATCAACAAAAATACTCTTTCTGACATTAAAAATTGTTTGCAAAATGCACAAGAAAACATTGAATTTTTGCAACTAGAGTCTCAACTTCAGCAAGATGAGTCACAACAAAAAAGGCATCCTTTTGAACTTGTTTTTTTTCAAAAAAATCCCTTATTTGACTTTGAAACAGGATCCTATCAATGATCAGCAAGTCATCAAATGAATAATGTTGAGGTTGATTCATATCAAGTGCTCATTTCAGAAGCAGATTTGAATACAAGTGTGGAAATTCAGTCTACACTTCCCAAAACAATCATTAGATCTTGGGAAGAGCTTGTCAACAACAAGCACAAAACAAGCCTTGGATATGATAAGGAGGCGTCCTTTCATATTCTAGATTAGTCAAATCCCATCCAGTTCCATAGTGTTGGGTTTCTTCATGACAATTCACCTTCAGTTATTCCAAATTCTACTCCTCTTCCACAACAACTATAATAGATTGTTAAATGGCAACATTGTGACAAAGTTTTCCATATGAAATATCATTGTTTTGATCTTCACTCGTGCAAGCATTTTGATCAACACACTCATTCTTCAAACATATGGTTAAAAAAAAACGCTTGCAAGAACAAAGATTCACCTTGGATGGATCACTTCTTGGCAATGGGCTTCAATAACCAAGATGTTGGCATTATGGTTCAAGTGTTGTCCTTGATGGCAACTCACTCAGTGGATGGTACAGGTGCTCAAAGGTTAGTACAGGTGATGGCAACTTAATCAGAAGACAGATCTCAGTACAGCATGGCAAGAAAGCTCATACACGCTGTTTCGTTAAGCCCAAGTCGCGTGTACACGCAAGTTCGATTCAGAAAAAGCGCGTGTATGTGGAAAGGTTCCTTTGGTTCATGGTGGTTAGACCTTGGAAGTTGTGCCTATGATTTCGGACCATTATGTCTCGACGGGCGTGTCGATCCCTAGTTTTAAAGTTGATGGTATTGTGTTACTATGGTTTTGGCTCTTGGTATTGAGAAAGGCCTAAGGCTATATAAGGAGAAGAAGATCATTAGGCAAACATTATCTTTCGACAAGGCATGAATATCTAAGAGAGAAAGAGATCTGATATGCAGGTTCTGAGTTGGTTGATCTGAGCTAAGGAGAGATCTCATCGGTTGATGGAGAACTAGATCTAAGGAGAGATCGGGATCAAATGGTTTGAAATGCACTATCATGTTATGGTTGATTATGCGTATTTCTAGATCTGCATATTGTCGCAATGTTACGTTCTGAGTCTAACTAATATCTGGTACAGCTGCAAGTTGAGAAAGTTTATTTTTAGATCTGTACGCAGGTTGGTTTCGGTAAAAGCGCGTGTATACGCGGTTTCTGCTCATTAAAGTAGCGTATATCTTTTGAAGCTTGATTTGGGTTTACAGTGGGATCTGACTGTTATTACAGAGTTCTGTAGTCTGCTCTGTGTTCTGGTAACTGGTGATTGACAGGGTTCAGTGGTTCAGTGATTCAAAGTTGGTTGTTTTATGCTTCAATGATCTGTTGTGAAAATTGAATGAATTGTGGTCTTCAGATTGTAATATTGTGCTTCAGGAATATCCAAGTCTGAAAATGTATGAAAAGTGATACCTGGAAGAAGGAAGATTGTAGGTCAGCACCTACGTACTAGTATCTTGGCTAGTACAAAAGCAAAAGGGGGTTGGAGCTCCCTTCCAAGGAAGTTTGGAGAACGAGAGAAGGTTGAAGCCTTCTGCAGGTTGTAGCCTGCGTACTGGTATAAGGCTGCACCAGTACAAAAGATTGTAAACTGAAGTTTCATATTAAGAAAGATAGAGACAACTTGCAGCAGGTGGTTTTCACCCACATTGGGTTTCCACCTTATATCTTGGTGTTCATGTGTGTGGCTTTTTATCTGTTATGTTATACTGCACATGTTTACTGTTAATATGATGAATAATGTCCTGATGCACTTAATTGAAGAATAAGCCAACTAAATTGTGAGTTTTCTGCTTATACGCTGTTTTACTTCGTCACAGTAGCGTGTACACGCTGGTTCACTTAACTGAAGTAGCGTATATGTTTTGGGCATTTGAAAAGTTTGATTAATCTGATAATACTGATTCACCCCCCCTCTCAGTATTATTTCCAACAATTGGTATCAGAGCAGGTCCTTCAGAGAAGCTTGATCGCTTGAAGGAAGATCATTCATCATGAGCAACTACGAGAAAGAAGCATCAATCAGGCCACCGGTTTTTGATGGAACAAATTTCAATTATTGGAAGGTAAGAGTTACTGCATATCTTCAATCTCTTGGTACAGAAGTTTGGGACATTGTAGAAAAAGGCTATGCTTTTCCTTCAGCTACTCCTACAGATCCAGATGAAAAAAAGGCATATGAAACAAATGCAAAAGCAGTCGCTACCCTATTAGGAAGTATATCTCAAACAGAATTCATGAAGGTCATGCACTTCAAATCAGCAAAAGAAATATGGGACAAAATGATCACTAGCTATGAAGGAGATGAACAGGTAAAGGAAGCTAAACTTCAAACACTCAGGATTCAATATGAGACTCTCAGGATGTATAATGATGAAAGTGTGGCTAATTATTTTCTCCGGGTAGATGAGATTGTTAATTGTATGAAAAACTTGGGTGAAGAAATAAGAGAAACTATAGTAGTTCAAAAGGTTCTAAGATCTTTATCCCCCAAGTTTGAATCTAAAGTATCTGCAATAGAAGAAAAAGAAAATCTCCGTGTTCTCACTATGTCTCAGCTACATGGAATTCTAACCGCTTATGAAATGAGAAAGGGAGGTCCATCTGACAGAAGGGAAGCTGCTTTTAAGGCATCAGGAAAAGAAGATTACTATGAAGCAAGCCATGTTCCAGAAGAAGAGGAAGAAGAATCAAATTTTGTCAGAAATCTTCAAAGGGGTTCTGGAAGGTTCAGAGGTAAGCTACCTTTCAAATGTTTTGCTTGTGGGAAAGTAGGTCATTATGCTGCAAAATGTCCTTATAAGGATAAAGGAAAAGAACCTGCTAGATGGAACAAGAAACAAAGTGCAAATAGGAAAAGCTACTACACCCATGAAGATAGTGATGGCTTATCAAACAGTGATGAAGATGAACAAGGTAATAAATATAAGCTGTTAATGGCATTTGAAGATGATGATTATGAGGATGCTATAGATGTGGATAATCTCTATAATGAAATCACTAGACTCAAGAGAAGCATAGAAGAAAGGAATGTGATTATTGATACTTTGCAATTTCAAATTGATGAAAAGGAAAAACATCTTGAAAAACTAGAAGGTGAAATTGTTGGTCTCAGAAAAGAAATTGAGAAAACAAAAACTATTAATCTTAAATTTGTCAAAGGATCTGAAACCTTGGATGAGATTATTAGTGTGCAGCGGTCTCCTCTAAACAAAACAGGTTTGGGCTATAATGGAGAAACCTCTCAAGCATCCACCTCAAAAAGTTATCTTGATGCAGCAAGAGGAAATGAGCGGAAGAACAATGAAGATAATCAGGTAAAGCAGGGACGTGTTACAAACAGAAACTATCAGGGACAATCCTCCTTAAGGATGAACAAAAGCTACAACCAACCACAGGTAAAATCTTCTCAGTTTGGCTCAAGAACAGATGAAAATAGAAATTACAATCAGTTGGCTGGTAGATTCAATAACCGCAGAAGCTTCTTCAATGGACAATGCTTTTCTTGCCACAACTTTGGTCACAGAGCAGCTCAATGTGTTGCATATAAAACAATCATGACTAGGGAAGCTAAAAAACAAAGAAGTATGACAGGGATTACAAAAAGGACCTATAACAACTTTTCGGTGCTTGAAAATGAAGTTGAATGTTCTATTTGCAATAATTTTGGTCATAAAGACTCTGAATGCAGGAGCAGGTTTCAAGAGAAAAAGGAACAAGCCACAAGCACCAAAACATGGAGAATAAAGGAACCTCAAACAGAAAGATGTGGGATAGCATTTTATGCAGAAGGACAGGAAAATCTATGGTACATTGACAGTGGATGTTCGAAACATATGACAGGTGATAAAGAAAAACTTGAATCTTATTCTACTTTAGAAAAGGGAAAGAAAGTCTCTTTTGGAAATGATACTCCTGCTACTATAAAAGGAAAAGGTATTGCTCCTTTAAAAGAAAAGGTCAAGGCTGGAAATGTTTTGTATGTTGATGGATTGAAACATAATCTTCTAAGTGTCAGCCAGATGTGTGATCAAAAAACAGAGGTTATTTTCAGATCGAATGGATGTCTTGTTCGTGATCTTGATACAGGTAAAACAGTTCTCAAAGGCAAAAGAACTCCAAATAATCTGTACATATTTGAAGAAGAACAACAACAATGCTATCTTAGCAAGGATGAAGAGCACTGGTTATGGCATCGAAGGTTGGGACATCTAAGCTTCTCACAAATAAGGAAAGCATGCAAATATCAGGCAGTTCGCGATCTTCCAGATATCAAAATTCCAGACAACACCATATGCAAATCTTGTCAGTTTGGAAAGCAGACCAGAACTAACTTTCCAGAGAAGGAAGGGTCAGCTAGCTTGCCTCTTGAGCTAGTCCATACAGATGTATGTGGTCCATTTAGGAAAAGGTCACCTCGAGGAGAAGAATATCTGATATTATTCATTGATGATTTCTCAAGGTTTGTTTGGTTAGGGCTTATGAAGCACAAAGATGAAGCATTCGAAAAATTCAAATCCTTCAAAGCATTGGCCGAAAATGAATCAGGACACAAAATCAAGTGCCTCAGATCTGACAGAGGTGGGGAGTTCACATCAAATGAATTTTTTGATTTCTGCGATGAACATGGGATAAGAAGAGAATTCTCTACAGCTAGAACTCCTCAGCAAAATGGGGTTGTGGAAAGAATGAACAGAACTATCCAACAAATGGCTCGTGCTATGCTCGATGAATCAGGTACTCCTGCAACCTTCTGGGGAGAAGCCGCACATGCTGCTGTTATCATTCTTAACAAAACAAATGTCCGAGTAAACAGCACTCAAACACCTCATGAGCTTTGGAGTGGTAAAACTCCTTCCGTGAAGCATTTCAAAATCTTTGGGAGCAAATGTTATATTAAGAACACTGATGAGCAACTTGGCAAACTTGAACTTAGAGCAGATGAGGGCATTCTTCTTGGTTATTCTCCACATAGCAAAGCATACAAGTGCTACAATAAAAGACTTGGCAGAATTGTTGACAGTATTGATATAGTGGTTGATGAGAAGGGATATATTCCTAGGCAAGTTCATCATGAAGAAGATGAAGGTTACTCTCAAAGGCGAAATGATGAAGAAGAAGAACCTCAAGAAGAAGAAGAATCTCAAGAAGAACCAGAGGAGCAGACAAGAATAGAAGAGAAGACTCCATCCAGATATGTCCAAAAGAATCATCCAGAAACTCAGATTGTGGGGCAGAAAGAAGCAGGAGTACAAACAAGAAGGACACTTGCAGAAGCTTCAAGCTACTTGGCTCTACTCTCCTCCATTGAACCACAAAATGTGAAAGAAGCATGCAAAGATGAATGTTGGGTCAAAGCAATGGATGAAGAACTTGAGCAAATCGAAAGGAACAACACTTGGGAATTGGTTCCTAGACCAAAAGATAAGAATGTAATAGGAACAAAATGGGTCTTCAAGAATAAGTTAAATGAAAATGGAGAAGTAATTAGAAACAAGGCCAGACTTGTTTGTAAAGGGTATGCACAGCAAGAAGGAATAGATTTTGAAGAGACCTTTGCTCCTGTGGCAAGACTAGAGGCCATCCGAATGTTCCTTGCTCTCTCAAGCTTTCAAAACTTCAAGGTATTTCAAATGGACGTGAAATCAGCCTTCCTGAATGGAGACTTAGAAGAAGAAGTATATATTGAGCAGCCAGATGGGTTCATTCTTGGGAATGATCCAAACCTTGTATGCAGATTGAAAAAGGCTCTCTATGGGCTCAAACAAGCCCCAAGGGCTTGGTACTATCGGTTGGACAAATATCTTCACCAACAAGGCTTTTCAAAAGGATCAGCAGATAGCAATCTCTATATAAAAGTTGAAAATAACAAATTGCTAATTCTTGTTGTTTATGTAGATGATATTATTTTTGGCAGCAATGAAGAAACTATGAGTCAAAACTTTGCCTTGGTTATGCAGAAAGAGTTCGAAATGTCACTTCTTGGAGAATTGACATATTTTCTTGGATTGCAAATCCAACAAAATGAAGGAGGTATCTTCTTGTCTCAAACCAAATACCTCAAGCAGATCTTGAAGAAGTATGGCATGGAAGAGTCAAAACCAGTATGTACACCCATGGTTACAGGATGCAGCCTCAGTGCAAATGATGAATCAGCAGCAGTTCACCAACCCACTTATAGATCCATGATTGGGAGTTTGCTTTATTTGGCAGGTACTCGACCAGATATTACTCATGCAGTAGGGATGGTTGGAAGATTTCAAGCCAACCCAAAGGAAACCCATCTTCAGGCAGTCAAAAGAATCTTCAAATATCTTCAAGGGACCCAAAACTATGGCTTATGGTATCCTAGAAATACAGATCTCACTCTTCATGCTTACACAGATGCAGATTGGGCTGGAAGTGTGGATGATAGGAAAAGCACAAGTGGAGGTGCTTTCTTCATGGGTTCCAGATTAGTGTCTTGGTTCAGCAAGAAGCAAAGTTCGATTGCCTTATCTACAGCTGAAGCAGAATATGTGGCTGCAGCATCTTGTTGCACACAACTTCTTTGGATGATGCAGACCTTGCAGGACTTTCAAATCACTTGCACTCCACCTGTCTCTATCTTATGTGATAATACAAGTGCAATCAGCATTTCAAAGAATCCAGTCATGCACTCAAAGACCAAGCACATACCAATCAAGTACCATTTTCTTCGGGAACAAGTGCTTGAGCAGAAGGTCAAATTGGAGTATGTTCCTTCTAAGGAGCAAGTTGCTGATATTCTCACAAAACCACTGCCCAGGGAAACTTTTGAATATCTCAGACAAAAGCTGGGAGTAGTTGATGCTTCATCCTGTTGTTGAAATTTGTTTGTTCTACAGAAAAGTTGGTATACGCAGGTTACGAAAGGGATATGAGCGTATACACGCGGATTTATGTTGAGTAAGTCGCGTGTATGCTGGACGCTTGTTGCAGAAAGAATATCCGCGTACATACGCTGCTTTATACAGGATAAAACGCGTATATGAAGTTCTGAACAGCAAAGGAAAACTCTGAAGTTCTGAACAGCAATAGGAATGTCAGAAGTATTCAGGCACAGTTTCAGGGAGTGCAACAGGCACAGGTTCAGGGGGAGCAGCTCAAAAGTCTCATAAAGCATTGTTGGCATTCAGATGTTTTGGTTGATTGGTTTAAGAAGGAGCTCAGAAAGAAATTCTCGTTGCTGATCTAACAAGATGTTTATCAGATGCTGCTGGTGTCTTTCCTAAGTCTTGGTCTAGATCTGTTGTCTCTATGTCATGTATCTCTCTTGTCTCTTTTATGGTGTCAAGGTCATGTAACGACCTTTGTTGGTTTCCCCACTATGCCTGGGATGAATGATGAAATGTTCATGTATTATCATGGTTAGGTGGATGAGTCAATATTGATGTATCCCCACTTGGTTGGGTGGATGAGTCATTTTTTTGTATATCCTCACTTAGTTGAGAAATGGATGTATGTATGAGTCTTTGGTTATAGGAAGGTCTTTTATGATGTATAGAGTCATGTTCTTCTTGAAGAACATCTTTTGCAGATCTTGCCTACAGTCAAGGGGAGCATGAACAGCACTTGGTGAGCAGGATGGATAGATTGGTACTCTTTGGCATTCACAAAGGGGGAGCACACTTGGAGATTTCAGCATGTACTCAGGGGGAGTATGGACAGCAGTATGGACAGCAGAAGGATTACCAAGGAAGAGAATATCTTGGTCCTCCCTTTGCCCTTGATGTCAAAGGGGGAGAGTGACTTGGTGTGGTGGTTGCCATCAAGTCCAAAGGGGGAGATTGTTGGCATTATGGTTCAAGTGTTGTCCTTGATGGCAACTCACTCAGTGGATGGTACAGGTGCTCAAAGGTTAGTACAGGTGATGGCAACTTAATCAGAAGACAGATCTCAGTACAGCATGGCAAGAAAGCTCATACACGCTGTTTCGTTAAGCCCAAGTTGCGTGTACACGCAAGTTCGATTCAGAAAAAGCGCGTGTATGTGGAAAGGTTCCTTTGGTTCATGGTGGTTAGACCTTGGAAGTTGTGCCTATGATTTCGGACCATTATGTCTCGACGGGCGTGTCGATCCCTAGTTTTAAAGTTGATGGTATTGTGTTACTATGGTTTTGGCTCTTGGTATTGAGAAAGGCCTAAGGCTATATAAGGAGAAGAAGATCATTAGGCAAACATTATCTTTCGACAAGGCATGAATATCTAAGAGAGAAAGAGATCTGATATGCAGGTTCTGAGTTGGTTGATCTGAGCTAAGGAGAGATCTCATCGGTTGATGGAGAACTAGATCTAAGGAGAGATCGGGATCAAATGGTTTGAAATGCACTATCATGTTATGGTTGATTATGCGTATTTCTAGATCTGCATATTGTCGCAATGTTACGTTCTGAGTCTAACTAATATCTGGTACAGCTGCAAGTTGAGAAAGTTTATTTTTAGATCTGTACGCAGGTTGGTTTCGGTAAAAGCGCGTGTATACGCGGTTTCTGCTCATTAAAGTAGCGTATATCTTTTGAAGCTTGATTTGGGTTTACAGTGGGATCTGACTGTTATTACAGAGTTCTGTAGTCTGCTCTGTGTTCTGGTAACTGGTGATTGACAGGGTTCAGTGGTTCAGTGATTCAAAGTTGGTTGTTTTATGCTTCAATGATCTGTTGTGAAAATTGAATGAATTGTGGTCTTCAGATTGTAATATTGTGCTTCAGGAATATCCAAGTCTGAAAATGTATGAAAAGTGATACCTGGAAGAAGGAAGATTGTAGGTCAGCACCTACGTACTAGTATCTTGGCTAGTACAAAAGCAAAAGGGGGTTGGAGCTCCCTTCCAAGGAAGTTTGGAGAACGAGAGAAGGTTGAAGCCTTCTGCAGGTTGTAGCCTGCGTACTGGTATAAGGCTGCACCAGTACAAAAGATTGTAAACTGAAGTTTCATATTAAGAAAGATAGAGACAACTTGCAGCAGGTGGTTTTCACCCACATTGGGTTTCCACCTTATATCTTGGTGTTCATGTGTGTGGCTTTTTATCTGTTCTGTTATACTGCACATGTTTACTGTTAATATGATGAATAATGTCCTGATGCACTTAATTGAAGAATAAGCCAACTAAATTGTGAGTTTTCTGCTTATACGCTGTTTTACTTCGTCACAGTAGCGTGTACACGCTGGTTCACTTAACTGAAGTAGCGTATATGTTTTGGGCATTTGAAAAGTTTGATTAATCTGATAATACTGATTCACCCCCCCTCTCAGTATTATTTCCAACACAAGAAGATATTTCGCTCATACAATAGGATTTGTTCTTGAATATTGAAAAGTCTTGCAATTGAGATCTCTTCATCTTCTTACCTTATATTTGAAAGGGGGGAAGTGATGGTCATATAGAAGCTTCAAAGCCAATTCAATTCAGCCTGAGTCACAACCTGCCATACTAGATTCAGAGTTGTATCCAGAGACAAAGATGCCCTTAAACATGCCTTTGGTTGGTGTCAGCCTTAAACCATCTTTGCGGGGTTGAGACCTCCCTTTTTAGGTTGAGCTTCTCCCTCCGCAAAGAATTTGGGACACTTCCTCTAGCAGAAGACTTCAACTTCTTGCCAATTTTGGAATAGTTCCAGGGATTGCATTAAGCATTCCAAAGTTTGTGGTCATCCTTAAACCACAGCAGGTTGTAGACCTCCCTTTTCTAGGTTCAAGGTCTCCCTCTCCAAATCATTATGGACACTTCTTCTAACAGAAGATTTCAACTTTTTGCCAGATTTGGAAGTGTTCCAGGAACTGCACTAAGCATTCTAGTGTTGGTGGTCATCCTTAAACCACCCCCTTATACCAACATTTCAGCGAACACATTCAGCCTAGTGTTGCCATGCATATTTTTGCACATTTTGTATTACAACTCTCTTTTTGGACTCATATATACCCCTTCGGATTAAGGGAGGGAATATTGGACACTTAATCCTCTAAGGGTTGGTGTGGAAGCTGAACAATCAAAGGGAGTCCAAGAGACCACTTGGAATATGAAACCAAGGATCACCAGACTTATAAAAATATGTATCATTGTGAATAATAATGCATTCAATGCTTATCTTAATTTGTTGTCCATTATTTGTGTGTATGTCTAACACAATTTTACTCATAAAATAATAATCATATAATTAATATTTTTATATCATTTTGTTTGTTTTTTAAATTGTAATATATATATATATATATATATATATATATATATATATAAGAATTATAAATATAAAATTAATTAATATTAATTAAATTAATTTATGAATATTTATCTATTAATTAAATTTTATTTATAAATATAATTGTTAATATTGATAAAACTAAAATCATGACAATTAAATCTAAAAAGATTGCTAATGATAATTTTATTTATGATAACAATTATTTGGAGGAAGTTCTTTCTCTTATTTTATACAAATGTGACGTTTGGGGTTGCAATATATTCAAAGAGTTGTGGGGAAATATTGAACAAATTGAAAAGTAATTTATAACATACAACCTCAAAATTAAATACATAACTCCCTACCCTATCATCTTAATTGAAGCATGTCTTTCCCCCATTAAAAGAATCACTATGACTAGACATCTCATTTATAAGAATTTATAATTAAATCCAAAAATATCACTAATGATACTTTCATTCATGATAACTATTATTTGGAGGAAGTCACTTCTCTTATTTTATATGAATGTGACACTTAGGGTTGCAATATATCCAAAGAGTTGTGGGGAAGGGTTGGACAAATTGAAAATTAGTTTAGAACCTACAACCTCAAAATTAAAAGTAATAATCCCTATCCTTTCCTCTTGATTGAAGTGTGTCTTCCCCCATTGAAAGCATGGCTATGACTAGGCATCTTATTTATATGAATTTCTACAACATGGAAGCTAAGAGGTTTCCTAAAATTCCTTCTAACTCTAGTCAAAACCCACACCAATGATTCAAGCAAGGATGGCATGTAAGGATGCTCATTTTTGGCTCAACAACTGGGGGATAAAGGAGGAGCTCATCTTGCAAAATAAAAATAATACTAAAAGTATTATTACTTCCAAATTCAAGGAGAAACAATGGGGCCATAAAGAGTTAGAGGGAAAATGGAAACTAAGATATTATAAGGCGGTGATCAGCGCCAATCTAGAAAACTAACAATATATTTTTATCTTGACTAGTGTTAAGAAGAAAATAAACATTGTTAAGATAAAAGATTAATTCTCACGATCTTCATAGTGAAACTAGATATTGGTCAATTCCGACTTTGTCAACTGTGCGATATTGAGATGATTGAAGATGAAAATCACTTTCTCTTAGATTCTCCATCTTATACCCTCATTCTGTCTAATTTTCAAAATATTTGTCACACTACCAAGCTTCTTAAGCTTTTAAGTCAACAAAATTAAGGTGATCTCGGAACTCTTCTCTAACTTCTTTGAGCATAGAAATTAAATGCTAAATAATTTTGATTACTCTCTTACCTTCTTAAGGTCTGAATTTAATTTAATTGTCAATAACTAATAAATAGATGGTAGGGATTTAACATCTATGGAATGATTTTAATAATAGTCTAGATAGAGGTAGAAATTGATTTCAAAAATAGTTATGCCCTTTTTTTTTCAATTAAATTAAAAAAATATTATAAAATTAATTTAAAATAAAATCTATCTAAAATATTGTGAATGTGAAATGAGTCATGATTTTTTGGGCATGTCGTATTCCTAAGTCACGGTATTGCTTCATGGAATTGTAACAAAATCTATTTATAAGTTAATAATCTTCATATTAAAGTAGGGGTGAATCTCTATGGTTAATAATTTTTTCTCGTATTTATATGCGCGCGCGTGTGTGTATGTGTATTTAACTTATATATTAATTATTTTAATAATAAAAATAATAAAGTTATAATTTTAGTTAATTTTTATGATTTTTTTTAAATTTTGGTAATTTGAGATGTATTATGATATATGTGTTTTGATGTCCATCAATATTTACCAATCATTTAATTTATACGATTGCACTAATTAAATATTCAATATTCAATTGATTAATAATACTCTTATTGTTGAACTTTGAAATGAATATACAAGGACAAATCATAACCATTTTAGTGAACGACTACTGGGTAACCCTATCTGTGGCCCTAATCATTCTATCATTCTTACACTGTGGGAAGTTTGATCCCATTGACTGACCACTAAACTGTAATCAAAACTATGTCATGCCAAAACATTGTATCCAACAAAACTAACACAATTACAATTTATTTTTTTTATAAATTTATAAATTTGTTTTAGAGTTTTAATGAGTTTTTTATTTTATATATATTTTTATGTTGATAAGCATGTAGGGTTTTCAGAGTTTTAATTTAATTATCAATATGTTGATGGTGCAGGATACCACCAACATACAGGGGGTCTCTCCGATGTGAAGTCCCAGTTAGACCTCACACCGTTTAAAGTAGGAGCCCCATCTAGAGTATCGACCCGACCACCATAACTCTAAGGTTTGCCTTGGTTTCAATGGATAACATAAGAGATTATACACATAAACTTTGAACAAACAAGTAATTTGACATTGTGAAATGCCAATTACAATGTGTAAAAGGAGGCTTTCACAAGAGGTAAATAAAGAGTGATCTTCTAGGAGGAAAGTTATAGTACTATCCTAAGAGAGACACATGAGAGCAAGGAAAGATTCATTAGTTATCCAGCAAAATAGTTCGCATAGACACAACAATCATTAAAGCAAATACAACACACATTCAACAAGATAAGCACCAAAGCCAATGAAGTAGTTCAATTTCTTTAGTACATATGAACATAATGTATATCACAAACATCTAAAGAATAATCTTACAACATTTACGATACATACATGAAAGTGTGTTGGCTCAATGAGCTTCTAATTATTAAGTGAAAGATCCAAGTACATAGTTACAATGGTGAGCCACTAGCTCTAGTAGTGGAACATTAAGTCACTTCTTGCTTCTCCAGTAATGATCTTCTCTGCTATGTCAAGCTGAAGAAGCTAAGGCTAGCTCTCCAAAGTCTATGACTCCAAAATCCCATTGCTTGAGTTATGAGGTTTCTTTTATAACAAGAGGAATGAAATTTCATATCCCCTATGACTCTTGAGCTACCCTCATGACTCTTGGACTCCTAAATGACCTTTGAACTTCTATAAGACTCTTTGGTCCACATGTGACTCTTGGACTTCCACATATTTACATTTTGTAATTTCCTTTTGATGATACATCATTACATTCCACATCATGTGGCAAGACACATTGATACATATGACATTATGATGACACTTGTCCAAGCCATAGCTTGGCAATGATGACATGGAACTTCAAGATGATGTGGCAATGCCAAGCTGATCTCCTCACTACTATGTCTATCATTCTTGATGGTAGATATGATTTGTTCTTTATCTTCACCCTCCAAAGGGTTTTGGATCAGTATTGGGACCTTCTGACTCATCATGAAATGTATTCATTCTGTCATGTTCCAGGATCTGCTTCATGTCTTCATGATAGTTCTTCTTTGTGCTTCTTCTATGTAAGTGCTTCCTTGTTCCTTCTCTTTGACATCTTCCTTGAGAATCACCTTGCCTGGTTGAGGAGGTACACCTACCAATGAAGTTCACTCATGACAAGGCAAGACTAGTTTGGAAACCATCTATCCCATCCCTACTTTTCTCATGGAAGAAGCTGCTTTTGATGGGCTTGTGTAAGGATTGAAGGGAAAGGATTTCTATGAATGACACAGTTGAGCTTAGCAGTGGCTGAGGAAGGCACCACTGCTCACTAGAACTGTGGCATGTGCTCTAAAGAGGGGCTCTTCAGGGTCCAACACAGTGGGAAAGTGCAAGAGACAGTGTGATGATCTTGCTGACTAAAACTACGCAGTGCGCAAGGCTCAAGGGAGAAGGAGACAATGCTAGCTTAGTTGAGCATCACAATGACTGAGAGAGTCCCTGACTGTGGACTAGAACTACGACATGCACTCAGGAGGCAGGGTAGGACTTAATGACTACATAGTGAGGGAGTCTAGTGGACAAGGGTTGACGGCTTGTTGACTAAAATTGTGACATGCGCTATGACTGTGAGGCATACTTTAGGAAGAGAACATTTTTCTTCAGTAGTGATCTAAGAGAGGCTTCAATGTCCACTAGAACCGCGACATGTGATGGGAAGGAAATCATAACAAGACATAGTGCAGTGAGGGGTTGTAATCAAAAGTGGGAGCAGGACTAAGCATTGCAACTACAAAATCCATAGTACTTGAGAGGGAGGTTTCCAGGCTAGCACAATTTGCTTCTGCAGTGGCTAATTCTCCACTAGAAATGCGACATGCAACCAAGAAGGCTCACTGGAAAAGGAGATTGCGCATTTGGCTAAGGCAGGCAATAGAAGGTAAGTCACTTTTCCTAGGAGATTCTTAATGCATTGTGAGAGGGAAGAGACCTTGTATTGCATAGTTTGTTTTTGCAAAGGACCACTAGAAATTCTCCATGTACTATAAAAGGCAGAGGTGATGAAAAATCGATGTAGTGAGTCAGTACAAACAACAAGGGTTAGGTGACTATGCTTTGAAGGTTCTCAATGCACAATGATAGGAGCTGACCTTGGGGAAGACTCAATGCACAAGTATGGGAGGAAGAGGTCTCATCAATGAAGCTCATGGATATGTTATGCTCATCACCTTGTAAGAGAGTCAATTCCTTCATAACTTGCTCTGGGCAGTAGGACCAAGAAGAGCTCCAAAATGGTCAAGTGTGGGATCAGTAGAGTAAGAGAGGGAAAAGAACCCGAACGAGACTCAAACATAGATCACACATATGGAAGCATCAATACAGGCCAAGGGAATGCATAAGACTCATGAACAACAATCACACCTTGAAATGAAAACAAAGCGACTCTTATTTCTAGGTGAAACTGTTGAAGCACCACATTGCGACACTTACAATACATGTTGTGACAAAAGTGTCAACTATGATTAGAATGTGTGCTAAGCTATAGGAATGTGTATAGCACATATTATTATAATATGTGGGACCATCTAATGCAGAAAAGTGCACTAGATATGCCTCTAGTGTTGTGCAAAGGTGTGACACATACAAGAGTGGAAATAGTTAGAAGCGACACTTGCGACAATAAGAAAACGTGAAAACAAAAATTACAAACGCTAAAGAAATTGAAAGTGACACATGCTAGAGTGAGGATAACATGAAAGCACCACTTGCTAAAATGAAAGCAAGAAAAAATGACCGTCTAAAAAGGGAAAGAAACACTTATGAAAGCAAAGGTGTGCATGATCTGAAAATTGGAGGAAAACTCCTATAAACTGATCATCCTCTGATACTTTGCAAGTTAACAAAAATGGGTCTTTAAAGACAAAATATGTTTCACAACTTCTTCAATATGGTGAGTTAATTTTTCACATGAACTTAAAAGAGAAACAAATTCATATGCAACTCAAGATGATAAACATGAAGAAAAGAAACCAACATTTGATAACGAAGTTCACCCCTCCTGGGCTACGTCTCCGAGCCTTTCTCCAATGACTAGATCACTATATTGATTTTGACAACAAATGAGTACATTACAACTTGTTGACACTAGAGTGGCTTCTTTCTCCTACAAATAATTCTCACTCATAAAGATTACTCCCTACAATAAGTCATGAAAATGTCAACATAAAAATGACTCTTCCACAATAGGTCCTTGTAGTCCACCTGAAATCAAAAGCATAAACATGCAACATCTTCACAATGAAGAGTTGAAAATGGATTTTCTCCTAAACACATTGAGAAAATACTAAAAAGAGCTTCTCTACAGAAGTAACAACTATTGCATATGAAACTGGAAGGTTGGAAAACCTTTGACTAGGATCTCTCCATGCTAAAAAATGCCTTCTTCTTGCTGCAATTGCAAAACTCTGATTGTCTCTAGCACTAAAGGACTTGAATCTGTAAAAAATTCCATCGTACAATACGCAAATAAGAAAAATGAGGCTTCCATTGAGTACAGGACACTCAAAAACCCCCATTTAGGCTCGTCTTGAGCTCAAAAAGGTTAAAAATTGAGCCAGATATGCTTCTCAAGGCCAAGCTCTGTTATATGTCCTACAATTTGGAAAAACCTGCTAACTGCGAGACGATTGCATCCTTTACACAATTTATCGAGTGACAATTTCGTCAAGGACTAGCGTGATTCCTGATGAAGAAGGTGCATTTTGTCACTTGATTAAAACATGCCATAACCCCTTAAGCGCGAAAATGGGGTCACGTGGAACCATGTGGCCGGAGGCTGAGGCCCACTCCCATCAGCTAAGCTCCTGGTCTATCAACATGTGGTCACGTTGTCATGATAGGGTCGGGGATTGGGGCCAACTATCTGCCTCCGCCAACTCTGGCTCCTTCCACTCCAGGGTCATGGTCACATAATAGTCATGGGACCAGCAACTGGGGTGGGCCAGGTGCCAGCAGGTCTTCCCCCTTTGTCGTGGGCTTGTGGACTCATGGCACAACAAAAAACGGGGGTCAGGCTTAACCGCTCACCCCCTCTGGTTTACCTTTGTCTGCGGTCATGTGGGTGACGCATACGAGCTGGGGTCAGGGCCTAAACGCCTCACCTCATTCCTTTTATGCTGTGGGCATATGGGTAATGCATGAGACCAAGGCCTGTGGCTTAATCCTCGCCCTCTCCACCAAGCTCTCTTCCGCAGGGTCCTATGGCTTAATCCATGCCCTCTCCATCAAGCTCTCTTCTGTAGGGTCTTCTGGTGCCGATCGTGACCATGGGCCAGGGCTTAAAGCCTCGCCCTCTCTACTCCACTTGTGGTCGTATGGTTGATGAGCCTCGGTATTGTAACAAGAATGTTGCAACTCCCAAGGCTACCAACTTTAATTATCAACCCGTGGTTCGTACAAACTTACGAGGTATCGACACTATATGTACATCATATAATGTGTCATTCCTTTTCTTTCATGATGTAATGGAGTGCATGTACTGAAATCAAATCCTAAACTAATTGCAGAAAATGAACTGCTCGAAATGGAAACCCTAACCTATTGCAAGAAATAAAGTATAAGGAAAGAAACATATTCTAATTGCATAAAGATCATGAACTAAATGTAAAAGAAACCTAACTCAACCCTATTTATCACATGTGATACTAACTGAACATGGAATCTGATCTAGGGAGTATTAACTGATGTATGCATGTGCTAATTAAGAAATAAAAAGAACTGTTTTTCTTTATCTTTTCATTTTATAAATGAAAATGTTAATCTTTCCTTGTTCTTTGGCAGGGGA
Source organism: Pinus tabuliformis (assembly GCA_031772625.1). Classification (NCBI taxonomy): domain Eukaryota; kingdom Viridiplantae; phylum Streptophyta; class Pinopsida; order Pinales; family Pinaceae; genus Pinus; species Pinus tabuliformis. The sequence continues at coordinate 367,677,427 of CM062805.1, forward strand.
GACAGGTGTGGAGGAAGAGGGGTGCAATGGTTTTGATGGCATGGAGGTCAAGTAGAGGCCTAATCCTTGCTTAAATAATGATTTTTCTCAATTCGGGCTCAAAACAGGCTGCTATAGGATTTCCTACAGGATGTACTAGTTCCTATAGGATCCCTTGTTTTATTAAAAGAACAGGCCGAAAGCTTAGGAAGTAGTATAGAAGGTGGAATGGAGCTTGGGAAAGGTGTATAATTGAATAATAAGGCATGGAGGTGGTGGACACTACCCAAAACTCAAGCAAGGGCTTCAAGGTACATGGATTTGCTCAATGCAAATGGAAATTTTAGCTTATAAAACAAGAATTCAGATTGAGATTTTAATGAATTTTGGCGCCATGGGGATGAGCCTTGGATGAGGTGAACAAGATGAGGTCTCCCTGCAATGTAGAAGCTCCTGCAACAACACACATTATTGTCCGCATCTATCCACAAATTCATCTATAGATGAGAAAGATTTATTCAATAACAGACAATTACTAGTCTAAAATCCAGAAATTCGAGAACTAGTGAGCTAGTAAATCTATCAAATGCCTAACCTAATAAAGTGCAAATGAGATGGGGTAAATTTTTTATTAAATAGAATGTTTTTGTGATCTAATGCAAGTGGAACCAACTCGATTGAAGCTCGTTAGCATGATCTAAAAAATAGCAGAAATTTATTGTTCTTTGCCACAAAGGAGTTCCAGAAATCTAGATTTGGGAATAAGAAAACTAATCCAAGTATCTCAATGATCACTATGAACTTCCAAAGCTTTTCCAAGGATGAAATTATGTTTTTTATCCTGCATAAGAACTTACATCAACCATTTAACTCAATCCTACAACAAGAAATCATTAATACTAAATGCAAAAATAGAAAGAAACAAGAACAAGAGATGCATGTGAATAAGAAGTGACAAGAAGAAAAGAAAATGATACAAAAGGGATCTGAGGCTCCTGGGATGGCCAAGCCCAAGGAAACTCAGAGTCCTATCAAGGAGACCAAGACTTAGAAGCTGAACATGACACCAATATTCATTATTTCCATCAATACAATTACATCCTTGCAAGAAAATACAATGGAGTTGCAAAAATACGAGTTCTCTCCACAAGAAGACTAATAAAAATCTGCCCCTAGAGGCAAATTCGACTTGGTACTTATACAAAATGATTAGGAATCATTACCCATGAAAGGAGGAAGATTTCCCCACTAAAATCCCTTGATTAGTGGATCTAGTTCCCAATACTAGAAATTTGCATTAAATGACAAGGAACACATTCCTAGATTTTCTCAATCATTGGAGTTCCACAATATGTGCCATAATTCCATAATATCTTGTTGATTTATTATTTAATATTGATCCTCCTGTAGTAGAGAGCAAGTCCCTAAATTATCTCATCCCCCAAATCTTCATAATCTGCTCAATATTCTCATAATATTCTACAAAGATAAATAATATTATGCACAAATATGAAATTATTCATAAACCTTACTAATTAATATATTAAAGTTAAAAATACATTATCTAATGCAAAAAGAGAGGTTTAATATGTTGAAGGATGGTTAGATGGGCCTTAATTTATGTCTAATTTAGAGGCCCATCATACCCCCCTGCTGAAAGTGTTGATCATCCTCTGAGAAACTTAGTGACCTCATTGTGCCTCATTCATGGCCCTCGTGGCCTCTCTCTTGTGCATTCCTCAGTCCTTTCTCTTAAGAATCTTGGTTGTAAGTTCTGCAAGGACAAACCCAAAAATATATTTGTGCATAGAAAAATCACTATTTCTTGAGACCATTAACTTGTCTTCTTCTTTTCTTTTGTGGCCTAGATGATTGCCTAATGGCCTTGGAGTTTTCTGTTTTGATTAGGTCTCTCTTAGGCACTACCTTTTTTTTTTGGTTTTAGCACCATTTGTTCTTTTCTTCCTTCTTGTAGCAACATTGTGTCTTCCTGTAGTAGTCATTCCTTCTATTTCATAGTCTTTTAACTGTATGGGAGTGATGAGAAATGATGTAGAGGGTTTGGAAGATGATGCTAGGGCTCAGAGAGAGTAGTGTAGGTTTGTGAAAATGGAGAGGATGCTTTGTTTTTTTTTTTTTCAAGAAAATTTCAGGGTGAAACAAAGTGTAGGGTTTGTTCTTGAAATTATGATGAATGATGGATAGACAGTGAATATGAAGTGGATGGAGGGCTTGGAGTGCTGTGGTGACTTGGCCTTTGCAAAAATTTCTTCTTTTAACTGTTGTCCCCATTCCTTGAAATCATCACCCTTCATAACTTGACTTTTCCACATTGCATGAGTGAATGAGTGAGTTGAAATTAACTAGTTGAAGGTGGTCGAGACTGCTGACCCATCCTTATTTAGCTTATAAAACCTCATCTCTCATGCATTGACAACACATTTCTAACTATAATATGCTCAATAGAAGAGGTCAAGAATATTTCATACCTGTACCTACCTTATGGTTGTTGGAGAGACATGCATGCTGCTACTCAATTGATGTTGTTGTGCTACTAATGACTCATGTACATCTTCTTGACAGCCTTTTTCTTTTTTGTTGATCTCATTTTACTGATGGGTTGTCTTCTTTTTGATGTGCAGGTGTTGGGGGACCGATATCAACCTTCCCTAAAGAATACCTGACCTTTTGACCCATTTCTCCATCATATTGCCTCTTGTAGCTTCTTCTCGGCCTTCCTGTAGAGATCTTGTAGTAATTCAGGACAACCTCTTGTAGCAGACTTGTTTTGTTCATATCTCCCAAATGGTAGAATGTATTGACCTAAAATTTTCTAAGCATCTTGTCATCATCATTATACACCTCCCCATAAAAAATCTTGGCCAATGGATGCATGAATCTCAAGAAAAACTAAAAATGGATGAAAGTGATGGAGGCTGATTTCTTAGAACCCGTGCACTAGAATTTGCTGAAATTTCTTGGACATGTTACCATCATCCATATGCATCTCCCCATGAAACAACGTTTTAAATGGATGCATGGATATCGATAAAATTGAAAAATGGTTGTTGGTGATGGAGGTTGATTTCTCGAAAACTGTGCACTGGAATTTGTTGAAATTGCTTGAGCATGTTACCATCATCCATATGCATCTCCCCCTAAAACAGCTTGGAAAATGGATGCATGGTTTGAAATATATGACAACAATAGTTTTTTTCTCTATGTATTTCTGTTTCCTGTAGTAAAACAGAGCATTCCTGTAGTTTTTTAGGACAACAAGGAAAATGAGTGGTAGAATCTTGGAAATGATGAGTGGATGGTGGAAATAGATGAGGGTGATGGATTTTCATGGCCTTGGTCATGTTGGAGCATTTGAACAAAGGAGGAGAAAGTCAAAATTTGACTAGGTTTGACCTATTTTTCTTTTGTTAGTGCCAACTTGTTTTTGTTGCTTGCAGATGTTGGAGGACACCTACATTCATCAGAGAGATACATGGAGCACATATTTTTTTATTTTTTCTATTTTTTTCTTCTAGGCCTACTAGCCGCCTCAATGAGGTTTTCAACTAGTAGGTCTGCCTAGGCACCTCAGAGGAGGTTTTCACCTAGGATCTTCTCTTTTTCTCTTTTCTCTTTTTCCCAACCCATTAACTGCCTCATAGAGGTTTTCAATCAATGAGCCAATCTCAGGCGCCTCAAAGGAGGTTTTCACCTGAGATTTTATTTTTTTCCTCTTATTTTTCATTTTTTTTTCTACCCTACCCTACTTGAAAAACAAAATTACTTTCAAGTATAAGAATACTTCCAATGGATCCATGTGCACATCAAGATGAAAGATAAAATGATGTGTAGGCTTGCAATATATGATTTGACATGTACCTGGATTTCACAGACCAAATGATTTGACTTTGAAAGGATCAAGCACAGTTGAAGAAGAGAGTGTTGCTGCAACTTAATGACTGTCTGGAACCATATTTCAATATAGTTGTGATGCCCATGGTCCACTTGCTGATTTGGATCATCTTGGATGTCTTCTTCTTCCATGACCTTCAAATCTTCCTCTTTTTGCTGATTGTTCTCTTGAACACATGGAGGATTTGATGGTAACCATGAGGGAGCTTTCTCAATCTCTGATTTTGTTGTCTGCTCTTCATCAAGTGCGGCCCATGATCCTTTGATCTTCTCTTTTGAATCTTGTTTTTCTGTGTGTTGTCCTTCAATGGCATCAAGAGAATCTCTTTTTTTGAATATTATTCTTGAGCTGAGATGAATACCATTGAGATCGAAATGAGATATCTGGAAGTGTTGTACCTCAACATTGTAAGTGGGTTGAACTACTTCATTGTATGGGTTTGGAAATGGTGGTACAGGTAGTTGAGTGGGAGTGGATATTTGAGATGGATGTGGTTGGGGTTGTGGTTGTGGTGGAGGTGAATTGTAGAGATAACATCGAGTTGGGTATGGAGGATATTGAGGATATTTTGGATGGCTCCCATAAGTTCCTTGCCAACCTTATTTCCAATATTGGTTTTGGGGTTGAGATGGCCAATGTTGCCAAGGAAATGGTGTGTTCCAATTACTTTGAGGTGGATATGCATAAACTTGAAATTGTGAATTAGGCTCTTGCATCATACTAGGTTGACTAGGCTACCATGGTCCTCTTGGAGCTACATAACATAGTTGCTTTGGTGATTGAATTGCTCCATTGTCCTCTTGGTAAACTTCCTTCAACCTTGGTAATGATGGACAATATTTAACATTATGTGATTTTGCATGGACAACACAAATATCAACATCTTTTTTTTTTTTTTTTTAAATTTTTTTTTATCTTGCGTTCTTAACATTTCTACTTGTTCACTTAGATTGCTAAGAATTTCCATTTTAAAGTTATCAAGAAAATTTCCAAGTTTAGCTTGACTTACCAATCTTGATGTTGATTGACTTAGTCTTGCCCTTCCTCTTGATATGTGTTTCCATGTTTCACAAATTTCTTCAAGTGATAATTGGTATATATCACCTTTACTCATGAGATCAAAGAGATCAATTCACTCATCCCTAATTGTTCTAAGTAAGAGGGTTTTTAGTGTGTCAGATCCTAAATGACGTAGGTTTTCCCTCTTAAAATTATACATGAACCTCTCTATTAGATCCTCAAGGCTCCCATCTTCTCTTTGATTCATTCTAAAGATTTCTTCTTTAAGATCATGATATTTATATTTTTGTAAAAATATCTTTTGCATATCATTCCATGATCTTATTGAATTAGTCCCTAAACTCATGAACCATTTAAGACCTCTATCCTTCAATGTTGCCGGAAACAATTTCAATTTTTGAGTTTTTTATAAGTAACCATAAGATCTACAAATAATTTCAAATTCAAAGAGAAATGTTTCTAGATCCTCTGTTGACCATAGACCATGAAATTTTGGAAGAAAAGATGGAGGGATGTTCTTCATGTGCACACTACCATCAGTATCTTGAATGGGAAATCCGAGAGGATCTTCCTCATTGTCATCATCCCCCTCCATTTCTTCTACATTCTTTACCATCTCTTCTTCTTGTACCTGCAAAAGTGGATGGTGATGTGGATCTTACTGCACCACATGATCAAATGGGGGGGTGGGTTGGTGTTGGAGATTTTTTTTTGTTTTTATGGTTCAATGAAAACACTAATACAATGCACTTTTTTATTTTTGAAATGAAATATGCCTAATGCAAATATTTTTTTTCTTTTGGAAAAAGTAAAAAGAAATGAATCAACTAGGGAAGAAAACAATGCATACTTTGACACCTCCCCGGCAACGGCACCAAAAAGTGATGAGCCTCGGTATTGCAACAAGAATGCTGCAACTCCCAAGGCTACCGACTTTAATTATCAACACAGGGTTCAAACAAACTTAAGAGGTATCGACACTATATGTGCAACATACAATGTGTCTTTCCTTTGTTGTCATGATGTAATGGAGTGCATGTACTAAAATCAAATCCTAAACTAATTGTAGAAAATGAACTGCTCGAAATGGAAACCCTAACCTATTGCAAGAAATAAAGTACAAGGAAAGAAACATATTCTAATTGCATAAAGATCATGAACTAAATGTAAAAGAAACCTAACTCAACCCTATTTATCACATGTGATGATTTAAACTAACTGAGCATGGAATATGATCTAGGGAGTATTAACTACTGCATGCATGTGCTAATTAAGAAATAAAAATAACTATTTTTCTTTATCTTTTCATTTTATAAATGCAAATGCTAATCTTTCATTATTCTTTGGTAGGGGAGACAGGTGTGGAGGAACAGGGGTACAATGGTTTTGATGGCTTGGAGGTCAAGTAGAGGCCTAATCCTAGCTTAAATGATGATTTTTCTCAATTCGGGCTCAAAACAGGCTACTACAGGATTTCCTACATGATGTCTATAGGATGTACTAGTTCCTATAGGATCCCTTGTTTTATTACAAGAACAGGCCAAAAGCTTAGGAAGTGGTCTAGAAGGTGGAATGGAGCTTGGGAAAGGTGGATAATGGAATAATAAGGCATGGAGGTGGTGGACACTACCCAAAACTCAAGCAAGGGCTTCAAGATGGGTGGATTTGCTCAATGGAAATGACAATTTTTGCTTATAAAATAAGAATTCGGATTGAGATTTTAGTGGATTTTGGCGACATGGGGATTAGGCTTTGATGAGGCAAACGAGATGAGGTCTCCCTACAATGTAGAAGCTCCTGCAACAACACACATTATTGTCTGCATCTATCCACAAATTCATCTATAGATGGGAAAGATTTATTCAATAACAGACAATTACTAGTCTAAATCCAGAAATTCGAGAACTAGTGAGCTAGTAAATCTATCAAATGCCTAACCTAATCAAGTGAAAATGAAATAGGGTAAATTTTGTTATTAAATAGAATGTTTTTGTGATCTAATGCAAGTGGAACCAACTCAATTGAAGCTCGTTAGCATGCTCTAAAAAATAGCATAAATTTATTGTTCTTTGCCACAAAGGAGTTCCAGAAATCTAGATTTGGGAATAAGAAAACTAATCCAAGTAGCTCAATGATCACTATGACCTTCCAAAGATTTTCCAAGGATGAAATGATGTTTGTGATCCTACAAAATAACTTAGATCAACCATTTAACCCAATCCTACAACAAGAAATCATTAATACTAAATGCAGAAATAAAAAGAAACAAGAACAAGAGATGCATGTGAATAAGAAGTGACAAGAAGAAAAGAAAATGATACAAAAGGAGGGATGGCCAAGCCCAAGGAAACTCAGAGTCCTATGGAGGATACCAAGACTTAGAAGCTAAACATGACACCAATCTTCATTATTTCCATCAATACAATTACATCCCTGCAAGAAAATACAATGGAGCTGCAAAAATACGAGTTCTCTCCATAAGAAGACTAATAAAAATCTATCCCTAGAGGAAAATTCGACTTGGTACTTATACAAAATGATTAGGAATCATTCCCCATGAAAGGAGGAAGCTTTCCCCACCAAAATCCCTTTATTAGTGGATCTGGTTTAGTTAAATTATGGTATGTTCTATGCTTAAGAGAAATTTACTTCAAATCTTCTTATTAGCCCAATATCAATTTCGAGAATTGCAATCACATTAACTTGATAGTAAAATGCAGATAGAACATAAATGTAAACAGTAGAAGACAAGCCAAGACAAGAGACACAAGATGTGGCACCAGGCAGTGACAAACCCCAATGTTGGGAAACCCTTTGATCAATTCTTCTATATTCTTCAATAATTCAGCAGAGAGAGAGAGATAGTACAATTTCACAAATATGTGATTTTACAACAACAGCAATAAAACCCTAACCAACAAAGTCAAATCTGGTCAAACAGCTCACAAATGACCTCAAGTCAACCTTGGTCAACTTAGCCTCCAACAACAAGTATAGGAAGCCCAAAATAGTCCTAAAATGAAGGTCAAACAAGAGTAAACGAAATTCAAAGTTTGTGGTCAACCCTCAATAGTCAACGCTGGTCAAATATATGGTCAAACAGGTCAATGCTTGGCTTCCCAGCAATGCGGCTAGCCTAGGAGAGGCCGCCCAACATAAAACCGCAGTTAAAATACAAGGTTGCTGCTCCACGATTAACCCTAGGTCAACGCTGCCCTAAATCAGACCTATGTCCTTCCTTCTTCCCAAGTGTGAGTGTCTTCCTCCTCCTACGCGTACCCAAATAGACTAGGAGAGAGAGGAATGAGATGGTGAGATGAGTGTCATAATGCCTCAAGGTCTCCTCCTTTTATATGCCACGTTGAGGATAAGCTGGGGGTGTAAAACACTATTTTGCTTGCTGGTCGACCTTGACAAATTGTCAAGAAATACAAATAAATTCATATCTCCATGAATACATGTCAGAATCGGATGATCGTTAGATCAATCCTACACCTCTCGATGAGAGGAATCCAATAAAAATATTAGCTGGCATAAATGAGGTGACCCACATGGAGTTTGGCCCTAGTTTCTGATTTTAACACTCCCTCTCAACTAAGGAGAACTCCATCTACTTGTCGGTACTATTTCTACCATCAAATGCACTGCCCTGCACTGTTCTACTCTTCTCTTCTGAAGTATGAAAAACAATAAATGATCGAGAATGTATCATACCATCCTCTACAGACCCGAAGTCAGTCCCAGATAAAAGAGAGTGTCTAATAGCACTCTTACTGACCCGAAGTCAATCCCAATGAAGAGAGTGTGTCATACCACTCTTACTGATCCGAAATCAGTTCCAAATAAAGACTGTGTCCCATACCACTCTTATTGACCTGAAGCCAGTTCCAAAAGAGAGTGATTTATATCACTCTTACTGACTCGAAGTCAGTTCCAATTGATCCCAGATCCATGTCATCCTAGCATAGGGAGTACGGTAGATACACGATGTTTCCATCGGTACTACTATGGTCCCTATCTTCATTTTCCTACTCATTGGCTAGATGAGAGGTACTTCCCATGAGTCCCAGACTGCATGGGTGGGATGCATCGGCAGGAGAAGGATGAACCACTAATCCTGTCTACATGTCGCCATGGGGTATCACAGGGGAAGGATGAACCATTCACCCTGTACATAGCGCACCACTAGGGGAGGGTATGTCACCCTATAGTCGCTCGTCGCTCCAAGAAGTACCCCAAGCCCCCCGGAGCTCCCAGAGCTCAATGTATGTAGCATACATGACCCTCATAAGAAGGTCTCTCAACAACTCCTAGTCGTTTTCGGAAAGTCAGGAATTTGACCCTTCCGAGGGGCTTCGTCAGAATGTCGTCGACCTGCTCATCATTCCTAATATGATGGAGCCTTATTGCTCCTCGTTGTACCATATCCCGGATAAAGTGGTACCTGATATCGATGTGCTTGGAACGATCATGAAATACATGATTCTCTGATAAATGATTCCCACTCTGGTCATCGCAGGGGATCACGGTAGTATCCAACATCTGTCCAAACAGCTCACTAAAGAGCTTCCTCAACCAGACAGCCTCACAAGAGGCCATACTCGCAACTATGTACTTTGCCTCAGCGGTGCTTCGAGCCACCGACTTCTTCTTCCTTCTCATCCAAGATATCAAAGCAGAACCCAAAGAGAAACAACACCCGAAAGTGTTATTTTGATCCACCACACTGCCTGCCCAATCAGCATTGGAATATCCATACAGCCTCACATCTCCGGCAGTGTATCTCAGTCCATGAGTGATTATGCCCTGAAGATATCTCAAAATATTCTTGGCACCAATCCAATGTGAGTGATGAGGCTCAATCATATATTGGCTCAACATGTTGACTGCAAAAATATGTCCGGACAGGAGTTCACCAAGAACATCAATGCTCTTATGAGTTGATGATACTCAAAAGCATTTCCCAAAATAGGTCTAACAACACTACCGCATAACTTCTTGAAGTTAAACTCCATAGGGGTAGTCATGGGCTTGCATTCCACCATACCAAATCTCTCCAATATCTTCACCACGTATTTTCCTTGAGATAGGAAAATTTCTCCTGGCTTTTTCAAGACCTCCAGCCCTAGGAAATAGTGCATCAGTCCTAGGCCCATCTCAAATTCGGAAGCCAAATCCCTCTTACATTTGTGAATGAGAGGGTGTGCACCTATCAGAAAGAGGTCGTCAACATACAACACTAGTATGAGAGGCTTATCATCTTCAACCTTAAAGTAAAGGTTCAGATCGGCTTCACTCCTAGTGAATCCCAGCTTCATTAGATAGCTATCAATCCTCTCATACCAAGCTCAGGGTGCTTGCTTCAACCCATAGAAGGCTTTCTTCAACCTGCATACATGAGATTCTCGATTATGAATCTCAAACCCCTTGGGTTGTTCCACATAGACTTCCTCTTTAATCAAACCATGCAAGAATGCGGTCTTGACATCCATCTGATGTAGGTTCCATCCTTGTGAAGCAACACGGGCTATGATCAAGCGGATGATGGTGTATCAGGAAACATGTGCAAATATCTCATCATAATCCACACCTTCCTTTTGAGAGAATCCTCGAGCAACAAAGCGAGCCTTGTACTTTTCAACACTCCCATCAGCTCCATGCTTGATTTTGTAAAGCCATTTCGAGGTGAAAATTGTTTTGTCCTGGGGTCTGGGGACCACATCCCAGACATCATTCTTCATGATGGACTCGTATCATTCATTCATAGTATCCTTCCATGCTTGATGCTTCATGACTTCTTTGAATGATGTAGGCTCATTTTGAATGATCTTGCTCATAATGGTCAAGTATCCCTGATACCTGGTCGGCTTCATGCTTTCACGGGAAGTCCCTCTTGGTGCAACATGTCTCTCGGCATCTTCAAGAGTCCCCCTAAGCCATGAGGGCCTCTTCCTAGAAGAGGAAGGCTCTTGTAGAGGGGGATCAATAGGATCCATAGGTTCTTCAACATTGGGCATCGTTTCATTTTCCTTCTCATCCAGCTTCTTGGTGTCAGCTTCTTTATCTTTCCTTAGAATAAGAAGATTGTCAACTTTGTTAAGAGCCATATCTTCATCAAAGGTGACATCATGACTTATTTCGACTTCCCTTTGACCAGCCACATAGATTCTATAGCCCTTAAAATTTTCTCTATAGCCCACAAAGATTCCCTTCTTTCCAGATGCACCCAATTTGCTTCTTTTCTCTTTCGGCACATGAAAATATACAAGACTTCCAAAAATTCTAAAATGAGAGACATCGGATTTCTTACCAGTGAACATTTCTTCGGGAGTCTTGGAATCCAATGCTTGATGAGGGCATCGGTTTTGAACATATACGACGTTATTCGCAGCTTCGGCCCATAGAGACTTTGGAAGCCTTTGATCATGGAGCATGGAACGAACAACTTCCATAATTGTACGGTTCTTCCTCTCAGCCACACCATTCTGCTCAGGAGTGTATGGTGTTGTGGTCTCCCTGTTAATGCCAACTTCTTTGCAAAAGTCATGGAACTCATTGGATTCATACTCAGTCCCATTATCAGTCCTTAAAATCTTGATACTCTTCTCGGTTTGATTCTCGATCAAAGATTTGAAGTGACAGAACCAGGAAAACACTTCATCCTTATTTTTCAAGAATTATATCCAAGTCTTGCGAGAATAATCATCTATAAAAGTGAGATAATATAGATATCCTCCCAAAGAGTTCACGGGCATCATACCAGATATGTCGGAGTGAACCAACTGCAAAATGTCGGAGGTCTTGCTATGGCTTGAGGGGAATGGTCCCCTTTTAAGCTTCCCTTCGGCACACCCTGGAAATACACCTTCATGCTCTACTTTGAACTCAGGCATCCTTGTCACCATCTGTCTCACATCGGGTAGAGCATTATAATGAAGGTGGGAAAACGTTCGGTGCCATAGTTCAGACTATAGAGATGTGTCGCAAGACATGACTCCCAACGGACTTCCTCCAACTTGATATAAAGAGTCAACCCGGAACCCAAGAGTGAAAGCATCTTTAAAATTATTTTTCCACACACATACCTTGCCATCAATGAAGGCCACCTTGTAGCCTTTATCTTCCATTTCCGAAATGGACACCAGGTTCTTCTTGAGATCAGGTACATATAAGACTTCTTGCAAATGGATTGTGTTACCCTGATTTAATTGAAGAGTAACATTCCCTACTCCCTTTACGAGATAGGTGGAATTTTCTCCAAGAATAATCTCCAAGTTTGTCACTTTCTCTATCAGATTAGAGAGAGCTTCCTTGTAACCAGTGAAGTTCCTTGAAGCACCACTCCCAATAAGTTAATTTCCCAACGCATCCGGAGGAGAGGTAGTGGAGAGGGCCGCTATCAGATAATACTCATCTTGCTTATTGTTAACAACATTTGATTCATACCTGGAGTTCCTTGATTTCTTGGAGGGATGACCACTTCCTTGATTTCCCGCATTCCTCTTTCCTTGGGCATTGAACCTACCATTCCTTTGATTGTGTTTGGAGTTGCCCCTAAAGTGATTTTGATCATCTTCATGTGATGTGTCCTTTCTATTTGGACACTCCCTCGCATAGTGGCCAAATTTATTGCAAGCGAAGCATCTTCCCGTCCTTCCACCCTTCGATCCAGGCTTTCCTTTTAAATGACCTTTAGACCCAGAATTATTTCTCCTTTTGGCATGAGAGGAGAAAGGAGTGGGGTTGCCTTTGCTTGAAGGAATTTCTTGTTCCACCATCCTTGTCTCTTCTTGAATGCATCTCGACATAAATTCTTCAAATCCCAGAATTCGATCATTATTGAGAAGAGTGGTTCTAAATATATACCATTCAAATGGGAGCCCTCCAAGGGTAGTGATAGTTAGTTCCCTATCAGGAATGACTTCTCCAATTGATAGGAGATCATTCTTGATCTTAGTGATCCTTAAAAATTACAATTGAATATCCTCAACCTTTCCCTTCTTAATATCCATCAACTTATTTTTTAGGAACAAAACTTGATTTGCATCACTAACTTTAAACAAGCTTACCAGTCTGTCGTAGATCTCCTTGGAGGTGTTCAGCTCGGAAATGTAGGCCACTAGACGCTTGTCAATTGAGTCTCGGATGATCTTCTTCACTTTGAATTCACCCTTAGTGTACTTGTTCTTTGTAGTAGCCGGTGCATTTGATGGAGGTTCCATAATTCTACCCCTCACATAGTCCAACACTTCCTTCTCTTCCAACGTCAAATCAAGAGACATCTTCCATTCGTGATAGTCAGACTTCTCACGGAGCTTGTCTTTGGCCGAGAAGTGTGATGAGGAACCCATGAAGCCTTTTTGACCTTTCCAACTGTCTTTGGTGATTTCTCTTTCACTCTTGCTCGGGATTTGTCTTCACCTCAGCTCTGATTCCATGTTAAATTATGGTATGTTCTATGCTTAAGAGTAATTTACTTCAAATCTTCTTATTGGCCCAATATCAATTTCCAGAATTGCAATCACATTAACTTGATAGTAAAATGAATATAGAACATAAATGTAAACAATAGAAGACAAGCCAAGACAAGAGACACAAGATGTGGCACCAGCCAGGGACAAACCCCTATGCGGGGAAACCCTTTGATCAATTCTTCTATATTCTTCAATAATTCAGCAGAGAGAGAGATAGTACAATTTCACAAATCTGTGATTTTACAATAGAAGCAATAAAACCCTAACCAATAAAGTCAAAGCTGGTCAAACATCTCACAAATGACCTCAAGTCAACCTTGGTCAACTTGGCCTCCAACATCAAGTACAGGCAACCCAAAATAGTCCTGAAATGAAGGTCAAACAACAGTCTACGTAAGTCAAAGTTTGTGGTTAGCCCTCCATAGTCAATGCTGGTCAAATATATGGTCAAACAGGTCAACTCTTGGCTGCCCAGCAATGCAGCTAGCCTAGGAGAGGTTGCCCAACCCAAAACCACAATCAAATCTCCTCTTCGTTGGTCAACGTAGTCAAAATACAACCCTGCTGCTCCACGGTTAACCCTAGGTCAACGCTACCCTAAATCAGGCCTACGTCCTTCCTTCTTCCCAAGTGTGAGTGTCTGCCTCCTCCTACACATACCCAAATAGACTAGGAGAGAGAGGAATGAGATGGTGATATGAGTGTCATAATTCCTCAAGGTCTCCTCCTTTTATATGCCACGTTGAGGATAAGACGGGGGTGTAAAACATTGTTTTGCTTGCTGGCCAACCTTGGCAAATTGTCAAGAAATACAAATAAATTCATATCTCCATGAATACATATCGGAACCGGATGATCGTTAGATCAATCCTACACCTCTCAATGAGAGGAATGCAATAAAAATATCAGCTGCCATAAATGAGGTGACCTACATGGAGTTTGGCCTAGTTTCCAATTTTAACAAGTTCCTAATACTATGAATCTACATTAAATGGCAGGGAACACATTCCTAGATTTTCTCAATCATTGGAGTTCCACAATATGTGCCATAATTCCATAATATCTTTTTGATTTATTATTTAATATTGATCCTCCTGTAGTAGGGAGAAATTCCCTAAATTATCTCCTCCTCCAAATCTTCATAATCTGCCTAATATTCTCATAATATTCCACAAAAATAAATAATATTAGGCACAAATATGCAATTATTCATAAACCTTCCTAATGAACATATTAAAGTTAAAAATACATTATCTAATGCAAAAAGAGAGGTTTAATATGCTAAAGGATGGTTATATGGGCCTTAATTTATGTTTAATTTAGAGGCATGGGCCTTAATTTATGTCTAATTTAGAAGCCCATCAATGGTATTGACGTGAACAGGGACCGAGGCTAACTGCTTGGCCTCTCCTCCCAAAATGCCAAACCATTGGAACTTAAATATATGTGTAGGTCTATGGTTATTAAGAACCATTGTAATGGCCCACTGATAGAGTGTGGAGTTTGGTTGTGGCAGGTCGAGGGGTCGAACACCGATGAGGCCCTTGGGCCCGATATAATTTTTTTGTCCAATCATAGAGGGCCACATGGCACCCTTAATTGGGCCACGTGCTAGCCTCTTATTGGGCCACCTCAAAACCAATACACCAATCAAAATGTGCCAAATGCAATCTGTACATTGATGCCACATATCAAAACTTGATTGGTCCACCACCAACCATACCCTGCATAGTCAGATGATGGCATCAGTTGTATGGACTGCCCAGTCAACCTTGTTGTTGACTTTTTAGTTGTTGATGAAAAACTTCAGAACACCATAACTTCATATGACGTCAGAATTAAGCGATTCAAACATTGTTGGAATCAGGACAATGAACACTATGGCTTGATGTTGGTTTTGGGAGATTCTAAGCACTTTCATTTTTAAGCCTATTTTTAATCTCTGGATCGTACCTTTCTACTAAGAAATTTTGGACCTCCAAAATTATATATTCACTCAACAAATTTGTGAGGAAAAATATCAATAACTTTTCCAATCTCAATCCTTCTTGTTTTGTTTCAATTGGTGCCTTAGCTCCAATCAACGTACTCTACCTTGCCTTCTGTGTGAAGTCTTTATCTTCCTGACAAGATTTGTGGCTTGCTGCAATTCTTCTAAACATGGAGGAACATAAATTTCCATGGATGGAATCTGAACATTCTCTCCAAAATCATATTTCTTTGGCTCAAACAAACTTCACCTTGAAGTTTCTTTTTGCTGAACCCAAACTTGATTTTACACTGGAAATCATAAGCAACTAAATGCTTGCCATGCATTGCTTTGTACTTTGCTTCATTGTCCTCAAGCCACATTTGTACTCTTAGATGAATTGGCTACATTCGTTCAATGACATGCATAGCTTTGTCCACAATACTAAGGTCATCTTCTGCACAATCTTTACTAAAGATCAAATTCACAAACAAGTTTCATATCTAAATACTTGTATGAGTGAGTGCTTGAGACAATTGTAGACATACTGGATGAAATTCAAATGCTCATCCCAAAAGTCCCCAAACAAATGGACTCATCATCAAGCCAAGATAACATAACATGCCAAAGAAAACACACTTGTTGTATATAAGTGATTGTACATGACTTCACTTTACAAAGTACGCAAATGGGAATATACAACAAGTAATTACAATTTTACAAAGAAAGCAAACTGTACAAAATAGTCTACCCATACTTTTCCTAACTAGGCTTATGGGTTCTCTTTCTGCACCTGCTATGCTTCAAAAGGCTTCTTCAGGAAATACATCAGTTTCCACTTTGCCACTTGTTTCTTTCCGTGTGTTGAATCCCATAATTGCTTCTTTTTACAACTCTTTTTGACTCTATTCCTCCATTTTTGACCTTCATAACTACAATTTGGGTATCAGTTTACAAGGTTGATAGAATAGCAAGTACATAATCGTCTTCTATTTCATAAATATCATATTTCTTTATTATTTAACTTAATATCTACCTGAGCTACTGAATTACAACGATTCTGTAGTTGATGTATGTTTCTGTAGCTAAGTCCAAGGTTTGATAGGTTGCGGAGCTTCAACTGAGAAACTGGGCATATGGGTAGTTGGAAATTAGTTGGGACAACGATTTTTTCCTATTTGTAGAAGCTAGATCAATAAAGAAGGTACTCTAACAACTCGGTCAAAGGATAAGTCAACCATCGTAGAAGGCAAATCAAGCAAGCGAGATGCATATTTTTCGCCTCATGATTTGTTGTGTTGATAGAAAATCATGAGAAGATCACGATATCTTATCTTTTACAATTAATTATAGTTAATGTTGATTATCATAGACATAATTATATGAAACATTTATTGTGTAAGGGTTTTATAAATATGCCTCTCGGCATAACTGAGACAGACTTGAATTTTATTTGTAAAAACTCTATTTTGTTATACAAACTTTGTTTCATTCCATTTTCTTGTTGTGCGATCTCAATGTGTGGTTGATCATCTCGTGAAAGTGTTATAGTGCTACCTGCTTCTTGTAGGAGGCCCCCCTCGAGATAGTAAGGTTTTCCTTTTGTTTACAGTTAGAAATTCATTTTATGTTTCCTGTAGATTTCTATCAGTTCATTTAATGATTTAAGTTTTGATTGCTAGATATAGGTTTAAGATTGTTTTGTAGCAGGTTATCTAATCATTTCATTGTTCAGGAGAAGAGAGATTTCTAGTGCACATGGACAAAGTATAATAGCCTTACATTGTAGTGATATAGATAGGATTTTCATTTGCAGAGCTAATCTTTCTTTTTGTTGAAGAAGATTCATTTATAGTGTGATTTTATTGTAGGTGTAATTTTGTTTATAAGCAAGAGTGATTCCATTTGAATGCAAGTGTGATTTTCATTTAAGCAAGTGTGATTTTACTTATAAGCAAGTGTGATTTTCATTTAAGCAAGTGTGATTTTATTTATAAGCAAGAGTGATTTCATTTTAAAGCAAGTGTGTGAGTGATCTTATTTCAAGCAAAGTGTGAGTGTGATTTTATTTTAAGTGTGAAGTTTCTTTTAAGAAGAGTGTGATCATTATTTTAAGTAAGAGAAATAGAATTGGTTCCATTTTTATGAGTGATTTATTTACTTACATAGCTGTAGAGAAACATGTGCATTTCGATATCTCAAATTAACTTAGGAATTTCATGAGTGACAAAGACTCCTAGCACATAAAATGAACATACATTTCATTAGTTTACTAGCCCTGGTTGATAATTCATGTAAGTAATTTAACATCAATTAAATTACCAAACATTTTGGTGTCGTTGTCGGGGAAGTGTATATAGGAGTCTTTTTATTTCTTTTTTTCTTTTCATTAAAATAAATAAATAATAAAAATGATATGCATATGGAAAGATATTATATAGGTAGATTTGTAGGTAGAGGTAGGGGTTCGATTCCAACATCACCACTCACCCCACCACAACCTCGTAGTGCCACACCATCCACCCAAACTCATATTCCATCAATTGTAGGAAAACATAGACTTCCTAAGGTACTTAGATATGAAATCCAACCTAAAGATTCACCAACTTCTTCAACTGAAGTTGTAATAGAAGAAGAAGATCCTACATCCCCAACTGAAGGAGTAATTTTTCTATCTTCAATTGGAGAACAACTTCTAGGACAAGAACTAGAAATCCCTAGTGAAGAGGAAGAAGAAGAAACCTATTTTAACATTCCATTGATAGAAGAACCATAAGAGCTAGAGGAGGAACTAGAAAATCCAATTTTAGAACCTTACATTAGTTCTAAATAATCTATAATGGCAGGAGAAGGGGAAGGGGAAATATGCCAGATTAGGAACATATCTCTCCAGTCCTTTGGCATTTGGAGGGGGAATCCTATAATGTAAATGGTGAAAAACTAGGATTGGAGGTGGAAGAGGAGGAAATAGAGGAGGTGGTAGACGAGGTCCAAAACCTTTTGGATTTCCCATCCTTGATGAAGATACCACAATCACAATGAAAAATATCTCACCCTCCATCCTTCCTAATTTTCATGGATTAAGAAATGAGGATCCTGAAACATTTCTCTTTGTGTTTGAAGTTTTGTGTAGATCTTATGACTACTTGCTTGATACTCAAAAGTTGAAATTGTTTCCAGCCATTCTTAAAGATGCATCATTAAAATGGTTGATGGGCTTAGGAGTACACTCTATAAGAATATGGGAAGAAATGAAAACAACATTCTTAGAAAAATACAAGGATTATTGTACACCTCATAATCTTAAAGATGGATTTTTTAAAATGATGCAAAAATAAGATGAAAATCTTGAAGATTTCGTTGAAAGATTTGCTTATAATGTAAAAAGGGCTAAAATTCATAATCTAGATGAAGAAACTTTGAAAGCTCTCTTACTAAAATCTATCAGAGATGAGTGGATAAAACTTCTCAATCTGATGGGTAAGGGGGATTATTCTCAGTTATCATTTGTAGATATTTGTGAGTTATGCATACACATTTCAAGAGGAAAGGCAAGAACTGAGAAAAATTCAAGAGACCCTGTTATGTCTAGGATTAATAAATCTGCAGTTGGGACAATAAGTAGGGTTGAAATAAGCAATTTTCTTGACAACTTTAAAAATGATGTTTTGGGGAGTCTTAGTGAACAAATTGATACCCTTAAAGTACAAAACAAGCAAAAAGCTGAAAATATTGCATTATCTATCTTTTGTCCAAAACATAGAAAGAAGCATGCCTTGAGAGAATACCCTCTTGACTTAAAAAGTGTAGAAACCTGTGTCATGTGTGAAGAAAATCACGATACAAAGGAATGTCCTTCAATACCAGGTCTTAAAGTTGTCTATCAAGAGGAAGTAATGCTAAATCAAGTAGAACCTATTTGTTTTATTTCTAAGAGACCATGGAAAAATCCACAATCGAGTATAACCCAAGGTTTCAACACTTAAAACATATGCACAACCATCATAAATAAATTGGAATGCACCCATGCCTTGGTAACCTTGGCCTCAACCTTGGGCACAAGGATTGAAAAAACCTTATGGAAAATACCCTCAATATCCTCAATATCCTCAACTTTACCCTATTTTTCCACCACAATATTTTCCTCAGCTTCTTCAACTCTCTCAACCACAAAATCCAAACCCACAACTTTCAATACCATTTCCACAAAAAGCCAAATCAACTGCCTGGTCAACTACTTCCAAATCCAAACAATAAAAATTCACAGTCTGTTTACAAAATGGAAGGTGATCCAAGTGGATCTTGTTGGCCACCAACCTATCCCACTTGGACCCCCACAACTGTCTCTTTCAGTTTTTCAGTTTCCGTAATTGTAGCACAATTTACTATTTTTAGCAGTTTTTTGGGTCCTGAACTTCCGGAGCCATTTTGAGGCCCTAAACGACGTTTTTTGGGAAATCTGGGTTCAACATGGATCCATGGATGGATGTTGCTCTTCCCAAATTTGTAGTGCTCGGATAGATCTTTCTAACAAGCTATTGTATGCGTCAAACGAAGATCGGGTGCCAAAGTTACGACCCCAGGAAGTTGATGTACCAACTTACCCAAAACGGGGCCCACAATTTGGCGTTTCATCTTCTAGGGTTAGGTTTTGGGATGTTAAGGGTTTTTCATTGTTTCTCAATAATAAATATGCCTTCGAGCCTCATTGTAACACAGTTCAGAGGCATGTAGCTGCCACATCTCTTCTCAGAGATAAGCTACCATCGCCCTAGCTAGTTTATTTCCATTTATGTTTGTAAGCATATTTCAGTATTTTACATTAATGAAATGAAGTATTATTTCCACTGCATCTCTGTGTTTATGGTTATCTCTATAATTTGTTGCGTTCCTGTTTAAATCCGGATCAGTGGTATCAAAGCGGTCTGCTTTTTCTCTATTTTTCTTTGCATGTCCCCAACAAGGTCAGGATATAAGGAGTTAGGGCTTGAACTGGTCAAACCTTTGCAAGACCAGCCTTGCAAATCCTGACGGCCTCGCATGGTGGATGAAAAGAAAGACGAGGGGGTAGGAGATCCTATCAAAATCTTGCTCGAAGAAGCCCTCGAGCGGCAAAGGAACGCAATGATGGATAGCTTTGTGCACATCCTTCAGTGGCTACCCAGAGGCGACGCATCGGCTTCCAACAGCTACTCTGGAAATGCCACAACGTTTAAGGTACAAGTTAATTTTGAAATCCCCATCTTCGAGGGTCAAATAGACACAGATGCCGTAGATAAATGGTTAAATCTGCTAGATGGGTATTTTTCTGTTCATGAATTTTCGAGTCGGGAAAAGATTGTTTTCGCTCTTCTCAAAGTAGCCCCCCACGTCAAGGACTGGTGGGAAACCTACTGCGAGCAGAAGAATGAAAGTACGGGCTCACTATTTTCAGCCGCACCCACTTGGGATTCATTCCGGGATGTTGTCAAGGAGCAGTACTACCCTGTCAAAAGCTATGAGGACAAATACATCAAATGGACCACACTGCGGCAGGGAAGGGACCAAGATGTGCTGGAGTTCACAAACATTTTTCATACCCTTCGCACACAGTTGGGTATCAAGGACTCTAAGCTGCATTTGGTACTCAAATATCGCGGCTGCCTACACAGATACATCCAGGAAGAGATGGAGTTCCTGAACATCTCCTCGCTCGGCATGACGTACCAATACACTGTCAAAATCGAGCAAAAGTTCAAACAGAAGAAGCGAGACTTTGGATCTGCAAATCCGAAGACCAAAGGACAAAGCCAAGGCGGGGTGACCCAAGACAACCCGTCGAAGCCGCAAGAAAAGAACAACACCATGAAGTCGAAGAAGGACACAGGAAAGTGGTGTGAGTTCCACAAGAGTCCCACTCATAACACAAGTGAGTGTCGGACCAAGCAGTCGCTGGTGGCCAAGTTGAAGGCTTCAGAATCATATGCATGTTCCGACCCTAAGTCAGAACCCGACAAGGGGAATGGCAAAGGGAAGCAGATCATTGATGCGGAGCCCAGTGTCACTGTGGCCACCGCCAAGATCCAGAAGAATGAGCCCAAAGACACAGAGGAGGGGGAGCGTCTTTTCCACTCACAAATGTGGGTGAAGGGTTTGCTGCTGCAATTCATTGTCGATAGTGGTAGCCAAAAGAACCTCATTTCAGCAGAGGTCGTGAAGTGGTTGGGTCTATCGACTACACCACACCGGTAGCCGTATAGTATCGGGTGGCTTCATGAAGGATGAGATCTCAAAGTTCGCCAACAGTGCTGCCTTCCCTACAGCATCAAGCCCTTCACAGACGAGGTATTATGTGATGTTACACCTCTGGATGTTTGTGATGTATTATTAGGCCAACCATACTTGTGGAGGCGACATGCTATGTATGAGTCAAGGCCTCGCGCTGTCATTATTTCTTTGTGTAATTCATTATACAGGATACCGAAGGTAGCCCCACCTACCGCCACCTCTTTGATCACTGCCAAGAAAGGCAGCAAGCTCATCTCCCAGACTAGGAAATTCATTTTCTGTCTGGTTCGCTCCCAAAGTAAGGGGAAGATCGTCACCACATCCATGACCCCTGTGAAGGGTTCCTCCACGCAGCAATAGCAACAAAGGGATATGGTCATGACAGAGCATAGGAACAACTTCTCCTCACCCACAGGGGTACCACACAAGCTTTAGGTGGGCAACAAAGTCTGGTTGCATCTGAAGAAAGAATGCCTTACAAGAGTCCATCAGAAGCTCCGAACACGCCGACATGGTCCTTACACCATTACCAAGGCTGTAGGAAATAATGCTTTGGAGCACAACATTCCTCCATTCCTTCGCCTGCACCAATTTTTCAATGTGTACCGCCCTCGACCATGCTTCCCACCATTACTGGACACATCAGAGATTGCAGAACAGCTCACCAGGGACCAGGTTTAGCATATGGAGGAACTCAACACAATGGGGACCATTGCTTCCTAAGGGGGGAGGAATGATCCAGGTGGATGTTGGTGGCCACCCACCTATCCCACTTGGACCCCCACAACTGTCTCTTTTAGTTTTTCAGTTTCCGTAATTGTAGCACAATTTACTATTTTTAGTAGTTTTTCGGGTCCTGAATTTCCGGAGCTGTTTTGAGGCCCTAAACGACATTTTTTTGGAAATATGGGAGCAACATGGGTCCATGGATTGATGTTTCTCTTCCCAAAGTTGTAGTGCTTGGATAGATCTTTCTAACGAGCTATTGTACGCGTCAAATGAAGATCGGGTGCCAAAGTTACGACCCTGGGAAGTTGATGTACCAACTTACCCAAAACGGGGCCCACAATTTGGCGTTTCATCTTCTAGGGTTAGGTTTTGGGATGTTAAGGGTTTTCCATTGTTTCTCAATAATAAATAGGCCTTCGAGCCTCATTGTAACACAGTTCAGAGGCATGTAGCCACCACATCTCTTCTCAGAGATAAGCTACCATCGCCCTAGCTGGTTTATTTCCATTTCTGTTTGTAAGCATATTTCAGTATTTTACATTAATGAAATGAAGTATTATTTCCGCTGCATCTCTGTATTTATGGTTATCTCTATAATTTGTTGCGTTCCTGTTTAAATCCGAATCAGAAGGACAAAATTTCCAAACCTATATGATAATTCCATTAGATCTAAACAATGTCCAACTTAGATCTGGTAGAGTATTGGAAAAAAAGTCACCATCTGTTGTTATCCAGGAGTCTAAAAAAGATGACATCTCTGAGAAAGTGACATCTTCTCATCAAAAATAAAATTCTCAAAAACAAACTACCCTTGTACATTATGATGATATTCCAATAAACTCAACTCCCATTATAGAACAACCTTCAGTTTCTGTTCAAAACCCACCTTTTCCTGAAAGATTGAAAATTGATAAAGGGGTAGAAAAACAGATTGTTTTACCTGATTATGATATGATAGATGAATTGAAGAATGTTTGTATACAAATTCCTTTGTTACAAGCTATCAAAGAAATGCCAATATTTGCAGAGACAATCACGGAGTTAAGTATTAAAAAACTAGGAAGGAAAAGGAAAGAAGTTAAAAGAATCATGTTTGTTCGAAAAATTGCAGATATCATGATGGGAAAGACAACAATTCAAAATTATCTAGATCCAGGAAGTCCCATTATGAAAACACACATCAATGGAGTTGATATTCCAAACACATTGATTGATTTAGGAGAAGCTATCAACATCATGAATAAACATATTATGGATCAATTGAAACTTCCTAATCTTCAATATACACCTACACTATTACAATTAGCAAATAAATCTGTTATCAAACCTGATGGTGTGTTAGAAGATGTATTTGTATCCTTAGATTCTTGGGAGTATCCTGTTGACTTTATGATCTTAACACCCAAGAATAATCTAGGAGGACACCCATTGATTCTAGGAAGACCATGGTTAGCTACAACTGATGCTTTTATAAGTTGTATATATGGTGATATGTTTATCTCTGATGGAAGTTCGACAAAGAAATTCACATTATATCCTCCTGCAAAAACAATGATAGAAGTAGAAAGTGAAGCATGGATAGATGATGATAATGAAAACTTTGACATACAACCAATTTTTGCCACTTCACAAATAGATGAAGAAGATCAAATTTTGAATTTAATAGAAAATAATGAATCTTCCTCATATTGTGAACAAAATCACAGTTTTCAAGAACAATGTACTATTGAATATCTATCATCTCGTCAAATGGATTTACATTCTATGGAGAAATTTGGCAATTCTTTAATAGATTTTTTTCCAGGGAAAACTTTGAATGTTAATGATAATGTGGAAGAATCTCAAAAGAGAGAATTAATAAAGATATTGCAAGAACATTCCTCTGATTGTGCATGGGAATACACTGATATAAAAGGAATTGATCCTAACACTTGTATGCATTATATCTATATTGAAGAAAATGCTAGACCAATCCGACAACCACAAAGGAGAATGAATCCAAATTTAAGGGAAATTATTAAAGAGGAATTACAAAAATTGTTAAATGTGAATTTCATTTATCCAATATCAGACAGCCAATGGATTTCACCATTGGTAATTGTTTTGAAGAAAAATGGAAAATGGAGAGTATGCATTGATTGTAGGGAATTGAATAAAGCTACTTTAAAAGATAATTTTCCACTTCCTTTTATAGATCAAGTTCTTGACACATTGGGCAAGAAAAAGTACTTTTCATTCTTGGATGGTTTTAACCAGATCCAAGTAGCTCCATAAGATCAAGACAAAACAACGTTTACATGTCCATGGGGAACCTATGCATACCGAATACTTCCTTTTGGGTTATGTAATGCACTTGCAACATTCCAAAGGGAAGTTCTAGGTATTTTCTCTGATCTAATTCATGATTGTGTGGAAGTTTACATGGATGATTTTACTGTCTATGGAAATTCTTTTGAAGAAGCTCTTAAAAATTTGGAAAAAGTTCTCATTAGGTGTAAAGAAGCAAATCTCTCATTAAGCCATGAAAAATGTTTTATGAAGTTTACTGAGGGAATTTTTTTAGGTCACCATATTTCAGGAGATGGAATTAAAGTAGATGCATCTAAGGTAGAAGTCATTTCCAAGTTATCAATGCCTACATGTCAAAGGGATGTTAGAAGTTCTCTTGGTTTTACTGGATATTATAGAAGATTTATAGAAAAATTTACAAATATTGCCTCTTCACTTTTCAAATTTCTTACAAAAGATTGTGAATTCATTTGGAATTATGACTGCCAAAATGATTTTGAAACATTGAAAGAAAAAATTTCTGAAGCACCCATTTTAAGAGGACCAAATTGGAAACTACCTTTTCATATTTTGACTGATGTCTCAGATATAGCTTTAGGATTTGTATTAGGACAAAAATATTTATCTCCTTATGCCATTTATTATACAAGTAAAAAATTGACCCCTACTGAGTTGAATTGTACTGTAACAGATGTTATCTCAAAATCAGACCCTGACAGGCTGCTGATCAGGTAGACTTCAAGTAACTATTTCAAACCTACTTTAGGCTGAGGCTTAGCCTCCCCAACCTGAGAGGGCTCTCTCAAAGGATTAATGATCTTTGATTATGATAAAGATGGCTAACTCTTATGAAACAAATGTAAAAATATGAGTGGTGGAAACACAACTAGAAAGTATCCATTGGGCTTATGGAGTCAAATTCGTTTCAGAATAACAATGACATCAACCTTACATAGAAGTCAGGGCATACAAAATTTAACCATTCAGAATACACCAGAAACATACAGGACAACACAGTTTATAAATATGTGAAGGAAATTAGAGCACAATCAGTGATTTCTAAGTAATCACACATCTATACCACTGCAAATATTGAAGAGAAGATAATACACAACATTCTGAACAGTAAACTCCTTCTGATTCCTGAGAAGTAAAGCCAAGTCTTGTATTACTAAAACAGAGTCATATACATAGCACAATAGCAGAGCTTTTTTCAATAAATTTCCAACCCTTGGTACATTGCTCTTTCTCCTATATATAGAATTCTTTTACAAGGCTGAGATTCCTCCTCCAACATGAGGGGAACTCGAATTCTACTTCTTATGACACCTATTCAAATTTTAACTACCTATTAAATGTAACAAACTGCTAACTAGACTTTTTAGAGATCTAAGGCAAATAGGAGTCTAACTCCATATCATGCTAATAATAGCCTTAATTACAATCAATTCTCGTTCTTTGACAAGTGGTCTTTTTTAGTTTGGCTGTGGTAGGTGTTTGTAGCTGCCTGCTGGCCCTTAATGTCACATCTTCTCCATTGCTCCTGAAAAGTAGGAGACTGCCCCTGTTTATCTACTTTTGGTTTTCCTTAAAGATATTCGAAACTAATGAACCATGCCCTTCTTCTTTGATTATACAAAAATATATTAGAATGCCACATCCTTGATGTGCTGTCAACCTTTTCCATGTGTGAAGACAAGACCTCCTCCAAGCTGTCTGACATATCATGAACTATAGTAACTCTGATCACTTTATAACAAAAAGTTTAGAGTTCGAATATAGGTTTCTTCCACCTGTTTCTTCCTTTGTTGAAAGTTGACACCTATTACATGATCCTTTGAAGAGATTCCTTTTTCAAAAATTTCCCCTCGGTCCCTCAAAATTGGTTGACTGAATTTAATTATGTAGCTACAACAGTTTCGTAGCACGCTACGAAACTGCTGTGCGTTAGGCATCATCTTCAGCAGTTTCGTAGCGCGCTACGAAACTGCTGTGTAATCACCAAAACACAGCCTAATACCAAAAATTTGCTATCTTGAGCTTCTTTATATTTAAACATTCTTTTCAATTGCTCCAAAGGTTTTCAAAACTGAGTGGAAATGTATGATTCTTCAAGAAAGATTATAATAAGGAAAACCATCAAAATTTGGAACATAACCTTACTTGATGTGTGACTTCCTTAAGGAGATTCTTTCTGCTGGCTTAACTGAATCTTTAAGTCCTCAATTTGTTTCTTCATGACTATGATCCCAGCTCTCAGCTTTGTATTGACCTTTCTGATGAATTGTGCTTCCTTTATTGCAGGGACAGTCCAGCTACGGAATTGAACATTACAGTCAACCACCTCGGGTATTTGAAATGTTTTGTCCTCCCATCGAGCTTGCATTTGGTTAAAATAAGCCTCCTTGATTGCATGTTTCCTGGAGGCTTTCTTCAGTCTAGCAATTTCAAAGTTTTCCAATTCCAACTTCCTTTTCAACTCTTCAACACTATCTTCTTCTTGAAGGGTAACTGCTTTACCTTTATCTTTTCCTTCATGAGACTGTGTTATCTCCTCTGTTTCATCTGCTCTTGGCAGTACCTCCTGTATGTGTTTGAAATTCCTCGTTATGGGTCTTCTTGGCTCAAACTTGAGTTTTTTCGAGGCTTTGACTCTCTTAGCCTTGTCTTTTCCTGACTCTATCAAATCTTCTTGAACCAGGGGAGATTCTTCAATATCAATGGCTTGCAGTAAATCATTCAAGTCTCCCTTTGAAACAGGGCTTTCCTCAATAATCACTGACTTGCCTTTTTCTTTAGCTACCTGGCTCCTAGTCCTTCTTCTTTGGACCCCTTCACCTATGTTTGATTCATGTGCACCTTCTTTGATCTGAGTTTTCTCTTTAAGGGATTGCTGGGGTGTATCTTGGATAATCAGTGGCTTGGTGGATTCCTTTACTTGTTTCCTAGCCTTCAACTTTGCAAACCTCCTGGATCTTGTTTCTGCCTGATGACCAGTTGTTGTTGGAAGATCTTTTGCAGCTTGAGGACTGAGACCAGTGATGAATGAGAATGCATAGTTGACCTTTATTTAAGTATACCATCAAGACTCCTAAGACCCAGACTCTAAGGCAAACAAAAAATCAAACCTAGACTAGCACCGAACCTTTACCATCAAACTAATGTGAGCAATTTGGGAATTGGAATTCTTAAGTGATAACAACAGAAAATGATTTTTTAGCTGTTGTACATGCCATGAATAGATTCAGACATTATATAATTGGTTATGAAACCTTCATTCACACAAATCATTCTACAATTAGATATTTAATGAATAAATCAGTTACTAATGGCATAATTAGAAGATGGTTATTGTTATTACAAGAATTCAATATTACTGTTTTGGATAGACCAGGAAAACAAAACACAGTTGTTGATTTTCTATCTATAATCCAAAATGATAATAATGATGTTCATGTAGAAGATAATTTTCTCGATGAATATATTTTTGCAGTATCTATTAAATCTCCTTGGTTTGCAGATATTGTTAATTATTTAGCTACATGGAAACTACCATCATACTTGTCTCCTCGAGAGAAAAGGAAGGTTATTCAAACTAGTCTTATTCATGGATAAATGAAGAATTGTACAAGACAAGACCTGACTTAATCATTTGAAGGTGTGTTAGAGAAGATGAAGTACCAGAAATATTAAAGGCTTGTCATGATGAACCATGTGGACGATACTTCACTGATAAAAGAACTCCTTATAAAGTCTTTCTCTTAGGATATTTTTGGCCTTCTCTTTTTAAGGATGCCAAGGAATATGTTAAGAGATGTGACAATTGTCAAAGAATGGGGAATCCTGTTCCTTCAGATGAAATGCCTCTATGACCTCGAGTACTTATTGAACCTTTTGAGAAATGGGCTTTAGCCTTTGTTGGTCCAATCAATACACCATCAAGACAAAAAAGGTATATTCTTGTTTGTATAGATTATGTCACAAAATGGGTAGAAGCTAAAGCACTTCCTTTTGCTACTGAAAATGTTGTAGTTTCATTTCTTTTTGGGGATATTTTCACTCATTTTGTTGTCCCAAGGGAAATTGTGACAGATCAAAACACTCAATTTACATCCAAGTTGGTACATAAGATAATGGAGGAGTACAAAATCAAGCATAGGAAGTCAAATCCATATCATCCACAAGCCAATGGACAAGTTGAATCTACCAATAAAGTAATTGAAGAAATTCTTACCAAGACTGTGCATCTGCATAGAAGGGATTGGGTAGAAAATCTTCCCGAAGCTTTATGGGCATACCGTACCACATGGAGAAATACAACAAGACACACTCATGAACTTGTTTATGGAAAGCAAGTCCTGTTTCCTATTGAGTTCCAGATAAAGACTTTTAAAACAACAACCAAATTGGGTCTTTATCTATTAGAAGCCCAAAGACAAAGAATGGAGCAATTGAATGAACTTGATAAGATACGACAAAATGTTATTCATAGAACCGATATAGTCCAACAACAAAGATCTAGGTGGCATGATAAGTTCATTAAATAAAGGAAATTTCAGCTTGGTGATTGGGCATTTCTTTTTGATTCAAAATTTAAATATTTTCAAGGAATTTTTCAAACTCATTGGCTTGGTCCTTATGAGATTGAAACTATCTTTGATAATGGAGCAGTCAAAATCAGAACCATTATGAAGAAAAAGTAACCTTCCTTGAAAGTGGTCATAGATTACGAATATATCATAAACCATTAACAAGGGAGGAATTTATAAGAAATCTACAAGATAATTTTGATTTGAAGTTGGTCAAGGAAGATTCTTCTTCCTCTTCAACTTAGTCTTCTATTTTATTTTTCAAAAAAAAAAAAAAATTGTAATATATATATATATATATACATGAAAACCAACATTGTTGGCATGTTTATACAGAAAATCCAGGTTGAAAACCAAGAGTTCTTGGCAGCCTAGATTTTCTTTTCCCTATTCTAGTCCCGTTTTCTTTTTAACCCTCTTTTCTATTTTCAAAAATAAAGAAGCTATGGAATTGTCAACAATCTGCATCTCTAATATAATTCTGCAACTGACTTGGCAAATTGTGACCAAGGAAGATGAAGATTATGGAAAAAGAAAATTCAATGAAGATTACAGCTGGAGAAAACTAACAACCTATAAAAGACAAATCAAAATCAGTAAGACAAAGGATCAAAGGTATGTAAATATTAAGTTATATAATAAAGGTAGAACATTTGAATTATGAAATAAATGATGAGTTATTGTTGCTAATGCCATACAGAATAA
The DNA here is from genome assembly GCA_031772625.1 of Pinus tabuliformis. Lineage (NCBI taxonomy): Eukaryota > Viridiplantae > Streptophyta > Pinopsida > Pinales > Pinaceae > Pinus > Pinus tabuliformis. The sequence goes on from CM062805.1 coordinate 367,707,361, forward strand.
TGATTACCCTTAATTATTCTCACACGACTTGGGTTTTAACGAAAATATCAGTGTCTTGTCAACCAAGTCGGGGTTTAACTGTGATATAATTCAAAGATCGCCCTCTCCTCTCCATTCATCATTCCTCTTCATGTCGAAACACTTCCATTTCACTCAGCCCTGTTTTATTGCAAATATCGCCCTCACCTAAAATATGTTTTCTAATTCATTCCATACTCAAATTTCGCTCACTACTTAACCTTGTCAAAAGAGAAATTACAGGCTAGACTTCTCTACCATGGGAGTCATTTAAAGGTCAAAGCCGAATGGGATTAGATTTCTTGAGGGATACCCACTGGTCAAACAATTATTGCAGCACGCAAGGTCGCTAGAATTTGTGGAGAAATTCGACGGGCATGAGAAGGAGGTAACAAAATCTTTATCTAGGGCATATGACGGCGTTGAAGCAGAAATTGGGGATGTGAAGCTGGTGTTAACAGAGTATTTTGTAGCAGAAACCATGCGATTGCCAAGAATTGGAGAGAGCTAGTTTAAGAACAGAAGAATTGAAGAAAAAGAATGGAGAGTTTTTCTCAAGAATCTGGGTATGGACATCTCTATGTTTAAAAGGGGAATACTAGTCATGGCTTTGAAGAGTAAATGGAGGAATTTGTTGCTAATCATTCAAAATTTTATAACTTGTGAAGGAAGATTCAGTAACATGTTATTTTATCATGCACGTTTAATGATGAATTTTCTAGATGGAAATGAAATTAACCTATCATATTTCCTACTTCGAAGTTTAAGAAAGATAGCTGGTAATGTTCAAAGAAAAATACAATCTATAGATAACGCTCTATACCATCATGGCCTAGTGAAAATATTGATTGAAGCACATCTAAGAAACATAGGCGATAATTGGGAAGATTTCTTAATTAGAAATCATTTCAAGGAAGCAGAAATAGAAGAGCCTAGTGGTAATACAAAGAAAAGTAGAAGGAAGTTTCCCATAGAAGATAACTCACCTCCACAACAAGAAAAACATTATGAGGATGAGACTCCTCTTGTAGTAATGTTAGTGAATCTTAAAAAGAAAAATCTTAAAAGAAAGATGACTAGCACTAAGGAAGAAAGTTCATCTAAAAAGAGAACATAGCAAGAGAAAACAGAGTAGGGGAAAGTTAAGAAGCAGTCTCTTACTACTAAATCACCATATAAACATCATCGACCATAAGAAGAAGTGCAAGGCTCAATAAAGCAGTGCATGAACAACCTCGACAATCCCTAGAATTTGTTGATTTAGAGAAAGAAGAAATGGAACATAGAGTTTCATCATCACCTATTCCATCACTAGTTGCCAGTCGAGTTAGAAGAACTCCAGAGATTGATCCTATGTAGCAGGAAATTTATGACTATTTAGAATGTTTGGAAAGAAGAGCTACAGGTAAAGTTATTTCATCATCCTCAAACCAAGGAGAAAATGAAGCAGTCCATTCTAATATTTCAGGAGAAATTCAAGCTGGAGACACCCTCAATCAATAAATTTATGAATTAGAAATACTGAATAGGCATCTAAAGAAGGAGAATGAAACAATAAAGGCACAAAATGAAATCCACAGAACCCAGAATGACAACATCATGCTACATCTTGGTTTGTGGTATAAGAAAAATAAGAATTTGATAGCTTAAAACAAATTTCTTAAGAGGAAGATTATAGTCCTGCAATACAAAATTTTGATGAAAAAACCGAGGATGGCAGTCACTCCTAAGAAATCAAGGAGGAGTAACTTGGATTTCCGTGTTGGGGTATCTGAGGAGGCTTAGTAACACGAAGGACTCACTAATTTTGAAATTTTGCATGAGGACATAACTACAATTTAGGTATCAGTTTACAAGGTTGATAGCATAGTAGGTACATAATCATCTTCTATTTCATAAATATCATTTGTCTTTATTATTTAACTTAATATCTACCTGAGCTACTGAATTACATCGATGATGCAACTGATGTATGTTTCTGCAGCTAAGTCCAAGGTTTGATAGCTTGCAGAGCTTAAACCAAGAAACAGGGCATATGGGTAGTTGGAAATTAGTTGGGACAATGATTTGTTCATATTTTCAGAAGTTGGATCGATAAAGAAGGCACTCTAGCAACTCAGTCAAAGGATAAGTCAACCACCATAGAAGGCGAATCAAGCGAGTGAGATGCATATTTTTTGCCTTATGATTTGCTGCGTTGATAACAAATCATGAGCAGATCACGATAGGTTATCTTTTATAGTTAATTATAGCTAATGTAAATTAGCATAAGCGTAATGCTCTGAAACATTTATTGCGTAAGGATTTTATAAATATGCCTCTCGGCATAGCTGAGATAGACTTGAATTTTATTTGTAAAATCTCTATTTTGATATGCAAACTATGTTTCATTCCATTTTCTTGCTGTACGATCTCAATGTGTGGTTGATCATCTCGTGAAAAAGTTATAGTATTGCCTGCTTCTTGTAGGAGGCCCCCCTCGAGATAGTAAGGTTTTCCTTTTGTTTACAGTTAGAAATTCATTTTATGTTTCATGTAGATTTCTATTAGTTCATTTAATGATTTGAGTTTTGATTGCTAGATATATAGGTTTAAGATTGTTTTGTAGTAGGTTATCAAATCATTTCATTGTTCAGGAGAAGAGAGATTTCTAGTGCACATGGACATAGTATAATAGCCTTACATTGTAGTGATATAGATAGGATTTTCATTTGCAGAGCTAATCTTTCCTTTTGTTGTATCAGATTCATTTATAGTGTGATTTTATTGTAGGTGTAGTTTTGTTTATAAGCAAGAGATTCCATTTTATTGCAAGCGTGATTTTCATTTAAGCAAGTGTGATTTTACTTATAAGAAAGTGTGATTTTCATTTAAGCAAGTGTGATTTTATTTATAAGCAAGAGTGATTTCATTTTAAAGCAAGTGTGTGAGTGATCTTATTTCAAGCAAGTGTGAGCGTGATTTTATTTTAAGTGTGAAGTTTCTTTCAAGAAGAGTGTGATCATTATTTTAAGTATGAGAAATAGAATTGGTTTCATTTTTATGAGCGATTTATTTACTTACATAGTTGTAGAGAAACATGTGCATTTCGATATCTCAAATTAACTTGAGAATTGCATGAGTGACAAAGGTTCCTAGCACATACAGTCGAATGGATTGGAAATTCTCAGCAAATTTGCAAAGGATACAACCAAGAAACGGTATTCTTAGAATTTCTTCTCCACTATGAGCATCCACTGGGTCGGTCGATCAACGGGTTTGAAATTGACTAGGGTTTGGAGGAAATTGTATATGTTTTCACAACCTTGTCGTAAAAGAAAGGCATGTACGAAGAAATTAATACCTCGCCTTCACTAAAATCTAGCACGTTACATGACGCATAATCGCAAGGAGGTTCCCAACTCAGGGATGCAAAAATCACAGAGGAATTATCTCCTTATAGGAGCCCACATGAGTCAGACCCATATAAGGTGTGGAAGAAAATATGGGGTCGCCATGAAAGAAGAAATGAGATTGCCCAAGACATTGAAATGGAATAGAACAAAGAACTACGAAGCCGGTCTCATGCCAGACAATTAGCCCACAATGAGGATGTTAAGGAGGGTCGCCATGAAAGTAGAATTGAAGCTGCCTACACCAATTGAGAACTGAGGAGCCCTTTCTCATCCCTCGCATGCCAAAATGGTGAAGTTACTGATTATCCACCTAAAGAAGAAGAAGAGGAAAAGTGAAGGTTGTTGAACACAGATATAGGAGTATGAAGAATATTTCCATGGCGGTGTCACAAAATTTTCATGGGTGTGCAGGTGGAAGCTATAAGGAAGAGGGAATTGCCCAAACAAGTATAAGTGTTGCCAAAATAACATATAACATAGCATTAAATATTGTAGATTAATGTTAGCTTTATTCTACACCGTGAACATATACGACCAAATGCACATAATATAATATGTGGTTCACCTCGGGAAGAGGCCAAATAAGATGGCAAAACCATCTGCGCCTAAAAACTTTTCTTATACGTGATGGGGAGGACTAACAAGTAGGTATACTAATGTTAACATCGCCATATCGATTAGAATAGTCCCAGTTGTGCCTGCGGTAGGGACTAATAATATATGTTTGTATATGTTAAATATGTAACTCTTTAATGAAACTTTACCGGCCAAAGGTGAATTAAATATATGTAATATCTTGAGGCTCATTTTGTACTAGCAATAACTGCCTTCATTTATTATTTATTATCTTATTAGGTGTCCTTTTTTTATTCATTCTTGATTATGTGGATAAGACCTTATGCTTATTTAGAGTAAATATAATTAATTCCGACAAAAACCACCTTAATATTGTAAAGTGGCTTGCAGATGCAAGAGTCATGGTTTTGTAAACCACTTCCAAACTTCATAATTCATATACCCCTAGCATGTGTTATGGTGGTTTAATTAGATTATGACCACATATATTCTTCAAAAATAATTATAAGTTTCACTTATGCAATAACTTAAAACAATTAATCATTCACCCATCTTCACAAACCAACCCACCTGTAACACCCTCCTCCCACATCTACCCAAGTAACCATCCAACCGGGGTAAACATGAGACGAGAGGCTACTATGGTTGGATTCGACCTCCTAGGTGACCTTAAGGAAATGGAATTGACAGAAACATGACAAACAAACCTCAAAACCATCTGCACCTAAAAACTTTTCTTATACGTGATGAGGAGGACTAAAAAGTAGGTATACTAATGTTAACATCGCCATATCGAATAGAATAGTCCCAGCTGTGCCTGTAGTAGGGACTAATAATATATGTTTGTATATGTTAAATATGTAACTCTTTAATGAAACTTTACCAGCCAAAGGTGAATTAAATATATGTAATATCTTGAGGCTCATTTTGTACTAGCAATAACTGCCTTCATTTATTATTTATTATCTTATTAGGTGTCCTTTTTTTATTCATTCTTGATTATGTGGATAAGACCTTATGCTTATTTAGAGTAAATATAATTAATTCCGACAAAAACCACCTTAATATTGTAAAGTGGCTTGCAGATGCAAGAGTCATGGTTTTGTAAACCACTTCCAAACTTCATAATTCATATACCCTTAGCATGTGTTATGGTGGTTTAATTAGATTATGACCACATATATTCTTCAAAAATAATGATAAGTTTCACTTATGCAATAACTTAAAACAATTAATCATTCACCCATCTTCACCAACCAACCCACCTGTAACACCCTCCTCCCACATCTACCCAAGTAACCGTCCAACCGGGGTAAACATGAGACGAGAGGCTACTATGGTTGGATTTGACCTCCTAGGTGACCTTAAGGAAATGGAATCGATGGAAACACAACAAACAAACCTTCCACATCAGTTATAGGACCCCTAAGAACCATGTCAACACTTCAGGCATCTTTCCCTTGGGTTCCACTGAAAATTTTGAGCACTTGCCCTTTGAACACTCTCATGTTATGGTCATGCCAGTATTCAAGGATCTCTGGACTTTATCACAGGCCTGCATTCTAGCGTCCAGGGACCAATTTGTCCAGTTATGTGCCAGCGTCCTTAGGATTTGAGCCACTTTTTCCAGCCCAGAGCTCAGGTCACTTCACATAATGGAATGCTATATTAAGAGTAGTAAAATAACAAGGAAATAATGAAGTAGAAGAAATTAGTTAAACAAGCCCTTAACTAGACCCCTACTAGCCATGACAAACATTTCGCCAAACATATCTACAGGTGTAAACAACAGAATTAAGCATAGGGATCTCAGACTTATCTAAGAATCACTAAGAACCATTGTTCCCTCATGTCTATTGTTGTATTATCACCTATTAGGTCATAGATACATTGTCCATTCATGTACAAGTAAAAACATAATGAGAGTCATACATAGTTGTTGTAATAAAACATATATATAACCAACATAGTAACAATAGAAATACCATATATATATCAGCCATAAAATCCACATATGAACCAGTAAATTTACATTTGAAAACCAAGGGAATGAATTTCTCATTAATGAATGCAAAAACCAACCGGAGATGGGACTACCACGTTCCACCTGACCATAGATTGGATGAGCCAAGTCTCTCTTTAGCCAATCACCCCCGTGCCATATTCCAATCATGAATGTGGGACTCATAACCAACTAAAAAGAACCAAACAAGCATGGATGCTACCAGAGTTATCCACTTACAATGTGAGGAATTTGAGTGCCTCCTAGTCTCTCAAGATTTACCGTAATCCACAGTTTGATCTAGGGATCACCAGGCCCTACACCGAGACCCACTCTCCAGGATTTATCGTACATCCCATCTTGGGACTACTACGCCCAACGAAGAGCAATCCACCTCTTGGCTTTACCATATATCCTACCATTCATCGGCAAGGATTCCTAGTCCCATCGAGACACACAATCCTGGCTTTACCACAACCCATAGTCTAGATCAGGGGTTACTAGGCCAGTGGCTTTACCGTGATCCACAGTCTGGTTCAGGGACCACTAGGCCATGTGTTTTTCATTTCGGAGATCCACCCCACTCAGCTTCGAATCCATCTGACAATACAACTCAACTGAAGTATGAGAACCAATCTCATCAAGGCTATGAGGAAATGGAAAGGCTAGGTTGAAAACATTGTCACACTTGGTAAAACCCATGCCATGATAGAAAACAACCACATGCAATACCATGCATGCCAAATCTAGCAAGTAATTAACACATGCAAATCGATACCTGCAAAGAATCCTCTTGTAGCTTCTTGATCTTGCCTTTCCCTGCTTGATCTTTAATTCCTCTTGTCTTCTTTGCATTTCTTGCTGCAATAACAAAGTGCTCCAAGAAAACTCTAAGTGTCCAAGAGTGAGAGAGAGAGGGAGAATAATGAGAGAGCTCCAAAACTGAACTGACAAAAGTCCATGAACTAATCCTCATAAGCCTTTTTATCAATGAGGCCTCTATTTTCTTCATTTTCCATTATTTTCCTTCAATTTCCTCCTCACATGCAACTTGTGACCTTTCACCTTCCTTTTCTCCTAATTTCCATTATTTTCACAAGTAAATGCCAATAAATGCCTCAAGCCTTTACAAAGCCTTTGCCAATTTCCTAAGCCATAATAAACTGAAGTGAACACCCACTAGGATGTCTTTCCCACCATTTAGCTTGGAATAAGTGTCCCATCAAATGTGGTCTTATATATTTTTACATGGAGTTTTAACCAGCGCTGTTACAGAACCCTCCCCCTTGGGGGAATGCCGTCCTTGGTGTTTAATGACACATATAACCAACAAGACTATTGAAAACAAAACATATTACCCATGGAGTTTTATAACATTGCTCATTGCAATATTTACAATAATAACCACATATAAGTAATCATATTGTCTATGGAGATTTATAAATCTAGCTCGATACAATATTTACAATAATACAATCATATACACATATGCACATTTTCCCAACCAACAAGTAAATTATACGATGTCTGCGTTCGCAACAAGGAAATCCAAAGGCTCACGCCTCCACCCTCAACAGTAGTACCAAGATTCACCTCCTTGCCAGGAAGTCCAGAATCCACTTTCAAAGTCAAAGTTCCATCCAATGTCCAATGCTACAATCCTACGCCACTTTTCATCTCAGTGAACAGTTACTGGCTCATTGTTCCAGGGCGCACTCCTAATGTGCATCTGATTCCAACTTGCAATGCCAATGACCCAAAAAAAATCCATCCTCGACCTTCCCTTCTATGCTACATAGTCCCTCGGGCAATCTGGTCACCCCCTTTCGTGTAGTCACACACCTTCCAAGTTCCACTGGCACCCCCATCCCGGGCAGTCCATCCCTTGGAAAGGATTCCTCACATCGGAAGATACAGAAACCAAGGCATATCCCTGCCTCAAAACCATCATACTGGTCATAGCATGCTCATGGAAATCAATGGACGTTATTGGGTACCAGTGTCCCACAATGGCCCTGCTCTTGAAGTTCTTTACTAGGATATTGATGCCTATTTCGATTCCTTTTGTTGTTCCTACTAATGCTTTCCGTTAGTTTCAACCAACCAACCGGGCATTTCATGATTTCCTGTACCAAGCACATAATTTCTATTAGATTTAAAATAAATTGAAATAACTTCAAATCATACCTCATTGGTAGCTTGTCAATAAGGTACACTTGCAATCATGTTTACTTCATGTCACAACAAGTCAAACTAGAATCTTTGATCAAATCATCATGTATAAACATATCACATCAGGTTAGCTCAAAACACAAACATCATAGATCAAAATCATAAATCACATGTAACCATCATAAACCAAAATCATAGATCACATTTAATCAACATAGACTGGAATCATAAATCACATGCATAATAGAACTAAAAATAAAATGTTGGTACTTATCCTTTATTCAATCCTTAGCTTTTACCTTTGTCTTTATTTCGTACGCATTCCGGATCGGTTGCCACACCCGACAAACACCTAATTCCTTCTCCTCAACCATGTGCACATACAACCACACATGACATACAACACCATGCAATACATGCACCTACACCTGACATACCACACACACATCTACACCCAATGTACAACAAAACACAATACATACTCCTACGTCCGATGTACGACATAACACAACACGTATACGTACACAATGTACATCACAAGACATACATCCACACACAACTTGCGACACCAAAAAAATCATGCACATACACTCGATATACAACACAACTCATACATCTATACCTAATGTACAACGCCACACAATACATGTACCACATAGAGTACAACACAATGAATACACATGTCACGATACCATGACTACACAATGCACATACATAGTACTGCATGTACACAACACAACATGTACGACATGCACATAATACCATGTGTACATCAGTACCATATGTACAACATGTACATTGTACCACCTGTACAAAGCACCACCTACACAACATGTGCACAACATCACATGTACACGACACCACCTACACATCGTGTACACAACGCCATATGTACACCGCACCACATGTACAATGTGTACACAATACCACATGTACATAGCACCACATGCACAACATGTACACAACACCACATGCACATCATGCACACAACACCACATGTACACAACGCCACATGCACGACATGTACACAACACCGCCTGCACACAACACCACATGTACAACATGTACAAGACACCACATGATCACAACACCACTTGTACAATCATGCACACAACACCATATGTACATAGCACCACATGTACAACATGCACACAACACCATATGTACATAGCATTGCATATCCAACATGTACACAACATCATCTATACACAACATTGCATATCCAACATGCACACAACACCATATGCACACAACACTGCATATCCATCATGCGCACAATAGAATATGTACATAGCACCACATATCCAACATGTACATAGCACCACTATATCCAACACTGCATATGCAATATTCACACAACACTATCTGTACCACCTTGTACATAACATTGCATAAATAACATGTACACACACTATATATACACAACACCACATGCGCACAACATCACAGATGAAACATGTAGAACATATATAACATATGCACAACAGTAGTACCACACATCCAAAACTACATTGTCTCTACCAAGCAACCTTGCTTCCACTGTCTCTCTACCATCCATGTTTATCCTAGCATGCCACAAAGCACATTGTTTTCATTCCACTAATGTATCCTTCAACGTTACCTGTCATAAAATAAACATAGGCATAATACAAATGTATAATATAAATTCATATCCACATGATATTGACCTCATATATTTGTCATGACTACTCTTCCCACTTAATTCCCATAGGACTAGGAACCTCGCCATGCCATTCACCTGCATAAGCAATCATTCCTCCACAAGAATGATCCCTGGTGACCCTGTTAGACAACAACATACATACATACATACATATATATATACACATAAATATTAGTATTAATAATCACGATCCATGATGATCCTGTCATATGACACATACATATATGCATGTATTCATTTATAAACATCATCATAATCATTATCATAACATAATTAATAAATAGCACAAGTTCAAGGTTAAGAGAACTTCCTTTATCCGTGTACAACATGTACAACATTGAGAACAACCGTTCCCAACATAGCCAAGGCATCTCATGCCTCAGGTCCGTTCACCTTACCCTTCTTGATTACCTTTTCCATGATTGTTCTGCCATCGTCCATTTGCACCAATGGACCCAACCAGTCCAACTGGTTATCATACTCTTACCTTCTGTTGCACTTACTCATGTACCAAGCTTCCTCTGTGTCTTACATTACCTGTCGAGCACCACAGGATCTCCACGAGCTCCATTAAATTTCCTCTTTCCCACACTAATTCCCATGACTCAAAACATAAAAGGAAGGACAAGAAACAAACAAGAAGAAAACCATGAAAACCAACGATACTGCGAACAAAGTGGCAAGGCCTTGCACCAGACATAAACAAGTTGCAATCAAATGCAACAGATCACAAAATACTAAAAGCACAAGACTAACAACAGCCACCATGACTCAATCCCCATGGTTCCCAGTGCTTCCAAGGAAAAGCTCAACCTGAGCCTTCTTTAGAATCTCATGGCAGTTTCCTTGCCATGCAATCCCCTACATCATATTGCCATAAATACATAATTGTCAGTGCATAAATAAACATAGAAACATACTAGTTACCTTGCCTTGTTGTGCCAAGCACATTGCTTGCAACTAAACACATCCACGCTATCTCTCAAGGGACTCCAATTCCCTTGAAAGATCTATTATCACCCCAAAAAACTCTCCTAGGTTGTATATCGGAGATGCTCGGGAACATTACAAACTCAAAAAAATGTTGGAAATGGATGAATAGAAGGAATGATGCATATTCAAGCCAGATAACCACTCCTACTATGCTTAACTACAGACATGGGTGAACACCCCTAGACAACAGGGCTTTAGACCACCAATTACTCACAGTTTGAGGATTAGGTGAACATGGAGAATACTGACCACACCAGCAGATGCACAAGACCATGTGATGGCTGGCTGCAACCAGTAGAGAGGTCTGCAAATCTATTTCCTAATGCACAGACAGGATGAAAACTTTCTGGCATTAAGTAAACAGAAACCTGCATAACACATTCAATGATACATACTAGACTTCAACACAGAGGTGGGATGACAACCCCTCTAATGCTAAATATCAAGAGCACATGAACAAATGCATACAGGCACAACCTAAAACATAATAGAAATGGAAAGTGAGCAATTAATAGCAAAAGAAGCTTGTATTAGCTGAAAATGAAGACCAGACGCTGCAAGTATCACAGTAGTTACAGTCTCCAGAAGTTGAACCTTACATCAAAACAACAACCATCAACCCTCATCACATTTGTGTTCTGGATATATATAGAGGTTGATTACAAAAATGCTTTACTATTCTAAATGCAGAGAGGTCATAATTGACCACCAACCACTTTAACTGTCTAGTATGGGTCTCTGCTGCAATCTGCTTGCTTTGGTGAACGGACTTGATCTTCTCTGATATTCTGCTGTCCTTCTTGAGCAGGTGGAATGTCGTATGAAAGAATGCTCCATAACTGCTGAATGGATTCAACTGCTCGAGGCATGTCCTTCTCGTCCTTCGGCCATAATGCTCTTGAATGCAGTTGTTGAAGAGTAAATGCGCTAAACACTAATAGATGGCCACTTCTGTCCTTCGGGAGCATGGTACAGGTCGAGGACACGAAGACTGCATGGTGGATGGACAAACTGAATGGAGGAACGAGGCTGACCGTCGGATTGCGCAGATGGATGGCAAATACAGCATAACAGGGGCTATCGGGAAGGTGAGGTGGAAGACGATTGCAGGCCATTGGATGAAATAGATGAACGACGGCGATTGGTTTGCAGAAGTCAATAGGAGATATGAGGGCGGAATGAATGAGGGCCCTTGGATCTCATACGGTCAGATCCAACGATGATCGGGGGCGGAAGATGCGCGGGGGTTTAACGGCCGGGAAAAATGGTTTGAGCGGTGGGCGGTATTCCCCGCACCACTTATGGGAGGGAAGCGGTAAACGTACACGACCGCGCGATCCCATTCATCGGGTGACGTGTGGCAGATGGGATAGGCGGAAAACCGCTTTCCCGCGGGTTAATGCGCGGGCAGTTCGGGGGATCGGGAGGAGCGACTGCCGTCCGATCGTGGCGGAGTTGATCAGACGGCACAGGTTTAACGCACATGTTTTGTGTGACGGATGTGATAGGGACAGCAGCGGGCTAGGGACTTTGAAAAAGCGCACGGTTATGAGGACATAGTCATATGGCAATTTAAACTCCACGCTCGGGGCTAAGGGCAAAAGCTCTTATATGCGATTTTAAACCAAGGACCACGGGAAATAAGAAGAAATGAGGATGAGCAAGGTGAAGAGTGGTGGGAACACACTGGCACGGGTTTCTTTTGAGCCGAAACCAAGGACCAAGCTTCCTTCGGCTTCCTTGAATTATCAGCAACCTATAGCAGAGCTAACACTGGCTCCTTCTGGGGATGAGATCCTCCCTATGAGGTCTCAAGAACCTGCAGATCAATGCCTTTCCGATGAAAACAAATTAGCAAAATTCCTAGTGTTCCATTGGGCATGGAGTCTAACTAATCCTACACTAAAACTGATAAGATAAAATATTTACAACTTTCAGGCCAAAAGTCCTTAAACAACATAAATTTTCAGAAAACACCTATTAATTGGGCCATAAAAAACTGTTTCCCCTCCCATACTTTTCAGCATGAAAGTGTTGTTCCCTTGAATTTGAGAAATGATAAAAGGCCCTGTCCAGAAAGCATCAAACTTCCCATGATTGCCTTTCTTTTCCTTTAGTGCATCCCACTTCAGAACCAAGTCTCCAACCTGAAAATTATCTGCTTTTGTCCCTTTGTCAAAAGCTTCCTTGATCTTTTTCTGATGTGCTGCAGCCTTTTCAACCAGCTGTTCTCTGATCTGATGTATCTCTGCTAAATCAGTGATCCTTCGTGCCATGCCTTCTTCCTCATTCTGCTCTTCTTGAAGGAATTTTTCCACAGGGAGAGTTAACTGAATTGGGAATACAGCTTCAGTGCCATATACCAGCCTGAATGGAGAATTCCCTGTGGATTTCTTAATGGTCACTCTGTCAGCCCACAGTGCATACTTGAGCTTAGAATCCCAATTCTTTTTGTTGTCCTCTAACAGCTTTTTGATTATCCTTATCAGGCTTTTGTTAGAGGATTCTGCTAGACCATTGCCTTGAGGGTAATATGAGGTGGAATGAACTAGTTTAATACCCATTGAATCACACATTTCCACCAATTCCTTTGCCCTGAAGGCTGCTGCATTATCTGTGACTAATTTATGTGGACATCCAAACCTGGTAAAGATGTGCTCTGTCAAAAACTTCATGACCACATTATGATCAACCTTCCTGGTAGGGATTGCTTCAATCCACTTAGTAAAGTAATCAGTGGCTACTAATATCCATCTATGCTGGCCACTAGAATGTGGATTGATTTCTCCAATGAAATCCAAGCCCCACTGTTGACAAGGACCATTTGCATGTATTGGTTTTAAGGGCAGGGACTTCAACTGTTGTTTCCCTTCAAATCTTTGGCACCTGTCACAAGATTTAACAAATGAAAATACATTAGAAAATAAGGTGGGCCAATAGTACCCAGCTCTGAGGATTTTATGAGCTGTAGTCTTCCAATAATGGTGTCCCCCACACATGCTGGAATGAAACTGTTGCATAACCTCAAAAGATTGTTCTTTGTCCAGACACCTCAAAAGCATTCCAGATGGGTCTCTCCAGTAGAGCAGATTTTCATGAATTGAATATTTAGCTGCCCTAAGCTTTATCGTTCTGGCTTGACTTGTGCTTAAGCCTGGAGAGATTTCTAGCTTCAACAAGAATTTAACTATTTCAGAATACCAATCACAAGAAGCTAGATTTTCTTCCACCGACTGCTTTCTCTCTGGTTCAACTGCTTCCTCTTCTTCATTTGTCTGACCAATTTCTGCAATTGTGCACAGGAAATCTACATCCAATGATTTGCAATTTTCTTCAGCCAATAACTTGACAAGACCTTGACCTCTGACCAGCTTGGTGGGCTTTAATTCTATATTAAATTCAATCAGCTTTGCTATCCATTTAGCCCTTCTTCCATCAACGTCAGGTTGTGTTAAGACATTTTTTATTGCAGCAGAGGGTACATATGCAATTATCTTTGAATGCAGAATATAAACTCTGAAAACTTTCAAAGACTTGATAAGAGCATATGCTTGTTTTTCAATAATATCGTACCTCAACTCAGCATCCCTTAAGATTTTGCTGAAGAATGCCACTGGATGCTCTGAGCCTTCTTCATCTACTTGCAATAAAACTGCTGCAATGGTGTCTTCAGAGGCAAATGAAAATATATGGAACTTCTTTCTGTAATCTGGAATGATTAAAGTAGGAGCCTCCATAATAGCTTTTTTAATAGACTCAAATGATTCTCTTGCTACATCAGTCCATCTGACCTTTGACCCTTTCTTCAACATGGAGGTAATATGCTTCACCAGTTTTGCAAAATTTGGTATAAACCTCCTCATGAAATTAATCTTGCCTAGAAAGGACTGGATGTCCTTCTTTGATCTCGGAACAGACAGGGTTTGTATTGCTTTTACCCTTTCTGGGTCAATTCGAACACCAACAGCAAAAACAACATGTCCTAACAGCTTGCCCTCTTCTAAAGCAAATTGTGATTTTTTCGGATTGACTGAAATCCCAAACCTTCTGCACTTCAGGAATAATTTCTTTAAATGCTGCAAATGGTCTTGATGGCTGCTGGAGTATACTGTTATATCATCAAGGTAGATAAGAACAAATTTATCCTTCTCTCCCACAAATGCTATGTCCATAGCTCTCTGAAAGGTAGCTCCAGCATTCATCAATCCAAAAGGCATCTTGGAATACATAAAGGTGCCCCAAGGAGTGGTGAACGTAGTCTTCTCTTGGTCATCTGGATGTACAACAATCTGGTTATAGCCTGAAAATCCATCCAGGAAAGACATCACTTTGGCTCCTGAGACCTTCTGCAGCAAATGCTCCATCTTGGGCAGAGGGTAATTGTCTTTTTTAGAGCACTTGTTCAAGTTTCTGAAATCAACGCAGAGTCTGATTTCTCCACTTTTCTTCCTCACTACCACCAAATTGGCTACCCATTTTGAATATCTGAGAGGGACTATGATCTTGGCAGCCAACAACTTTTTAATTTCTTTTTCAATCAGAGGAAGGAGCAAAGGATTTATTGGTCTCAGCTTCTGCTTGAAAGGAATGGTATCTTTCTCTAAAGGGATTTTATGCTGAATAATCTTTTTATCATAGGTTTTCAGGTCACTATATTCCCAGGCAAACACATCAGCAAATTGCTTCATTAAATTGCAATATTCAGCACTTTGGTCAGCAGACAGATGAGTGGACAGATTTATATATCTAGGCTGGTCTGGACTCCCTATATTATGTTTACAGATTGCAGATTGGTCTTCTTTCTGGGCAGCCTTATAAGGCACATCATTTTGATCAAACAACCTTTCTAACAGAATTAAACCCTTAGGAATATGATTGTTGGGAAGCTGGACAATGCTATCTTTGCCAATTTTTTTCTAAGCTGAGCTTGGGAGCTTTCTTCTAAGGCTTCATTTTCTTGGTCAATTTGCATTTCAGAAAATTCATCAATGACTTGCAAAAACCTATTTATTTCATCATCATCTTCAAACACTTTCCAATGGTGGACATTATCAGGCAAGGATGGCCTATATTTCATTTGGACTTCATAAACTAGTCTGGGAGGCATGGGAGGGATAAACATGCTAGCAGACACAACAAGAGAATCAACAAGCTGATTTTCGGCTCTAGGGATATATGAAATACAGAAATTATCAAAAGAATCTTTGAGTCTCCATACCTCATCTCTGTACGCTTTCAGCCTTGGGTGTTTTGCCTGAAATGTTTTATTTACTTGCTGAATGATCAAATCAGCATCCCCAAACACCTTTATGTTCCTGATTCCTCTGTCTTTAGCTGCATTAAGGCCCAATAGCAAAGCCTCATACTCTGCTATATTGTTTGTGACTTGAAAAGCCAGCTTGAAAGACAGATGTGTGCTTTCTTGTTTTGGAGATATCAGCACCACCCTTGCTCCTGCAGTCTCCCTGGAACATGCTCCATCAAAGAACATCTCCCAAACTTGACTTCCCTGCTCTTCCTCAACCTGAACTGTTTGTTTCCTGAGTTGCATTGAGGTCTTCTGAGATTCTTCTATTTGGAGAATACATGCTCCAAAATCAGTGTCCACAGCATATATGGGATGATTAGTAGGATTCTTCTCATCGCTGATGATGTATGCCAACTGTGCTTCCCTGTACAATCTCCTGCTTTCTCCTCCAAAGACTGGGACAGTGGCATAAGATAGATCATTCTGCAATGTCCCACCTAATCTCTTAATCCATCCTCGGGACAACAATATGCCAAACTTAGGAGGGACATCTGCTACCACAATGTCCATCACCATGCTCTTCATGGGCAGCTGGGTTAGAGTAATGGCTAAATCTTTGATCAATCCTAAGCACTTTACTTTCCTTGAATCAAACGAGAATAAATCATGATATGATCTGGTGATATCAAGGCCTAACTCTTCCATGACAGCTTTAGGCATTAGATTGTGGTTGGCCCCAGTATCTAGCAGGCAGTTGTGGAGGATTTTGTCATGGATGGTCAAGGAGACATAAAATGAGGGAGAATTATTATTAGCAGGTTCAATCATAGGGCTAAGCACAACTGCAGGCTTGTCATCTTGCAAATTGACAGAGTCAGTGGAGGTTTGTGTAGCTTTCAGCTCAAGAGCTTCAAGGATAGGCTTTCTAAACACTTCACTCTTTACAAGTTCTAACAGAGGCACATATATTTTTAACTTCTGGACTTCTGCTTCAAAGCTGAAAGGGGAAGGGGACTTGTCAGGACCTCTTACCTCTTGAGCTGTTGATTTGAGGATGATTGGGTTAGCTGCTAGTCTCTTCTGTTTGGTATTCTGTAACTCTGTTTGGACAACAGCCTTTTGGGCAGGGTTCTCCTTGGCATTATTTGCTTGTGACCTCAGATTATACCTTTGTTGTTCACCAGTCTGCAGAACAACCTCTCTGTCCCACTCCTGACTAGTTTGGTCCTGCAACAATGATTCTTCGTATGCAGCCAATGCCAAAACGACAGCACTGCCTTTATCTTCCATGCAATGAATTTCATCCTCCTCTTCAAGTTGGTCCTCCTCCATGACTACATTTTGAAAAGGAGCTTTAAATTTCTGTTCTTCTTTTGGTTCTTCACCCCTCTGAATGATTTGTAGTTGCTCATTTGCTCTTCTGAAAGGATTTGGGTTTCTTGGAGCAAATGTGTTATGCTGCCTTGTCTTTCCTGAGTTCTGCTCAACCTCCAGCTTAGATACCTTAGCAGCCAATGACTCTATCATTCTAGTCATTTTATCAAATTTGGGATCGGAAGATGATGCAGAGGAAGTAGAAGCCTGACCTCTCTGCCTCCTTCTGTCAGCTTGACTTTTGAGTTTTTCTGCAGCCATGATATTAGACTCTACTTCTAGGGTTGCATCCTGCATGTCTGACAGAGTAGCACATCTTCTTTCTCTTAATAATAGGCAGAAATTAGAGTCAAAAGCATTGGCATAAGTGAGTTTAGCTGAGGTAGGGGTTGGCTTTACCTCAGTTGGTATCTTACTATACATACGATTGAATCTTTTGTTAAAATCGGGCAAAGATTCCCCATTTTCTCTCTTCAGGTTACCAAACTCAATATGGTAATATAGCAAGTCTTTTTTATCTCCCCAGTGCTTCAAAAATGCATCATCTAAGGCTTCAATATCAGCAATAGATCTAGGGGCTAGTTCTCTGAACCACTTTCTGGCCTCTCCATCAAGGCTCTGGACAAAAACTCTCATCCACACATCATTTTCACTTATATCTAAGTTATCAGCATAACTATAGAAAGCCTCAAGGTGTTCTTCTGCTGTTACTCCCTCTGTACCAGTAAACTTGGGCATATATTTATGATATTCTCCCACAGGCATGGGATTCAAAGGAACAGGCAAGACCAAAGGTCCATATCTGGCAGCTACAATTCTTTCTATCTTCGTAGGTGCTTGCTGGCCTGCCATGACTGGGGTATGTGGAAGGATACTGGTAGATTGAGTGCTATGAAGAAATGTAATGGATGATAGAGACAACGGGATGTTATGGACTGTATGGGAAGCTTTCTTTGGACTGAGATTCAAAGGGGAACTAAATGGACAAGGAGCTGTACGAATCTCTGCAGGTATTTTTTCACTAGCAATACTAGGCTTTATATCTTCAAATTGTGTATTCTCAACTACAAACTCCTCATGTAGAGATAGATAAGATTTCTTGGGCTTACCTGATCCTGATGCTCCTTTCTGCGATGTTTTCTTCTGTTTAACAATCTTCTCAGGGTCAGGCACTGGAACAGCTGGTGATTTCTGAGGATTTCTTCGAGTGTGTCTCACGAACTAAGCCAGGACTATGATGTGGAGTCACCAAAGGTTGGTCTTCCTCCAGTGGAGTCGCCAGATAGATGATTACAACCAGAAATGTGCCCAGACTTTGTCTATCATCAAAATCTGGAACTGTGTCGTCTCCTAGGGAAGCTGAGCTTCAATCTCCTCTCCCTGGCAACGGCGCCAATTAATGTTATCACCCCAAGAAACTCTCCTAGGTTGTATATCAGAGATGCTCGGGAACATTACAAACTCAACAAAATGTTGGAAATGGATGAATGGAAGGAATGATGCATATTCAAGCCAGATAACCACTCCTACTATGCTTAACTCCAGACATGGGTGAACACCCCCAGACTACAAGGCTTTAGACCACCAATTACTCACAGTTTGAGGATTAGGTGAACATGGAGAATACTGACCACACCAGCAGATGCACAAGACCATGTGATGGTCGGCTACAACCAGTAGAGAGGTCTGCAAATCTATTTCCTAATGCACAAAAAAGATGACAGCTTTCTGGAATTAAGTAAACAGAAACCTGCATAACACATTCAATGATACATACTAGACTTCAACACAGAGGTGGGATGACAGCCCCTCTAATGCTAAATATCAAGAGCACATGAACAAATGCATACAGGCATAGCCTAGAACAAAATAGAAGTGGAAAGTGAGCAATTAACAACAAAAGAAGCTTGTATTAGCTGAAAATGAAGACCAGACGCTGCAAGTATCACAGTAGTTACAGTCTCTAGAAGTTGAACCTTACATCAAAACAACAACCATCAACCCTCATCACATTTGTGTTATGGATATATAGAGAGGTTGATTACAAAAATGCTCTGCTATTCTAAACGCAGAGAGGTCATAATTGACCACCAACCGCTTTAACTGTTTAGTATGGGTCTCTACTACAATATGCTTGCTTTGGTGAATGGACTTGATCTTCTCTGATATTCTGCTATCCTTCTTGAGCAGATGGAATGTCATATGAAAGAATTCTCCATAACTGCTGAATGGATTCAACTACTCGAGGCATGTCCTTCTCGTCCTTCGGCCATAATGCTCTTGAATGTAGTTGTTGAAGAGTAAATGTGCTAAACACTGATAGATGGCCACTTCTGTCCTTCGGGAGCATCGTACAGGTTGAGGACACAAAGACTGCATGGTGGATGGACAAACTAAATGGAGGAATGAGGCTGACCGTCGCATTGCGTAGATGGAAGGCAAATACAGCATAACAGGGGCTATCGGGAAGGTGAGGTGGAAGACGATCGCAGGCCGTTGGATATGGCGGCGATTTGTTTGCAGAAGTCAACAGGAGATATGAGGGCAGAATGAATGAGGGCCCTTGGATCTCATACGGTCAGATCCAACGATGATCGGGGGCAGAAGATGCGCGGGGGTTTAACGGCCGGGGAAAATGGTTTGAGCGGTGGGTGGTATTCCCCGCACCACTTATGGGAGGGAAGCGGTAAACGTACACGGTCACGCGATCCCATTCATCGGGCAACGCATGGCAGATGGGACAGGCGGAAAACCGCTTTTCCTGCGGGTTAATGCGCAGGCAGTTCGCGGGATCGGGAGGAGCGACCGCCGTCCGATCGTGGCGGAGTTGATCGGACGACACGGGTTTAATGCACATGTTTTGTGTGACGGATGTGATAGGGACAACAGCGGGCTAGGGACTTTGAAAAAGCACACGGTTATGAGGACATAGTCATATGGCAATTTGAACTCCACGGTCAGGGCTAAGGGAAAAATCTCTTATATGCGATTTTAAACGAAGGACCCCGGGAAATAAGAAGAAATGAGGATGAGCAAGGTGAAGAGTGGTGGGAACACACTAGCACGGGTTTCTTTTGAGCCGAAACCGAGGACCAAGCTTCCTCCGGCTTCCTTGAATTATCAACAACCTGTAGCAGAGCTAACAAGATCCACCTGTAACTAGAGACTAGCTAATATACCTGTCAAATACATGTTCATGAATCTAGCACATATCCACATTATCTCAGACAATATTAAGGTTAAGAAGGCTTCCTGTATGCAAAACACTCATTTGTTTGGAATTAGGGTTTCCAAACATAGCCAAAGGAATTATTGCCCAATTCCTTTCTTTTACCTTGTTGCAATCAAGGCTTACTATGCGCTACCACATCACCCAACTGTTAGTTATATAAACACATCAACTATTACCTTGTCATGCTAATACCAAGCATGTTTCCTGCAACTTCTCACACATGTCAACCACATGTTCCAAATATCAAGACAATCATATCTATAAATTTGAATCCAACCTTTACCAAGACTAACAATCATGTCATAATCCATAGCCAACTCATAGTCATTAGACATAATCATACAACTATCACCTACTACACTCAAGTACATATAAGTTTTCTCGACACATATGCATTAGTACAACCATGTTAAAATAACATCATTTGAACACATACTCATATTATGCAATTCATGAAACATTCAACGAACTTGCAAACATACCATGTTAAATAAATCAACTAGATGACGTAATAGACACCAAACACTCAAACACCAAATAGATTACATAATCAAACATTCAAGCACAAAGTAGACGACATAAGAAAGCACATACCTTAATGTATCTTAGGGGAGGCTATCTTGTCTACACAAGCAAGCTAGTTAGTACAATATAACTCCACAACACATCATCTCAACAAAAATAAGATCATGACATCCATAACAATAAATAACTAACATGTTCACATCATAAGGCCATAAACATTTGTCAGACATGCCTAACATTCACATATATATAATCAGACTAGATTAGTATGACATAATATCAAAACATATTAAGTCATTCCTGAATGTCATAACCCTAACCATTTGCATAGACCAATCCAACTTAGTACGATATATATAACATCAAGACCTTAATGTAATAACCCTAATCATCAAGTTACTAGCATATAACAACAACAAGTTATATATCATGCTCATCAACAACATATAACCTAATCATCAAGCTAACTATCATATAAAAACAACAAGTTAACCTATAAAATACTCAACAACAACATATAACATATAACATAATCATAACAAGTTAACCTATAACATACTCATCAACAACATATAACATAATCATCAATTTATCTAACATAAAACAACAAGAGAAATGCATAACACCACAGGTTACTATCATTCATGACTATCTGACACATGTACATATGACTACACTAATCAAATCACATCTATCATGCATGTAACCACAACAATAATAGACATGTACATAAAGCTAATCTATATAACCCTAATGCATATAACAATCCATTAACTAACATACTTGCATGCCAAACATACAATACCTATATGATGATCTGCTCTTACCCCGAAGTCTAGTGCTGCAATCTCACTCTAATGATCTTCATCTCTTGCTCTATCTCAACCAACACATTATCATCATAATAATCAATAGCATCATGATGACCAAAATTGCAGACAATGACTTCACAAGGCATGTTTTACCTACTATAAATGCATAACTATAATCGAGACCATGCATGCATAACAACTGCATATAGAAATATAACACGAGTACAAAAACCATATACAAAACATTCTAGCTAGAGTCCAGTCATCGATGCATGACCATATCAACTACCCAAACCATGACCTCATGCATGGAAACAACAACCACATCAAGTACACTTGATAACATGTGAACACTGACGTGCATAACAAATTCATATACAACCATACATTCATGATGACGACACCATCAACCTTCACATGGAAACATCACTACCACCATGATCAACACCATGCAAATGCAAAAATCATATGGAATACAAGTATTAACAACACATATGCAACCGACATGAATGCATTACTGACACACAACCCATCCAGTCCAAGGGGTGAACCATGATGTGATACCACTCTGTAACACCCTCCTCTCACATCTACCCAAGTAACCGACCAACCGAGGTAAACATGCGACAAGAGGCTACTATGGTTGGATTTGACCTCTTAGGTGACCTTAAGGAAATGGAATCAATGAAAACACAACAAACATACCTTCCACATCAGCTACAGGACACCTGAGAACCATGCCAACACTTCAAGCAACTTGCCCCTGGGTCCCACTGAAACTTCTGGTCACTTTCCCTCTGGACGCTCTCATGCTATGGGCATGCCAACATCCAGGGACCTATGGACACTCTCACAGGCTTGCATGCCAATGTCCAGGGACCAATTTGTCCAGTTATGTGCCAGCGTCCCTAGGATTTGAGCCACTTTTTCCAAACCAAAGCCCAGGTCACTACGTAGAATGGAATGATATATTAAGAGCAATAAAATAACAGGGAAACAATGAAGTAGAAGCATTTAGTTAAACAAGCCCTTAACCAGACCCCCACTAGCCATGACAGGGATTTCGTCAAACATATCGCAAACATGTAATCTACAGGTATAAACAACATAATTAAGCATAAGGATCTCATACTTATCTAAGAATCGCTAATAACCATTGTTCCCTAATGTATTTTGCTGCATTAGGTCATAGATACATTGTCCATTCATTTACAAGTAAAAACATATGAGGGTCATACATAATTTTTGTCATAAAACATACATATAACCAACATAGTAACAATAGAAATACCATAAATATATCAGCCATAAAATCCACATATGAACCAGTACATTTACACATGAAAACCAAGGGAATGAATTTCTCATTAGGGAATGCAAAACCAACTGGAGATGGGAATACCACGTTGCACCCGCCCATAGATTAGCTGAGCCAAGTCTCTCTTCAGCTAATCACCCCTGTGCCATATTCCAAGAATGAATGTGGGACTGATAACCAACCGAAAAGAACCAAAAAAGCATGGATGCTACCAAAGTTCTCCACCTACACCGTGAGTAATGTGAGTGCCTCCTAGTCCCTCAAGCTTTACTGTAATCCATAGTTTGGTCCAGGGATCACTAGGCCCTACATCGAGACCCACTCTTGAGGCTTTACCGTACATCCCATCCTGGGACTACTAGGCCCAATGAAGAGAAATCCACCTTTTGGCTTTATCGTATATCCCAACATTCACCTGCAAGGATTCCTAGGCCCATCGAGGCACACAATCTTGGCTTTATCGCAACCCACAATCTAGCTTAGGGGTTATGTTGACGGTGTTGGACCCGCCAACATTAAGGGGATCTCCCTGGTATGAAGTCCCAACTAGACCTCACACCATTTGGAGTAGGAGTCCCATCCGGTACGATGGTTTGGTTGCCATTATCTTAAAGATATGCCTTAGCTCTTGCTTGTCAGCACATGGGAGTGATATACTTGGTTTTCAAAAAGCGAGGTATGTGTGCCTAGTGAGTGCTTAGTGTAACTTGTGTCAAATATCCTTCACTGTAGAAGGGGAGGGTGAAAGTGAGTCTTTGGTTGAGAGGGAGTAGTCCCATCTCAGGTAGAGATACACACAACACAACAGGATTTGCACAGCCTCTGGCGGAGTAGTCCACACGGATGCGACGGTTGTTATAATAAATATGCAAGAATGAATCTGTCTAGTGTCTGATAGTGTAGTCCACACAGACGAGACAACAATATCAACCATTACAACACATCTTCAACAATATATGCACTAGAATAACCGAAGTAGTTCAAATATCCTAGTACAAGTTAAGCAAACATGCATTACAAACGTTTAAAGAATAGTCTTACAAATGAATACAACGCATGCATGAAAATGTGTTGGCATGTGATAGGATTTTGAATTAAGTGAAATTTCCAAGACACATTCGTACACCATACATCACTAGCCCCAGTAGTGGAGTGTTGGAGCCACTACTTGCTCCTCAAAGAAAAGATTACAGATTCTTAAGGCTATGTGGGAGGAGCCAAGGTGAAAATTCCCTTTGCATGTACAATGAGGGGGTATATATAGCCAAGGGTGAACTGACCCTTGTGACTCTTCGACTTCCCTCATGACAGTTTGACTTACATGACTCTTTGACTTAGATGACTCTTCAACTTCATCTGTGGATCTCTTGGACTTCCACGTTACATTTATTTGATTACAACAAGTATGGCCCATAGTAGTGATGTGGCCGAAATGACTCATGACACGACTCGACATGACACTGCTGACATGAACACGCTAACTGTGGTGTTTATGTCGAGCTGCTATGCTGCTAGGTGATGAGTATTCTCTTGGTGTATCATATCTTCACCTTTGCATGACGAAGTGTGCGGGGTCTATGATGGTCTTGGTATTCGCTTGGTGGTTCATTCATGTGTATGCATCTCCTTCACTTTCTACTTGGTATTCTTTGTGTGTTCGTCCAACCGCGAGAAAGTCTTATAGCATGCACTCCTTAATCCCGTTCGTCATCGCACCATGTTCCATTCATGTACCTGCTTCTACAATCAAACATGACGACACGACATCAAATCCAGAAATCTCCTAACCTACCATGATGCATTTTTTTCCATGATCAGTCCGGGTGACCAGGCGGGATGTCAAGGTACTGAGACTATGGAGAGCAAAACTCATGCCTGGATGCGGGACTCTGGGGCACTGTCGGGAAAAATTGCGCAGAGGTCACTGGGAGGTTGATTTGAGCAGTCTGGGATAGCGGTGACATATATGGTAGAGGTCTCAACTGGGAGGCTGATTTGAGCAGTCCAGGAAAATAGTGACATCTACGGGAGAGGGATTAATTGGGAGGCAGTGCGGGAAGCAGGAAGCACTGGCAATGAAAACTGCGTAGTTTTCTGGAGGAGGCTAGGATCAGGCTACAGGAGCTACTGGTCAGAATTACGAAGTTCTGGGAGACAGTCAAGGCAAGACATGACCGCGTAGTTTTCGGGATGAGTGGAGTGTTGGGAAGTAGGAGGATTGTCAGTGAAAACTGTGCAGTTTTTAGCAGGAGAGTAGAGCAGGCCAACAGGGGGATTGCTTGGCAGAACTGTGCAATTTACCGGGACAATGCAGTGATAGGTAATAGAGGCTTGTCCCTCATGTCTGCGTAGTTTCTGCAGGCAGGCAGGTAGGCTGGACAACTACTACGCTATTTTGGGGATGAGTGCAACCCTAGGTCACAGCTCAAGTTAGATCATCTGGTTGACCAGATGAAGGCTTGGTGGATGGTATTGCGGGAAGCGTAGATTGGAATGGATTCTTGGAAAAATTCTGCGCAATTCTGGGAGACAGTCAGCTGGATCGTTTCTAGAATTTCGCAGTACAGGCTTCCCGGGAGGACAACCTCAAGCTCTACACAGTTCTGGGTAAAACCACATGGTCATTGAGGGTTGAGACTGCATAGTGTAGCTCAGTGGAGGTTCGGTTGATGGAAGGTTGTTTGGTCGATAAATTTTCGAGAAACATGGTTAAGTGTGTGAGTGAGCGAACTCATGTATATATTACCTTGTGAACACACACTTAGCATGACTCGACGACAAGACACCTCAAACCAACAAGACACCATGTGCTTAGTGTGACCGTTTAAAGGTGAGAGCGACAAGTGCGACACTTAATATGGGTCATTAAACGATCGTGATGACACTTGCACAAAATTGTCTACAAATTTGTGTGTGAGTGCTGTTAGCGCTTGAGATTTCACCCTAGGCTGAGGAAGGTAAACCTTCAAGGCAACATCAAACCATTTCACCTCGTAGCTAGCCCTACGGGGTATGAGAAGGCTCTCTCCGGTCAAACTCGGTAGATCTTTCAATAGGATGAGCTGACCCAATTAGGAACACTGATATTAGGCTAGTAAACTGATAAGGAAGTTTGATTTAAAGTTTTTGGGGTTTTTGGTGGCAATTGGAGGGAGTGCAATTCAGGGTGTGGGGATTGAGCTCAGTTTTTGCAGGTGGGTCTTTGGGGCAAGGAAGGATTTTGTGCTGATGCCTTAAGCTGAGATGGATGGTCAAGGAAGAAAGAGAGGGAGCTAAAGAGGGCAAACAATGACTTTGAATCCTCTCTAGACAGTGGAAAACATAAACATTAAACAAATTTGAAAGCTGAGCATGGCAAGCATGAATTCAAACTTTATCACTTCATTTGTTTAATAAGCTGCAGTAAAGAAAGAGATGGAACACATAAACACACTTACAATTACAATAAGAGAACACACCATCAACAAAATAGTCCACAAGAATCCCAATGATGTCTGCAAAACCCTGGTCTTCCTTTTCCTCAAATTGCAGAGATACAAGTAAAATATACAATAGAGCTTCTCCCTCAAGAGTCCAACCATGAAAATGAGCAAGAGAAGGCATAATATAGATCATCTAACTCCTTTCCCCACCTCTAGGGGTCGAGCTCAGCTTCCTAGGAGCAGTTTGAACTAATTCTAAACTGAGCACTAGATAATAGGCAGTCAAAACAACTTGCCTCTAAAACTTAGGTAACCCATTCATGCATTTAATATTCACTATTTACATCAAGGAAACTTCTAGAAGTGTTAAAGGAGAGTAAATGTATCCATGTGCCATGAAAATTACCCAACAATCCATCATTTACATGCATTAAGAGTCAACCAAAGTAAAAACAGTGTTTTGCAGGCCGAAATAGTCAAAATGGTGAAATTTCCCTGAGTGGTCGCGCCCCTCCCTTGGAGTGGTCGCGCACATTGGCAGCTGTGTTTGAGGGCCTTCCTGGTGTCCAAATCAAGTGAAAGATAGCTTGTTGGAAAGGTCTATGAGTCTACTTTCCAACCCCACTGGAATTTCTGAATTTTGAGTTGATTTGACCCCTCAAAAGTCATTTCTCCCAAGGCAGCTTTCTGCAACTCAAAAAATGGGCAGAAAGTCAAAATTTGCATGTATTTTGAGCTTTTGGAAGTCCAAATCTCCATAAAATTTGAATTCCATCCATAGGCAAGTGTATTTTTGCATGCAAATTCCAAAAATGTAGAGTTTTCCCCGTTCTGAGCTGTCCCCACGAGTGGTCGCGCGTGGGGTGAGACCACTCCAACGGCCAAAACCTGTAAAATTCTCAAAAATGCCCAAAATGCCTCAAAACTCTCAAAATTTCTTGAGTTTTCTGCTAGGAGGAGGCTAATGAGTATCATGGTGAGTAAGAGAGGCCTCAGCCAAGATACGGAGCGGGTTGGTCTTCTTCCTCCTCTTGCGGGCCTCGGACAACTTCCTTTGGAGTATCTTCATTTTTGCCTTGCAAACATGCATTCTCGCCCAATAATGAGTTTTCATGTTCCGTAGCAGCCTTTTGTCTTGGTTGGCTTTCTCCAACAATCTCTCCAAGCGAGCATTTGCCTGAATGAGCAAAGACTCCCGGTCAGCAGGCAATGGGTCCCCAGGCCTCCTACGGTTCAAGCCTCTATTACCGCGGATCCTCCATAGCTCATCAAGTTCTTTCTCCACCTCTAATTGTCTGTTGCGCTGCTCCAGATAAGTGATGGTCCATTGAGCCATTTGGAGCTTCTGCTGCAACACGAGGTTCTCCTCCTCTCTCTGTCTGATAAGCTCATAAAAATCTGAAGAAGGAGAATGAGCATCAAGGTCAATGAAATCATGACGTGTATCGCCAGCTCTCTCATCCTCAACCATGGGCTGCTTGCCCTCCCGTACTGCCTCTGCTAATGAAGAATGCGAGGCCCCTTCCACCTGGTGTGGAGATAACACTCGCTGATCTGAAGAAGATGACGAGACCCCTTCCACCTGCTGTGGAGAAAATACTCGTCGAGCTGCTGCAAATAAGGTCCTATGACCTCTCTGATAGGTGACCCGAGGTGAAGAAGCCACATGTCTCGGAACAATAATCTCGGGCTGGTGTGATGGACCTCCCGCCTCATGAATGACCTCTGGCTCTGGCTGTGGCTGTGGTGGCACTGTAAAAACCTCATGAGAAATGAAGTCTGCCCATGGAATGCCCTGCTGACTCAACTGATGGGAAACAATGAGCTGAATGAGACCATGATGGCACAAACTCCTGTGCTGCTGAGCTGGGGACTGCCTCTGAAACACGGACACCATCCTCTGAATGTCCTGGAAGAAGTAAACCGGGATGTTCATCATCCTCACTCGGGTAAAGTGCATCAACAGGCGAATGTGACAAGCAAAGACTCGTGAAAACCTTCCCTCACATGTGAAGTAATGCATGATAAGCCGCATGATCGGAGCATACTCCTCTCAGAGGAATCTGAAAGGAAAGTTCCCTGACAAGTGATGTAAGAATGCTGGCCTGACATATGGCTCAAAATAAACAAAATCCAGCCATTTGCGCTTTGGCCACACCTCACCCACATTGGGTATCCCGGTAGCCTCTGAAATCATCTCAGGAGAAAACACAAAATTCACCCCTGCAAGAGTAACCTGCCCATCATGAAGGTGCAAAACAAATAGCCGGGCCAACTCCCTGTGGTGCTGAATCTGGGCAAACCTCTCGCAAAACTGGAAACATGACATGTACTGGAAACAAGTCACTGCCAAAGGGCATGCCTGTAATTCTGCTAAAGATGTGGGCTCTTCTCTCCTATGATGACCACCTTTGCCACCCTTACGAGGCCTCTGCTGTGTCTCAACCTCCGTAGAAGAAGACCGGTCATCACCTTGCTCATAGGTTTCAGTGGTTGACATGGTGCTTTTGAGCAAAGTGGAGAAAATAGATAAAGTAAACTGCCGCCCTTCCTGCAAAATGCTGAGAAGTATGCTGTTTTCAAGGGGAAAAAATCATGAGGGAAGTGTTAGGGGAGGGACTTTTTCATAAGGAATGGGAAAATATATAAAAACAGGGAACTTTTAAGGAAAAATTCACAAAATGTCAAACATGTTATCTCATCTCTCATCATCGGGAAATCATTTGCAAAGAAATATCTTTATTAGGGAAGACATGTAATAGGGTCACCAAGGGAAAGGACAATACATTTTACAACAGGGGGTAAGGGATAGCATGTAATACAGGAGATGGGGCAGCACTGATTACTAGCATCAACAGATAGCTCTTAGATTTTGTCCTTTGACTGTACATTATTAGGCATACTCTGTTTTTCCAAGGGATTGATGTACTTTTGATGCTAAGGGGAAATAAGGAATTAATTTACATTTGTCATAAGGGGAGGAGGGCTTTACTTAACAAATTCAAAAGAGAAAGGAGATGCATTGCATCAAGGGTATTAGGGGGATAGAAGGGAAAAGGATGCCTAGGGTTAGGTTTTGGAGACACAGCAACATTCTTTTGCAAACAGTATTTCAGAGCAGCATGTCCTTTAATAAATATGTACAGCTGTATTTGCTTTGTTTTTGTTATGAATAACACAGCCTTCTTTTCACTGTATTTGTGAGGACTATGCACAGCAATAAGTTTCTTTTGTTCTTGCAATGGCTTGGCTATACATAGTAATCTTTTCCTCTGTTTTTTGTCTTTTTGTTTTATTATTTTTACCATTGCAATTGCTCTTTCCTTTTACACATCACTATTTTGATTCTTGCTGTGTTTTTATATATTTTTTTTATAATATTGCTGTGGGGAAGGAATTAGGGTTTTAGGTATAGGGAATGGGGAATTGATATTCATTGCAAATGTGATGAGATAGAGACACATTATGACAATTGTAAATCTAATAGGAGTAATGGAGGGAATAAAGAGGAATTAAAAACCTTGAAAGCAAACACCAACCTTAGCAAAATTGCCTACATGAACAAACAATCACTAAACCTATTTCTCTTCATATTTTTGATGGTAAAAATGCATGAACACAAGCTCATCATCCATGTTTCAAACATTCAATACATTAGAGAGGCCTACCTCGAGCAATTAGCAAACCAAAACGCAATTTTGAGTGGATTTAGGAAGGTTCTGTGAGTGGGAGCCCGAGTGGTCGCGCGCAAGCTCCGAGTGGTCGCGCACACCCCGAGTGGTCGCGTGCGTTAGAAATTTGAACTGTGGAGGAGGCGCCGAGTGGTCGCGCACCGCCCAGGTGGTCGCGCACACTGCCCGAGTGGTCGCGCGAGTGTAAAATTTGCACTGCGGAGGAGGGCTCGAGTGGTCGCGCACCGCCCAGGTGGTCGCGCACCCTGCCCGAGTGGTCGCGCACCAGAGAAACTCTCCAATTTCACTGCAATTCGACCTCCTTCACTATTTTCGCCCTCTTGCTCCTCTTTGTTAGCTCATAGAGGCATAATGAAATGTTTAGAGGGAAATTTAGCTCTTGTAGGTTGAATTTGAAAAAATTAAATCACAAAACCCACTCTCTAATGTTCTATTTTGGCATTCACTTTTAACACTGCTTTTTGAGTTGCTTTGTCCTGAATTTAGCTTTTGAGGCGCTTTAACTTCATTCTTTTTGCAGGTTGACCATCTGATGGAGTCTGGCGAGGAGACCAGGGTTATTGCCGGCATTTTGAAGACTTTTGAAATTTTCCTTATTTTTTACAAATATTACATGACCTTGGGTTTAAAAACAGGGTTTTTTAAATCCAAGGTATAAATGAGTTGTACCTGATGAAAATATCAATGGAACATATGTACATACCTCCTTCCGGCTTGCTGGGGACTCATGGACCTTTGACTCGTGACCTTGCAGTGATTTTTGACCAAAACCCTAGACCTAAGACTTGGGACCTCAAGACAAAAATAAAACAAGTGTGACCCAACCTCATTATGATATGACCTGATCCAGCAAAGCCAAGAAGGGAACAAGGACCAGCTCCTCCATCAGTTTTATGGCATGCCTAACGGGATGCAAAACTGATACTGATGAGACACCTACCTATGCATATGCAAAGAGTTTTTTGATCACTGATGGAGGGCACAATGACCGACACTAACATTGGCTCCAATGGGGATGGTAGCTCCTTGGAGGTGCCAAGAACCGTAGACCTCTGGGAGAGCAGACCAGTGCCTTACTCATTGGGCAATGGAGTCATAAACTCAAGCTGAAATGCATGACTGAAAACTGACACAAACTAACTTAACAACAAGACTAAAAATTGACTCATAAAGGACTCATGACTCAACTAAAAACTGACTCAATACTTGAACACAACCAACAAACTGAAAATGATGCTCAAAGTGGAGCTTATTCATCACAACCTATTCTAACAGTTTCATTCATCACCTGATCAAGTGAAATGAAACAACCAATGCAACCAAGTAAGTATCCCGTCTGCTGTTCGAATTCTCCACAAGTGTTCGCTTATGAACAACAAGAGAGAACTACTGAAAGGCAACTCTGATGGCAACTTAGAAACAGATCCGTTGAATGATACGAACTCTCTATCCGCCTCCAAAAACACTGCATAAGGATCTTGAAATTCAAGCTCACTGGAACTTAGCTCATCCAATGGATTACCTCTCTTTTCCTCATACCATGCATGCAAACTTTGATCTGAGCCTTGTGACGAGACGTCTGCTGAAAATGACAAAGAAACCGGCTGCCGGATCAAGTTCATATCAGCACATTTTTCAAGCTCACACATAGTAAATGGAGAAAGACTTTGACTGCAAACCTCATCCAAAACATCAGCTATTGGATCATGAAAAACTTGAAAAGACTGCTGCAATGTATCCATTGAAAATGTATGACATCCTTCTAGCTGTTCATCTTTTTCTTGAGAGATTTTACAAAAATTCTGCCTTATAAACTAAAATGCTTCGAAACAAAAGGGTATAGAATCTTCCGGCATCATCCAATCATGTATTTCATCTTCCACAACTTCATCTATAATCTGACCTTCATCCTCAACATTAAAACTGAGTGATTGTTGATTTGTTATAGGCTTTTCATTTGAAGATGTACTATGCAATCGACCCTTCAAAAACTGAAATGATTCAAAACAGAATGGTACGGAGTCGCCTTGAATCATTAAATCATGTGTGTCCACTTCCAAGTCTTCAGCTGCAACTCGACAATCAATGGCTTTCGGAGGTTGCAAATCTGAATATGAGAAGTCTTGAACTAGGTTTTTATTGCCTTCAAGATGGTCTAGATCAAGACTTATTGACAGCTGATTTCTAATTTCATGGAAGTTGTCTCTGATGAACTGACATGAATCAAAACAAAAAGGCAAAGATCCTTCACTTATTTCAAAATTTGCTGCACTTTCCTCGTCACTGTCATAGCTGATATATGATGGCTGATCATTGTATTCGAGCTGCTGAAAATGAACTTCTTCCTCCCACAAGCGAGCTGCTGATTTGTCTGCAAGATTAGCTTCTGTTTGGAGAACATAATCATCATCATACTCATCAAACTGAGGCAAATCATCAGTATAAAACACGTCATCAAGCATACATGTCATATCAACATTTCTTTCTTCTCCAAGATGATCTACAAAACAATCACTACGAGTGCTACGACAACTAGGATGGGAAACAAAATGTTTTGGATCAACAACTTGTTCTTCTTCAATCAGCGAGCCATGAGCTTGAACATCATAAGCATTTCTTGCGGTGATCTTGTCCATCATCTCTTCTACTGCACTTACCAAAATGTCAAGTTTCACCTCTAAAGATGTTGATTCTGCCGGATCTATGTTTTTCATCTCTTCTTCCTTCATTCTTGCCCTTCGGATCAGCAAATGAGCCTCTACATCTACTGCATTGTTCTGCATCTCGTGAAGTGTTGCAATATCCCTTTCTCTCAGCTGAAACTCCATCTCTGGCTCAAAGGCACCCGGATAGTGCAAGAGAGCAGATCTAGGAGTAGGCCTTATATCAGCCGGCATCGAATAATAAACTTGGTTAAATCTGGCTGAAAACTGTTGTACTGTCTCCCCAGGCAATCTTTTCAGCTGGTTATACTCTTCTACAATCAAGAAAAGGTTCTGCCCGATCATCCACCTGTCGAGAAAAACTTTGACAAACTGATGGAAATCTGAGATGCTTGCATCAGGCAGGGTTTTGAACCAACTCTTAACTTCAGCTTGCAAAGAAAGAGCAAAAAGCCTCATACTAACATCTTCATCATCGACTTCAAAAAGGTCAAGAAATAACTCAAAATTCTGCACTTGTTGCTCAGCGTTGACATCCTTACTTTCACCATCAAAACTCGGCAAGTATAGATCATAGCTTTTGGGGAAAGCATGAAGAACCGAAGGTAAAACAAGAGGTTTATACCGATCTGGAATTTTACAAGGTGTAGGGTTACGTACAGCAGGTATAGGATCAGTCTTGGTCTCTTGGGGCTCATCAATTTGAAGATGGTCATCACAAAATTCGGAAAAAGAATCTTGATCAAGCTCAAAGGCATGCAAATCTTTGATATTCACAATCTT
The DNA here is from genome assembly GCA_031772625.1 of Pinus tabuliformis. NCBI lineage: Eukaryota > Viridiplantae > Streptophyta > Pinopsida > Pinales > Pinaceae > Pinus > Pinus tabuliformis. Next base: position 367,741,270 of record CM062805.1, read on the forward strand.
CGAAGGGAAAGAATCAACTGCAGGCCGAGGATCTCTTCTCAAATACAATATGCTTTGCAAAATAGTCTTGACATTCTCGGGAAAAGAGAAGAAATAATTTACAACAAAGAACAAAATGTCTTGGATGCAATTCCAACTTGAGTACCTGATCTTGCCATATTCTCCTTTCATGTTTCTGCTGGTCAGGATCATCCTCCAGTGGAGTCTTTGGATTTGATCTTCAAAACTGATTTGGAGTCGCCAAGTGAATGATTTCAGCCTTTCAAGTGTCTGATCGCTGTTCACTATCAACAATCAGATCTGAACTTGATACATGTACTGGGGTAAAGTGTCAATGAAGCACTACGTTCACAAGCTCACGGAGATTGACTGAAGCAGCGTTTATCTACTAACGCTGATGTAAAACAAGAGCGTTTTCGAAGGCTTCTGGCGTAACTTCAGGCTCCGTCTAAGACTTATGAAACAAACACATCAACCCACAATGAGCAAATTACAAATTTGTTCTCCCCAGTATGGTCGCCAATATGTTAGCGCTTGAGATTTCACCCTAGGCTGAGGAAGGTAAACCTTCAAGGCAACATCAAACCATTTCACCTCGTAGCTAGCCCTACGGGGTAGGAGAAGGCTCTCTCCGGTCAAACTCGGTAGATCTTTCAATAGGATGAGCTGACCCAATTAGGAACACTGATATTAGGCTAGTAAACTGATAAGGAAGTTTGATTTAAAGTTTTTGGGGTTTTTGGTGGCAATTGGAGGGAGTGCAATTCAGGGTGTGGGGATTGAGCTCAGTTTTTGCAGGTGGGTCTTTGGGGCAAGGAAGGAGTTTGTGCTGATGCCTTAAGCTGAGATGGATGGTCAAGGAAGAAAGAGAGGGAGCTAAAGAGGGTAAACAATGACTTTGAATCCTCTCTAGACAGTGGAAAACATAAACATTAAACAAATTTGAAAGCTGAGCATGGCAAGCATGAATTCAAACTTTATCACTTCATTTGTTTAATAAGCTGCAGTAAAGAAAGAGATGGAACACATAAACACACTTACAATTACAATAAGAGAACACACCATCAACACAATAGTCCACAAGAATCCCAATGATGTCTGCAAAACCCTGGTCTTCCTTTTCCTCAAATTGCAGAGATACAAGTAAAATATACAATAGAGCTTCTCCCTCAAGAGTCCAACCATGAAAATGAGCAAGAGAAGGCATAATATAGATCATCTAACTCCTTTCCCCACCTCTAGGGGTCGAGCTCAGCTTCCTAGGAGCAGTTTGAACTAATTCTAAACTGAGCACTAGATAATAGGCAGTCAAAACAACTTGCCTCTAAAACTTAGGTAACCCATTCATGCATTTAATATTCACTATTTACATCAAGGAAACTTCTAGAAGTGTTAAAGGAGAGTAAATGTATCCATGTGCCATGAAAATTACCCAACAATCCATCATTTACATGCATTAAGAGTCAACCAAAGTAAAAACAGTGTTTTGCAGGCCGAAATAGTCAAAATGGTGAAATTTCCCTGAGTGGTCGCGCCCCTCCCTTGGAGTGGTCGCGCACATTGGCAGCTGTGTTTGAGGGCCTTCCTGGTGTGCAAATCAGGTGCAAGATAGCTTGTTGGAAAGGTCTATTAGTCTACTTTCCAACCCCACTGGAATTTCTGAATTTGGAGTTGATTTGACCCCTCAAAAGTCATTTCTCCCAAGGCAGCTTTCTGCAACTCAAAAAAGGGGCAGAAAGTCAAAATTTGCATGTATTTTGAGCTTTTGGAAGTCCAAATCTCCATAAAATTTGAAGTCCATCCATAGGCAAGTGTATTTTTGCATGCAAATTCCAAAAATGTAGAGTTTTCCTCGTTCTGAGCTGTCCCCACGAGTGGTCGCGCGCGGGGTGAGACCACTCCAACGGCCAAAACCTGTAAAATTCTCAAAAATGCCCAAAATGCCTCAAAACTCTCAAAATTTCTTGAGTTTGCTGCTAGGAGGAGGCTAATGAGTATCATGGTGAGTAAGAGAGGCCTCAGCCAAGATACGGGGCAGGTTGGTCTTCTTCCTCCTCTTGCGGGCCTCGGACAACTTCCTTTGGAGTATCTTCATTTTTTCCTTGCAAACATGCATTCTCGCCCAATAATGAGTTTTCATGTTCCGTAGCAGCCTTTTGTCTTGGTTGGCTTTCTCCAACAATCTCTCCAAGCGAGAATTTGCCTGAATGAGCAAAGACTCCCGGTCAGCAGGCAATGGGTCCCCAGGCCTCCTACGGTTCAAGCCTCTATTACCGCGGATCCTCCATAGCTCATCAAGTTCTTTCTCCGCCTCTGATTGTCTGTTGCGCTGCTCCAGAAAAGTGATGGTCCATTGAGCCATTTGGATCTTCTGCTGCAACACGAGGTTCTCCTCCTCTCTCTGTCTGATAAGCTCATAAAAATCTGAAGAAGGAGAATGAGCATCAAGGTCAATGAAATCATGACGTGTATCGCCAGCTCTCTCATCCTCAACCATGGGCTGCTTGCCCTCCCGTACTGCCTCTGCTAATGAAGAATGCAAGGCCCCTTCCACCTGGTGTGGAGATAACACTCGCTGATCTGAAGAAGATGACGAGACCCCTTCCACCTGCTGTGGAGAAAATACTCGTCGAGCTGCTGCAAATAAGGTCCTATGACCTCTCTGATAGGTGACCCGAGGTGAAGAAGCCACATGTCTCGGAACAATAATCTCGGGCTGGTGTGATGGACCTCCCGCCTCATGAATGACCTCTGGCTCTGGCTGTGGCTGTGGTGGCACTGTAAAAACCTCATGAGAAATGAAGTCTGCCCATGGAATGCCCTGCTGACTCAACTGATGGGAAACAATGAGCTGAATGAGACCATGATGGCACAAACTCCTGTGCTGCTGAGCTGGGGACTGCCTCTGAAACACGGACACCATCCTCTGAATGTCCTGGAAGAAGTAAACCGGGATGTTCATCATCCTCACTCAAGTAAAGTGCATCAACAGGCGAATGTGACAAGCAAAGACTCGTGAAAACCTTCCCTCACATGTGAAGTAATGCATGATAAGCCGCATGATCGGAGCATACTCCTCTCGGAGGAATCTGAAAGGAAAGTTCCCTGACAAGTGATGTACGAATGCTGGCCTGACATATGGCTCAAAATAAACAAAATCCAGCCATTTGCACTTTGGCCACACCTCACCCACATTGGGTATCCCGGTAGCCTCTGAAATCATCTCAGGAGAAAACACAAAATTCACCCCTGCAAGAGTAACCTGCCCATCATGAAGGTGCAAAACAAATAGCCGGGCCAACTCCCTGTGGTGCTGAATCTGGGCAAACCTCTCGCAAAACTGGAAACATGACATGTACTGGAAACAAGTCACTGCCAAAGGGCATGCCTGTAATTCTGCTAAAGATGTGGGCTCTTCTCTCCTATGATGACCACCTTTGCCACCCTTACGAGGCCTCTGCTGTGTCTCAACCTCCGTAGAAGAAGACCGGTCATCACCTTGCTCATAGGTTTCAGTGGTTGACATGGTGCTTTTGAGCAAAGTGGAGAAAATAGATAAAGTAAACTGCTGCCCTTCCTGCAAAATGCTGAGAAGTATGCTGTTTTCAAGGGGAAAAAATCATGAGGGAAGTGTTAGGGGAGGGACTTTTTCATAAGGAATGGGAAAATATATAAAAACAGGGAACTTTTAAGGAAAAATTCACAAAATGTCAAACATGTTATCTCATCTCTCATCATCGGGAAATCATTTGCAAAGAAATATCTTTATTAGGGAAGACATGTAATAGGGTCACCAAGGGAAAGGACAATACATTTTACAACAGGGGGTAAGGGATAGCATGTAATACAGGAGATGGGGCAGCACTGATTACTAGCATCAACAGATAGCTCTTAGATTTTGTCCTTTGACTGTACATTATTAGGCATACTCTGTTTTTCCAAGGGATTGATGTACTTTTGATGCTAAGGGGAAATAAGGAATTAATTTACATTTGTCATAAGGGGAGGAGGGCTTTACTTAACAAATTCAAAAGAGAAAGGAGATGCATTGCATCAAGGGTATTAGGGGGATAGAAGGGAAAAGGATGCCTAGGGTTAGGTTTTGGAGACACAGCAACATTCTTTTGCAAACAGTATTTCAGAGCAGCATGTCCTTTAATAAATATGTACAGCTGTATTTGCTTTGTTTTTGTTATGAATAACACAGCCTTCTTTTCACTGTATTTGTGAGGACTATGCACAGCAATAAGTTTCTTTTGTTCTTGCAATGGCTTGGCTATACATAGTAATGTTTTTCTCTGTTTTTTGTCTTTTTGTTTTATTATTTTTACCATTGCAATTGCTCTTTCCTTTTACACATCACTATTTTGATTCTTGCTGTGTTTTTATATATATTTTTTATAATATTGCTGTGGGGAAGGAATTAGGGTTTTAGGTATAGGGAATGGGGAATTGATATTCATTGCAAATGTGATGAGATAGAGACACATTATGACAATTGTAAATCTAATAGGAGTAATGGAGGGAATAAAGAGGAATTAAAAACCTTGAAAGCAAACACCAACCTTAGCAAAATTGCCTACATGAACAAACAATCACTAAACCTATTTCTCTTCATATTTTTGATGGTAAAAATGCATGAACACAAGCTCATCATCCATGTTTCAAACATTCAATACATTAGAGAGGCCTACCTCAAGCAATTAGCAAACCAAAACGCAATTTTGAGTGGATTTAGGAAGGTTCTGTGAGTGGGAGCCCGAGTGGTCGCGCGCAAGCTCCGAGTGGTCGCGCACACCCCGAGTGGTCGCGTGCGTTAGAAATTTGAACTGTGGAGGAGGCGCCGAGTGGTCGCGTACCGCCCAGGTGGTCGCGCACACTGCCCGAGTGGTCGCGCGAGTGTAAAATTTGCACTGCGGAGGAGGGCTCGAGTGGTCGCGCACCGCCCAGGTGGTCGCGCACCCTGCCCGAGTGGTCGCGCACCAGAGAAACTCTCCAATTTCACTGCAATTCGACCTCCTTCACTATTTTCGCCCTCTTGCTCCTCTTTGTTAGCTCATAGAGGCATAATGAAATGTTTAGAGGGAAATTTAGCTCTTGTAGGTTGAATTTGAAAAAATTAAATCACAAAACCCACTCTCTAATGTTCTATTTTGGCATTCACTTTTAACACTGCTTTTTGAGTTGCTTTGTCCTGAATTTAGCTTTTGAGGCGCTTTAACTTCATTCTTTTTGCAGGTTGACCATCTGATGGAGTCTGGCGAGGAGACCAGGGTTATTGCCGGCATTTTGAAGACTTTTGAAATTTTCCTTATTTTTTACAAATATTACATGACCTTGGGTTTAAAAACAGGGTTTTTTAAATCCAAGGTATAAATGAGTTGTACCTGATGAAAATATCAATGGAACATATGTACATACCTCCTTCCGGCTTGCTGGGGACTCATGGACCTTTGACTCGTGACCTTGCAGTGATTTTTGACCAAAACCCTAGACCTAAGACTTGGGACCTCAAGACAAAAATAAAACAAGTGTGACCCAACCTCATTATGATATGACTTGATCCAGCAAAGCCAAGAAGGGAACAAGGACCAGCTCCTCCATCAGTTTTATGGCATGCCTAACGGGATGCAAAACTGATACTGATGAGACACCTACCTATGCATATGCAAAGAGTTTTTTGATCACTGATGGAGGGCACAATGACCGACACTAACAAGTACGATGGGTTTTTACATAGTCAGAACAACTCATGCACACAAAGGAAAACCTTCAATATCACTAGAACAAGGTCACAAGCATGACATAACAATGAACATGCTAAAGACAACAATTGGTCAAACAAGCGAAAAGGAAGCAAGATATGTAGATAAAACACATGAAATGACTTTTGTGTTTGCACACATGCATGTTACTGAAGATGGGATGATATGACAATGAAAAGCAGTCCTGCAAACTCAACCAAGAGATGTACTTCGAAAGGTGTTCTTTACTTAGCACACTTACCCTCAAGATGTTCATGCATCCAATAGGGTTTGCATGCGGTCCTGATCTTTTACCATCACTTCGTCTCTTGGTCCTTCTCCTCAACTCCTTAGGAGTGATCTTAGCTTGTCACATTTTCTTGTAGCCTACTGAAAGATAGATCAGCATAGTTTCAGTGGGTAGTGACTACTACCGGAGTGAGGCCCTGGAAGGCCCATCTGTGTAGTTTCTGCATGTAAGACAGATAAGACAACTTGGAAAAAACTGCGCAGTTTTGAGACACAGGACACTGTCGCGGGATGGGGTCTTGGGAGGACACCTCTGCGTAGTTTCTGAGTGCAGCGCAGCCTGGGAAACTGAGAGGCAATGCTACGCAGTTTCTGGATGTAAGGAACTATTGTGGGATGGGTTCCGAGAAAACACATTTGCGCAGTTTCAGGTTGCAACGCAGATTGAGCAGCTGAGGGACAATACTGCGCAGTTTCTGATGACAGTTGATTTTGGCTAGGGGAAGGACATTGGAGGAAACCAATACGCATTTTTGGATGCCAAGGGAGGTTGGGGTCCTTGCGCACTGCACAGTTCCAGCAGGCAAGGAAAAAAGCTTGAGGGTTGCAGAAGCAAAGTGCACAATTCTGGGAAGTTGGATGAGGCTAGGTTGCTCGAGAAATTGGCTAAGTGTGAGATTAGGGAACAAATGTAAACAGTGATGGGACTCAACTATGATCACACATGAACACTTAGTGATACAACGTAGACCATCCAAAATTTATAAAACATACTCTTCTTGATGCAACAACCTTCGCGACAAGAGTGCGTGAAGTGAGTGTGAAACATGTCGATGTAATGAAAACAATGTATACACACAAGATTTCCCTTGAAGAAAAACAACATTCCCTTTGCACGCCAAACAACAAACCCATTTACCCAAAAATGACACATGTTGCATAAATATGAGAACATGAACAACTCTTAAGATCAAGGAGGGGAGCTGGAGATCATCATCTTACCAACAAGTGACCAAGGAACAATCGATCGCAGGATCTGAGGTAGAGTCTGAAATTTGCATGCGAGCCAAAAGTTTGGAGGGTGGTTGTAGCCGCTACAACAGGTTACTAGGCCAGTGGCTTTACCATGATCCACAGTCTGGTTCAGGGACTACTAGGCCATGTGTTTGTCATTTCGTAGATCCACCCCACTCGGTTTCAAATCCATTCGGCAATCCAGCTCAACCGAAGTATGAGAACCGATCTCATCAAGGCTATCAAGAAATGGCAAGGCTAGGCTGAAAAAATTGTCATGCCTGGAAAAACCCATGCCATGTCATAAAACAACCACATGCAACACCATGCATGTCAATTGTAGCAAGGAAAATACACATGCAAATTGATACCTGCAAAGAATCATCCTGTGGCTGCTTGATCCTGCCTTTCCCTGCTTGATCTTTGCTTCCTCTTGCCTTTTTTTTCTTTCTTGCTCCAATGCCAAAGTCATCCAAGAAAACTCTAAGTGTCCAAGAGTGAGAGAGAGAGGGAGAATAACGAGAGAGCTCCAAAACTGAACTGACAAAAGTCCATGAACTGATCCTCATAATCCTTTTTCTCAATGAGGCCTCTATTTTCTTCATTTTCCATTATTTTCCTTAAATTTCCTCCTCACATGCAACCTGTGACCTTTCACCTTTCTTTTCTCATAATTTCCATTATTTTCATAAGTAAATGCTAATAAATGCCTCATGTCTTTCCAAATCCTTTGCCATTGTCTTTGCCAATTTCCTTAGCCATAATAAACCAAAGTGAACACCCACTAGGATGTCTTCGTTGGGTTGTGTTATATTCTTTGGTAGGTAGCCCCCCTCTACAAGGTCTGGGGCAGCGCCTCGGGAAATTTTTTTTTGGACCCTATATTAGGTTGGGTGGACCTACCTATGGTTTTTGGTCTATGGTTTTGGATGCGATGGTTTTCAGTCCATGGTATTGGATGCTTCGGCATGTATAAATATGTATTGTAACATTGAAAGGAATATAATGAAAAATCAAGCTGGTAGTCCCGGTTTTGGGATCTAAGGGAAAATCTCTGTGTATATGTGTTTTATGTGTTATGCTCTCGCATTGTTTATTTTCTGTGTTTTAGAATTCGTATGCAGGTAATTTCTATATGGGGTTAAAACCTACATTTGGTATACAGAGTTGTTTTGGCTTCAAGGGGACGCCTTTTCTGCTGAGGGTTTTCATTTGGGCCTGTGGTAGACTCTGTTCAGTGGAAGATCTGCGGGATCGATTCTGGTGGTGAAAAAAGATGGAGAGCAATGGAAAGATAGAGATCGAGAAATTTAATGGTCAGAGTTTTGAGTTATGGAGACTCAAGATGGAGGATCTATTGGTGGATAAAGATCAGTGGATCGCGGTAGATCCGGGTACTAAACCAACGGGAGTGTCTGATGAAGAATGGAAGAAGTTGGATTGAAAGGCTAAGAGCACAATACGATTGTGTGTCTCAGATTCAGTATTGTTGAATGTATCAGGGGAAGCTATGGCGAAGGCTTTGTGGGACAAGTTAGGGACTTTGTACCAATCTAAGTCTCTGGTGAATAAACTGTTCCTATGGAAAAAGTTGTATAACCTAAGGATGAAAGATGGAGACTCGGTGACAGAGCATCTGAATGCATTTAACACTGTGGTAAGTCAGTTATTGTCTGTTGATATTAAAATTTCATATGAAGATAAGTGCATTAGTTTGTTGTGTTCTCTACCAGATTCATGGGATAGTCTGGTTATTGCAATAGGTAGCAATGCAATTGCCTTGTAGTTTGATGAAATAGTCTCATCCTTGCTGACAGAGGAGATGAGATGGAAAAATATGGAGAGCCAGAATGGTGATGCCTTGTCTGTACAAGGACGGTCCCAAAATAGAAACAAAAATAAGTCATCAAGTGGGAGATCTAAATCTATAGGGAGATCTAAATCTCCAGGAAAACCTGTAAAGGTGGTGTGCTGGAAATGCAGAAAGGAAGGGCACTACAAAAGGGACTGTAAATCTAAAGCTCCTAACAAAGGAAAGGGATCTGATGATGCTTCTTCTGCAGAGGCGAAAACCACCTCAGATGAAGGTGGGGATGTGTACTTGGCTTGTTCAAGTACACATGTAGATCATGAGGCATGGTTGATTGACTCAGGTGCATCCTTTCACTTCACTCCCCATAGAGAGTGGTTCTACAAGTATGATAAATGCGATGGTGGTGATGTCTTCTTAGGGGATGATGGGAAGGCTAGAATCGTTGGTCGTGGAAAAGTAAAGGTGAAGTTGCAAGGTGGAAGGGTTAGAACACTTCTAGGTGTTCTGCATATTCCTGCATTAGCCAGAAATCTGATTTTTGTAAGCAAGTTGGATGATGCAGGTGTAAAAATAGTGTTCGAGAAGGATACTTGCAAGATGGTTCGAGGAGCACTGGTATTGATGTGGGGAGTTCGGACTGGAACTCTGTGAAAGCTGCAAGGTAGCACTGTTGTTGATGGGTGCAACAGTTCTGTGGTTCCTGAAAGTGGAGCAAAAAATCTAGTGGTCTCTAGAGAGAAGACCATGCTGTGGCATCAAAGGCTTGGACATATTGGAGAGAAGGGCCTTCAAATACTTCATGGTAAAGGTATGGTAGAAGGTATGAGTAATAGCTCTCTGGATTTTGATTTCTGTGAAAATTGTGTATATGGGAAGCAGAATTGGGTGAGTTTCCCCTCTGGTGGTAAGAGGGCAAAACAGATATTAGAGCTTGTGCACAGTGATGTGTTTGGACCTGTGAAGGTTCCATCACTGGGTAAGTCTGTGTACTATGTATCATTTATAGATGACTTCTCAAGGAATACATGGATATATTTCCTTAAAGAGAAATCTGAAGTCTTTGACAGGTTTAAAGAATTTAAGGCTCTGGTGGAAAACCAGACAGAGAAGAAGATAAAGGTGTTGAGGACAGATAACGGTGGAGAATTTTGCAGTAAGGAATTTGAAGAATTCTGTAAGAAGTGTGGTATAACACGACAGAAGACTACTCCATATACACCTCAGCAAAATGGAGTTGCAGAAAGAATGAACTTGACGTTGATGGAAAGGGCAAGAAGCATGCTTAGTGGTGGCGGGTTAGGACAAGAATTCTGGGCAGAGGCAGTGGAGACAACATGTTACCTGGTCAACAGATCACCTTCATCAGCGTTGGAGGATAAGACTCCACAAGAGAAATGGACTAGTAAGAAACCCTCTCTTTCACATCTAAGGGTATTTGGATGTGATGCATATGTACATGTTCCAAAGGAGAAACGAACCAAGTTGGATAGTAAATCTGAAAAGTGCATCTTTATTGGGTATAAGGATGGTTTAAAGGGTTATAAGCTTTGGAACCCAACAACAAGGAAGGTTGTGTACAGCCGAGATGTGGTGTTCAGAGAGGTGAAAGATGTTATTAAACATGAAGTCCAACCAAAGGAACCTGAGAAGATAGAGTTTGAGCTAAAGGAAGAAGAATCAGACTCTACAGCAGAGGAGGAATCAAAAGATGAAGAGCCACAAACTCTAGGTGTAAGAAGATCAATTCGAGAAAGAAGGCAACTAGAAAGGTATAGTCCATCTGCTTTTTGTTCAAATTTTGCTTTATCTATTATTGATGATGATCCTAGAACTGTGAAGGAAGCAGTAGATTCAGAGGATGGAAAACTCTTGAAAGAGGCCATGGTTGATGAAATGGAATCTTTGCACAAAAATGAGGCTTGGGATCTGGTGGAGTTGCCGGTTGGAAGGAAACCCATTTGCAGCAAATGGGTGTTCAAGAAGAAGACAAATTCAGAAGGAAAGGTGGAGAAATACAAAGCTCGGTTGGTAGCAAAAGGTTATTCCCAGGTGTCGGGAATTGATTTTGGTGATATTTTTTCTCGTGTTGCCAAGGTAACTTCTATTAGATTACTTTTATCTGTTGTTGCTGCTTTTGATTTTGAGGTAGAACAAATGGATGTGAAGATAGCATTTCTTCATGGGGATTTGGAAGAGGAGATCTACATGAAGAAACCTGAAGGCTTTGCGGTGAAGGGTAAGAAAGATCTGGTATGCAAGTTAAAGAAGTCTCTGTATGGGTTAATACAGTCACTAAGGATGTGGTATCAGAAATTTGATACATTTATACGGGGACTTGGCTTCACCAGAAGCAAAGCAGATCACTATGTGTATTTTAAATTAATTGGTGACCGTGTTATTTATCTGGTCTTGTATGTGGATGATATGTTGCTGGTTGGAAATGACAAAGAAATTATCCAGGATTTGAAGACCCAATTGTCCTCCAAATTCGACATAAAAGATCTTGGTGCTACAAACTATATTTTGGGCATGGAAATTAAAAGAGATCAGGCAAAGAGGAAGCTCTGGTTAAACCAGAGGAAGTATGCTGAGACAATATTGCTGAGGTTTAATATGCAGGATAGTAAACCAGTGAAGGTTCCTATTCCTGTAGGTGTAAATTTATTTGCTGAACAGTGTCCCAAGACACAAGAAGAGGAAGAGGATATGTCTCGTGTTCCATATGCAAGTGCAATCGGTAGCTTGATGTATGCAATGGTCTGTACTAGACCAGACTTTGCACATGCAGTGGGAGTATTGAGTAGGTTTATGTCAAAACTAGGGAAGGAGAATTGGAAAATAGTGAAGCGGGTTTTCAGGTATTTGCGTGGCACTAGTGATTATGGTTTGTGCTACCAAGGAAGACCAGGATTGGACAGAGTTTTGGATATCCATGGCTTTGTTGATGCAAACTAGGTTGGAGATTTGGATCAGAGAAGATCTACAAGTGGGTATGTGTTTAACCTGTTTGGAGAAGCAGTCAGTTGGATGAGTAAGAAACAATCTGTAGTGGCACTATCAACTACAGAGGCAGAATACATGGCAGCCACTCATGCAAGCAAGGAAGCAGTTTGGTTGTAGAGATTGTGTTCAAGTATTGGGTTAGTACATGGAGCTATAAGGATAGACTGTAACAGCCAAAGTGCAATTTTCTTGGCAAAGAACCCTGCTTATCATTCAAGGACAAAGCAGATTGATGTTTAGTATCACTTTGTGAGGGATATGATAGAAGACAAAAAGATGTTTCTAGTAAAGGTGGACACTTTGAAGAATACTACAGATGCATTGACAAAATCTGTGAGCTCTGAGAAGTTCTCCTGGCGTAGAGAAACAATGGGTGTTTTATGGCTGGAAAAATGACTAAGCTCTCCTGTGGCCCCTTGTGGAAAGAACACAAGAAGTGGGAGAATGTTGGGTTGTGTTATATTTTTTCCACGACTAACCTACGTAGTGAACCAGGGGGTTAGAGGGGGGGTAGAGCCCCCTCTTTGTTGCATAGCGGGGGGCTCATAGGGGGGTTTGAGGGGGGCGGGTAGAGAATTTTTTTGTTTGGACCCTATATTAGGTTGGGTGGACCTACCTATGGTTTTCGGTCCATGGTTTTGGATGCGATGGTTTTCGGTCCATGTTATTGGATTCTTCGACATGTGATGATGATGATGATGGTGGTTAACGTCCACTGAGACCAAATTGGTCTATCGGACCTACAATTTTCTTAATTTTTACTTGTCTGGCTCCTCGTCTTTCTTGGCGAGATTGGTGTTGTAGCTTTCTTTTTTTTCTCTACGGTCTTCCAACTTCCTTTATCTTGCATCTCCTTCATCTCTTCTGGTTCTTGGAACATTGGTGTCTTAGCTTCGCGATCTATTGTGTTCGTTCTTTTGAAGATAGTCGGAGAAGAAGTTTGGTCTAGGAGATCTGCTTTGCTGTTAAATGAAGATTTATTTTCTGAGTTATTCGAATCCTCATAACTGTTGATTTGCTGGGGCGGGATTTCTCCTTGCTTGTCTTGAGAGTTGTTTATTTCTTCCCTGCTTTCTTGTGACTCAGAGTTTTCTCTAGAATATTCTTCTTTGATGACAGTGTAGTGTTATTTTTGTGCTCCTTCCCACCATGTAGATCTGTGGTGGTTTTTTCTAGCAAAATTTTTCTCAGAGGCTTTTGGGCAATTTTTGGCTAGATGCCCTGTCTCAAAGCAGGATCGACATCTGAAGAGGACACTTTCATAATCAAGTTTCTGGTTCCACACATAGTCTTTACTTGTTAGGTTTATTTCAGTTGGGAATCCGGCGCTGAAGTCCATTTCCACACAGATGCGTGCATAGGTGGTTCTGGCATATTCCTCTGTTTCTGGGCACCTGCAGTAAAATTTCCCAATTGCATTTCCGATGGCTTTTAGTGAGGAGAGATTCCAGAGATGCAAGGGTAGGTTTATAAATATGTATTGTAACATTGAAAGGAATATAATGAAAAATCAAGCTGGTAGTCCCGGTTTTTGGATCCAGGGGAAAATCTCTATGTATATGTGTTTTATGTGTTATTCTCTTGCATTGTTTATTTTCTGTGTTTTAGTATTCGTATCCAGGTAATTTCTGTACAGGGTTAAAACCTATAGTCTTGCCCACCATTCAGCTTTGAATAAGTGTTCCATCAACCGTGGTCCTATATATTTTTACATGGTGTTTTAACCAGGGTTGTTACACCACCTATATTAGTGTTTTTACATTTGATTTTTGATATAACATTGTTGATATAACTTTCCAATATGCCTTACTAGCTATGCATACTATGATTTCAAATGTAAGATGGCATTCTTTAATTAATTATTATTTGAGTAAAGAAAAAATTTAATATAACAAATTTAATTTAATGTATTGAATAACTTAATTTAATTTAATGTATCAAAATCACATGAGTTTTAAAAGGTTAAGAAGTTTGGTAGTGATAAATATTTTGAAAATTAGATAGAAAGAGAGTATAATATGGACAATCTAAGAGAATGTTTTTCATCTTCAACCCTCTCAATATCACATAGGTGACAGACTCTTTCATCCCGAGGCTTTTTGGGAATTAACCAATGTCTAGTTTCACTATGAAGCTCATGAGAATTAGTTTTTTTATCTTAGCAATGTTCATTTTCTTCTTAACTCCAGTCAAGGCAAAACAAATATTGTTGGTTTTATAGCCTTATAATATCCCAGTTTCCTTTTTCCCTCTTTATAGCCCCACAATTTCTCCTTAAATTTGGAAGTAATAATAATTTTAATATTATTGTTTTACAAGTTGACCTCCTCCTCTATCCCCCAATGGTCTAGCAAAAAAATGGACATCCTTATGTCATCCTTGCTTGCTTCAAAGGTGTGGGTTTTCGCTAGAGTTAGAAGTAATTTTAGGAAACCTCTTGACTTCCATGTTGTATAACTTCTTATGGATAAGATACCTATTCATAGTCATGCTTTTAATGGGGAAAATACATACTTCAATTCAAAGGATAGGGTAGGGAATATTACCTTTAATCTTGAGGTTATAGGTTATAAACTACTTTTCAATTTGTTCAATCTTTCTCCATAATACTTTGGATATATTGCAAACCCAAGTGTCACATCCATATAAATAAGAGAAGTGACTAGAGTCTCAAAGATGAGCTTTAGTTAATTCCATTTTTGTCCCATATACAAATATTTGTAGTCTTACAATTATTTTCAAGTCCATCGTAAGCTTTCCACTCTCCATTTATCCTTTCCTCAATGTTGTAATTTCAATTGAACTTATGATGGATGTCTATTCCTAGATATTTGTATGAAGGAATTTGCTCCAAATAATTGTTATCATAAATGAAAATATCATTATTAATCTTTTTGGATCTAATTATCGATCTTTTTAGATTTAATTATTATGACCTTAGTTTTGTTAATAATACTCAAATATAAATATACAATTTAATTAATGTATGAAAGTGTCACTTTTGTTGTTTTCACTCCTGCGTATGTCACACCATTGTGTATCACCAAAGTTAGTTCTGGCTCACACTTTTACATCAAATGGTCTTACATATCATTGAAATATGTGTTAGACACATTCCTGTAGCTTAGCGCACCTTTTGGCCACAGTCATCACTTCTATCATAACTTGTGTTCTAAGTGTTGTAATGTGTTGTTTAAACTATCACACTTAGAAATAGGTGTCTCTTTGTTGTTTTTTTAATGTGTGACTATTGTTCATGAGCATTGTGCATCCCATTGGCTTGTATTGATTGCATTTATGCGTGTGACCTATGTTTGAGTCGTGTTAGGATGCATTTCTTTCTCCTACTCTGTTGGTCCCACACTTAGCCATTGTGAGAGCTCTTTTTGGTCCTTCAGCCTAGTGCAAGTTCTAAAGGCATTAACCCTCTTACTAGGCGATAACCACAACTTATTCATGAGCCTCATTTACGTACATTTCCTCCCATACTTTTGTAATCAATATTTTCTAAGATGTCCTCCCTCTCACAATGCATCAATACTTCCTATGAATAAGTCACCTAGCCTTGTGTTGCTCCCCTCAATGAAAATCACATTCTAGATGAACAAGTAGCCATAGTTGGAGAGAATTTTGCCCTCACAAGCCTGAGTGCACTTCGAAACAAAGAAGCGCATGTCGAAATAATGAAGTGCACTTCAAAACAATGAAGCGCACTTCAAATGCTCAGTGAAAAAGAAAACTTCAGAAGAATAAGGACTTTCTCTCCCCTAAAAAGCACACTCTAGAAAAATAAAGACCTTTTTGCCTTCAAAGCGCACTCTGATATCCTGAGCACACTCCTTTGACTCGAAGAACTGCGCCCTCCTTTAGCACATGGCACAAAGCATGAAGCTTCATTCTTCTGTTAGAGCACATGACGCACTCACAAAGCATGAAACCTTAGAGTGCATGGTGTAGTCATGAAGCTTGAAGCTTGAGCGCACTCCTCTGACACAAAGAACTACACCCTCTTTAAGTGCATGAGTGCACCTTGAAGGTCTGAAGCCATGAAGCCTCATCCTTTGTCTCTTTAGAATGCGCCCTTGCGACTTCTTAGTCTCTTTGAACACTTGAGCGCACCTTGAAGGCCTAAAGGCATGAAGCCTCACTCCTTTGTCTCTTTGAAGTGAGCCCCTGCACCCTTGAGCTCTCTCTCTCTTGCTTGAGCACACAAGCACACCTTGAAGGCCTCTTGTGAGCCTTGATGAGTTTAATTGTGCCCTCCTAATCAAGCCTTCTTCTTCTAACACTTTCACGGGTCTATTATGAGAAGACCATTCCATGAGCTAGGTAGTGATAGAATAGATGTTTTAAGACTGGTTTAACCTTGCCATGAATGATCTTCATTTGTAGGAGTACTATGTCATCATGATAAGGAGATTCTCAAGCGGATAGAAAGGAGATTGGATCAGCTCGTGTTCATTGTAGTAGAAGCAACTTGCAGCAATGGTAGTTGGAAGCCCTCCTGGAGACTCTATGTGTTGTCATTTAATAGAATAAGGGGTAGATAGAGAGCATAACAGAAGCAAAGGATTGGCAGGACAAGATACGACATAGAGGCTGTAGCGAGATTATCATTGTATCTTGTATTCCATAAACTATTGTATTATTCAAATTAGTTTAATTTAAAACAGGGTCTTGGCCCCTCTTTAGTGCTGCCCAAATAGACCCGTAGTCACCTGTAGGCTACAACCATCCTTACGAAACCTTAAATGGGAGAAGAAACAACCTTAAGTACACTCCAAATCAGCCCAGATTTCATCTAGGAGTTGAGGCTTCCCTTTTTCTCTACTCGGACCTGCATAGGAGACAAATTCCAACCCAAAATAGCCTAATTCACCTCCACGTCTTGTCCTTCAAACACCGTGGCTTCTTCAGAAGTTATGTTACTATGAAATATTGCACATTGGATGAGCTAAAATGATGTTTAATCACCTCATATTTATATCCAATATTTATATGTATCATACTAAGTTGGATTGGTATATGCAAATGGATAGGGTTATGACATTCATATATGAGTTAATATGTCATGACATGATGTCATACTAATCTAGACTGACTATGCAAATGTGATTATTATGTATGAATGATAATTTTTTATAAGTTTACAATGTGAACATGTTAGCTAGTGACAATTATGGATATCATGACCTTATTTATGTTTGAGTTGATATGTCATGAAGTTATATCACGCTAATCTAGATTGATTGTGCAGACAATATAGCCTCCCCTGAGATACATTAAGGTATGAGTTCTCTTATGTCATCTCCTTTTTGCTAGAATGTTTGATTATGTCGTCTATTTGGTGTTTGGGTGTTTGGTGTCTATTATGTCATCTAGTTGATTTATTTAACATGGTATGTTTGCAAGTTGGTTGAATGTTTGATGAATTGCATAATAGGAGTATGTGTTCAAATGATCTTGTTTTAAGATGGTTTTACTCACACATATGTGTTAAGATAACTAACATGTACTTGAGTGTAATAGGTGACAGTTGTTGCATTATGTCTAATGACTATGAGCTGACTATGAATTAAGACATGATTGTTAGTCTTGGTAAAGGCTGATTTCAAATTGATAGATATGACTGTCATGATCTTTGGAACGTGAGACTGACACGTCTGAGCAGTTGTAGGGAAACGTGTTTGGTATTAGCTTGACAAGGTAATAGTTGATGTGTTTATATAACTAATCGTTGGGTGATTTAACAGTGCATAGTAAGACTCAATTGCAGCAAGGAAAAGGTAAAAGAAAGGAATTGGGTGAAATTTCCTTTGGTTATGTTTGGAAACCGCAATTCCAAACGAATGAGTACTTTGCATACATGAAGTCTTCTTAACCTTGAATTTGTCTGACATTCTGAGGATATGTGTTATATTCATAAATATGTACTTGACAGGTACAATAGATGGTTCTAGTTATGGCTAGATTCGTCAAAGGATAGGAGTCCCTTGAGAGATGGCGGGGATGTTTTCAGTGGCAAGCAACATGCTTGGCACAACAAGGTAAGGTAATTGGTGTATTGTTATGTTTATTTATGCATGACAGTTATGTTTTTATGGCAATATGATGCAGGGGATTGCATGGCAAAGAGACTTCCATGAAATTCTGAAGAAGGCTTAGGTTGAGCTTTCCTTTGGAAGCACTGGGAACCATCGAGATTGAGTCATGGTGTATGTTGAGGATCTTTTGATTTTGATTCTTTGTGCTTTGTTTGCACTTGAATTTCAACTTTGTTTATGTCTAGTGCATGGGCATACCATTTTGTTCGTGGTGTCGTATTGTTATTGGTTTTCATGGTTTTTTTCTTGTTTGCATTTTTTCTTGCCTTTTTGTGTTTTGAGAGTCTTTGGAATTGGTTGGGGAAGGAGAAAGATAATGGATATCAGTGAGAGTTGAATGAAACCTAGCAGGTAATGTAAGACCCGAATGGATCTCGGTGGATGAGTAAGGGAAGTTGAAGGTAAGAATATGACAATCGGTTGGATTGGTTCAGTCCATTGGTGTAAATAGACAGTGGTAGTATAGTCATGAGAAAGGTAACAGAAAGGGTAAAGTAAATGGATTGGAGGTTTCAGATGCCTTGGCTATGTTGGGAATCGTTGTTCTCAATGTTGTGAATGATGTGAACAGATAAAGGGCATTCTCTTAACCTTGACCTTATGCTATCTGGTAATTATGTTGTGATTATGATTATGTTAATGTTTATATGTATACATGTATGTATGTATGTCGTTTCTGACAAGGTTTTCATGGATCATGATAGTTTAATGCTAATATTTATATGTATATTTTTTTTCCCTAAAGGAAAAATCTTAATTTCCATTAAAATTTGAAAATTACATGTTGTAGATTCTTAAAGAAGCATATGCAGTAGGTTGGGGCGACTCGCCCTTCAAATATACAAGTACGAAAAACCCCAATATTTATATGTATATATATAGACGTATGTATGTCATTTTCTGACAGAATCATGATTGTTTTGTGCTAATGTTTATATATATGTATGTATCTATGTCATTGTTTGACAGGGTTGTCAAGGATCATTCTTGTGGAGGAATGATTTATTATGAAGGTGAATAGCATGAAGAGGTTCCTGGCTATGAGGAATCAAGTAGGAAAAGTAGTCAAGACAAATATATGAGGTCAGTATCATGTGGTTATGAGTTGATATTATGTGATTATATTATGTCTATGTTATGGATATGCTATACCGAGGGATACATCAACAAAATGAAAGTAGTGTGGTCTACGGGATGTTGGGATAAACATGGATGGTAGAGAGACACTGAAATCAAGGTTTTTTGGTAGAGATAGTGTGGTTTTGGATGTGTCGTACTATTGTTGTGCATATGTTGCATCTTTGATGTTGTGCGCATGCAGTGTGTTGTATATATTGTGTGTGTACATGTTGTTTATGCAATGATATCTATAGGGTGGTACAGATAGTGTTGTGTGAATATTTCATATGTCGTGTTGATCCAGGTGGATATTGGTGGCCACCCGCCAATTCCACTTGGACCCCCACCATTGTTTCTTTCAGTTTTTCAGTTTCCTTATTTGTAGCTCAGTTTACTATTTTTGGCAATTTTTCGGGTCCTGAACTTCCGGAGCCATTTTGAGGCCCTAAATGACGTTTTTTGGGGAAAAATGGGAGCAACATGGGTCTATTGACCCATTTTTTTCATCCCAAAGTTGTAGTCCTCGGATAGATCTTTCTAACGAGGTATTTTGCGCGTCAAACGGAGATCGTATGCCAAAGTTACGACCACGGGAAGTTGATGTACTAATTTACCAAAAACAGGGTCCATAGTTTGACGCTTCATCTCCTAGGGTTAGGGTTTTGGATGTTTAGGGTTTTCCATTATTTCTCAACAATAAATAGGCCTTCAAGCCTCATTATAATACTATTCAGAGGCATGTAGCCACCACATCTCTCCTCAGAGATAAGCTACCATCGCTCGAGCTAGTTTATTTCCATTTCTGTTTGTAAGCATATTTCAGTATTTTACATTAATGAAATGAAGTATTATTTCTGCTATATCTCTGTATTTATGGTTATCTCTGTAATTTTTTGTTTTCTTGTTTAAATCCGGATTAGTGGTATCAGAGCGGTTTGCTCTTTCTCTGTTTTTCTTTGCATGTCCCCAACGAGGTCGGGATATAAGGAGTTAGGGCTTGAACTGGTTGAACCTTTGCAAGACCAGCTTCACAAATCCCGATGGCCTCCCATGGCGGATGAAAAGAAAGATGAGGGGGTAGGAGATCCTATCAAAATATTGCTCGAAGAGGCCCTCGAGCGACAAAGGAACGCGATGATGGACAACTTTGCCCAGATCCTTCAGCAGCTACCCAGGGGCAACACATCTACTTCCAACAGCTACTCTAGAAGCGCCACACCCTTTAAGGTACAAGTTAACTTTGACATTCCCATATTTGAGGGTCAGATAGATGCAGATGCTGTAGATAAATGGTTAAATATGCTAGAAGGGTATTTTTATGTTCATGATTTCTCCGGTCGGGAAAAGATTACTTTTGCTCTTCTCAAAGCCGCCCCTCACGTCAAGGACTGGTGGGAAACCTACTACGAGCAGAAGGATGAAAGTACAGCCTCACTGTTTTCAGCCGCAACCACTTGGAATTCATTTCGAAATGCCATCAAAGAGTAGTACTACCCTGTTAGAAGCTATGAGGATAAATACATAAAGTGGACCACGCTGCAGCACGGAAGGGACCAAGATGTGCTAGGGTTTACCAATATTTTTCATATCCTTCGCACAAAGTTGGGTATCAAGGATTTTGAGCTGCATTTGGTACTCAAATACCGCGGTTGCCTACATAGGTACATTCAGGACGAGATGGAGTTCCTGGACATCTCCTCGCTCGGCACGACGTACCGATACGCTGTCAAGATCGAGCATAATTTTAAATAGAAGAAGCAAGACTTTGGATCTGCAAATCCGAAGCAAGGGAAAGGTGCCCCCAAACCACTGAACAAAGGACAAAGCCAAGGCAGGGTGGCCCAAGACAACCTGCCAAAGCCACAAGCAAAGAACAACACCGTGAAGCCGAAGAAGGACACGGGAAAGTGGTGTGAGTTCCATAAGAGCTCCACTCACAACACAAGTGAGTGTTGGGCCAAGCAGTCACTGGTGGCCGAGCTAAAGTCTTCGGAATCAGATGCATGTTCAAACTCTGAGTCAGAACCCGATAAGGGGAATGACAAAAGGAAGCAGATTATCAATGCAGAGCCCAACGCCACCATTGCCACCACGAAGATCCAGAAGGAGGAACTTGAAGATCCAGAGGAGGAGGAGTGCCTCTTCCACTCTCAGATGTGGGTAAAGGGCTCCCTGCTACAGTTCATTGTCGATAGTGGGAGCCAAAAGAACCTCATTTTGGCAGAGGTCGTGAAGCGGTTGGGCTTACTGACCACATCACATCCACAACCGTACACCATCGGATGGCTTCACTAAGGATGGGATCTTCACGTGAGCCAGAAGTGTCGCCTTCCATACAACATCAAGCCCTTCACGGATGAGGTATTGTGTGATGTTTCTCCCCTTGATGTTTGTGATGTATTATTAGGCTAACCATACTTGTGGAAGTGACATGTTGTATATGAGTCAAGGCCTCGTGTTGTTATTGTTACTTTGGGAAATAAGTTGTACAGGATACCAGAGGTAGCACCGCCTACCGCCATCTCTTTGGTTACTGCAAAACAATGCAGTAAGCTCATTTCCAAAACTAGGAAATTTGTTTTCCTGATGATACGCCCTCAAGGAAAGAAGAAGACAGTGGCCATGACCTCCAGACAGGGCCCCTCCACATGACAACTACAGATGGACAAGGTCGTGGAGGAGTACGAGGACATCTTCACCTCCCCCGCAGGGGTTCCTCTGCACTGTCAGGTCAAGAAATCCATCGATCTGACCCCTGGTGCACCGCTGCCCAATGGACCAATCTATCGGTGCTCCATTCTAGAGAATGATGAAATCAAGAGGCAGATTCAGGAGCTGCTGCAGAAAGGTCACATCCGACCGAGTTCATCTCCCTATGGGAGCCCAATCGTGTTGGTATAGAAGAAGGATGGGACTTGGAGACTCTGTATTGACTATCGAGTGCTGGACAAGATCACTTTCTGGAATAGGTACCAGATCCCATGGATTGATGACCTTTTGAACCAACTAAAGGGGGCAAAATATTTCAGCAAGATCGATTTGAAGTCAGGATATGACTGGGTACCAATCGAACCCTTCGATGTGTGGAAGACTTCCTTCAAAGCCAAAGATGACATTTTCGAATGGTTGGTTATGCCTTTTGGGTTGACGAATGCTCCTGCAACCTTCATGAGGCTAATGGATGAC
Organism: Pinus tabuliformis; assembly: GCA_031772625.1. Classification (NCBI taxonomy): domain Eukaryota; kingdom Viridiplantae; phylum Streptophyta; class Pinopsida; order Pinales; family Pinaceae; genus Pinus; species Pinus tabuliformis. The sequence goes on from CM062805.1 coordinate 367,763,502, forward strand.
ATCTTGCGGCCATTCACTAACTCATTTGTAGTGGTATACTTGGATGACATCCTTATCTTGAACCAGAGTTGGGAAGAGCACCTCCACCACATCTGACAGGTTCTCCAAACACTACGGAAACACAAGTTATGTGCCAATTTGGAGAAATTCACTTTTGGCATGACCCAAGTTCAGTATCTGTGATACATTATTGATGAACAGGGGGTGCATGTGGATCCAACCAAGATCCAAGTCATTCAGGATTGGCCATCTCCAACCACTCTGACAGAGCTTTCTGGGTCTTGCCAACTTCTACCACAGGTTCGTGTTGGGATTTTCTCATATCAGTTGGCCCTTGAGTCAAGTCACCAAGGGAGGAGCGAAAGAAAAATTCTTTTGGTCTAAATCTCAACAGAAGGCATTCATAGAGTTGAAACATTGCCTCTGCTCGGCACCAGTGCTTGCATTACCAGAATTGCAACAACCATTTGAGATTGAGACATATGCCTCTTGTTGGGTCATGGAAAAGGTATGCATTTACTATTAACTTATTATCCTTTTCCTTTATTCTATCCTTTCTATATCTCAATGCGCTAATCTATTAAGGAATTATGGTAAGAAATACATAAATTATCTGCAGTTACGCTTTGGCTAATTATTACCTTCCTTTCTGCAGGAAAACAACAAAAGGGACAAATGTTGTTCCCTGTGAAGAAACAACAAACATCGACAAGCTAAGGAAGGAACGCGGCAGTTGCAGATACGTCCAAAAGCAAATCAACAGGATCAGCGCAAGAAAGGAAATAATGTCTGAAGATGGAAAACTGTGCGAATCCCTCAGGATCGAGAGATCCTGAGGGATCGCGTTTATCACTTATCTTTGTACCCTTTCCGATTATAAAAGAGATGTTTTTGTAAGAAGAAAGGGGGAGGAATTTCTGTATTATTGTAATTGTAATTGTATTCACAGACTCTCGCTGTCGAGAAGAACATGAAAATATTGTAATGCTCATTCAGTTTGATGATTAATATATAAGTAAAGTTGTTGTTCCCTCGCATTTCCTGAAGTAACTTAGCAGTGTTTCGCTGGCGGCTAAGGGCCCGGCCTCTGGTGGATTCAACTGCTCTTCTTGTGTCATATATTTCCAATTCTCGCAAGTGTGATGGTTTGATAGTATTCTTGTTTTCTATGATTTTATCGCTGCGTTGTTTATTATTTTCCAGTATTGACAGAATCTCTTTATTTTATACAATTTGTAGGATTGTCATTGATTCAGTTTGCTTTCATTTCCGCTCAGGTTTCTTAGATAAATATTCCGCTTTATATAATCAACTGTAAAGAGTATTAACTATTGCTGTTGAAACTCTCAGATTGATATTCATTTGTTGTTTAGATTAATTATTGAGGATTGGGTTTGATTTAGATTAAATTAGTTAAAGAGGGATGAGTTATCATTACTGTACTCTCAACTGATGTTGTTGTTACTTTGATGAATGTAAGATTTGATTTAGTTAAAGGATTGAGTTTTCTTTAATTGCAATTGGAATTTACTAGATGCATCCGTTTACTCTTGTATTTAAAAGATCTATACTGCAATTTAGAAACATTACTCTCTGAGTTAAATAGCAGCCACACACTGTGTACACTCTTGAAAGAAGAAGACTTGCCCAGATTGATAATTAATGTGAGGATAATTAGGAGTTTAAAAAAGCACCTTTTATCAATCAACATTTTGGCGCTGTTGTCGGGGAGAGTGTAGCCATTTCTAAAGAGTAATGTACATCTGATGATTGCTGTTGAAGAAGAATTGGGTATTGAAAATGAAAGGTAAGAACCTACGTAACGAGCAAGTAAAGTGCTTGCTCCTCCGCCCACTTTTCAGCACAATTACAGAAATCTGAAGTAGGTATTTGCTGCTTATCTGTTGAGAGAGAACTAGGTATTAAAAACAAAAGGTAAGAACCTGCGTACAGAGCACATAAAATGCCTGCTCCCCTGCTCGCTTTCCAGCAGAATTGTTAGGAACTTAGGGTAGAGATAAACATTTGAATTGTTTGCATGAATGACTAAGAAGAAAAAAACCCGAAAACAATCCAATTCCACTACCCAAACCCGATAGATCTAAGGGACTGATGACCCTTGGACGATCAACGTTCATAGACGACATCTTAAAGAAAACCGAATCTCAGCCATCAGTAGGTCCCAGAAACGTTGCTTCCAAACAACCTATTGTCTCCCTTTGGGCCACAGGCTCACCATCTGTAGCCTACGCTTAGGTCCACAACAAAACAATGGGAACTGAGCAGAGTTTTCAAGAGATTGAAAATTTACGCCCAATTTCCTCACAAGAAGGGAATTCATGTAATATTCGTGAAGGAGGAGGAGAAACAGGGGAAACAGAGGAACCAAGATCCCCTCAGGTAGTAATTCAACAAGGAACACCTAGTATCCTAGATCGAGGGAGTGTTGTTAAGATCATTCCCACCCCTTCTAATCATCCTAGGAATAACTCTCTAGAGATCCTGGAAGGGTACTAACATATATTTGATCAAATGGCCAACAACCCACAAGTACCCTAGACCTCTACATTGCAATATCCCATCGTTGACACAATAGTCAACGCACCCATGAAAGCTATCCCTCTCCAAAATATTCCCACCTTTCATGGACTAACATCAGAGGATCTAGACGCATTCCTGTTTGAGTTTGATGTATTATGTCGGGGTTATGATTATACCACCAACCCCCAAAAACTAAATTTGTTTCCCTCTACATTAAAAGGAGCAGCCTTGCGATGGTTTATGGGATTAGGTGGAGGCACAATAAATGATTGGGATCAAATGAAAACCACTTTCCTAAAAAAATATCAGGACTATTGCAGATCTAGGGAATTGAAAGACGAAATATTCCAAATGGTAGCAAGACCCAATGAAACATTAGAAGAATATGTGGAACGATTTCAATATAACCTCCAGCGGTCTCCCTATGCAACTCTGCCTTTGCCTGATAATGTGCTAAAAACTACACTGATTAAAGGGATGAAAGAACAATGGATAGAAACATTGATATATATCAAGAAGAATATGCTGACATTATTAAATTGTGTATCAGGTCCTCAAGAGGCAGTACGAGATTGAAACCAACAGAACGCGACATGACCTCCAGGGACAACAAAATCTCTAGTGGAGGTATAACTCATGCAGAAATTGGCAACCTACTAGAGGATTTCAAAATAGATATTTTGGGAACTCTGACAACGCAATTGGACATTATGCAAGCCAAGCAAAAGTAGGCTGAAGTAGAACAAAACTTGGTGATATTCTGTCCTAGATGCAGGAAGAAGCATAGTCACAAAGAATGCCCGCTGGATATGGTGCAAACCTATGCCATATGTACTAAAGATCATACCACAGAAAGCTTCCCATCACTCCCAGGGTTAAAAGCAGTCTATAAGGAGGCAGAGGAGGAAACAGAACCAGTCTACCTACTAAATCAGCGTCGCCAATGGCAACCACGACAAACAGGTACACCTACTGATCCATCTCCTTTCTTTCAACCCTCGCAATATAATTCGCAACAATACCTAGGAGCTATATGGAAAAACCAACCACCTTTTTCCAATTGGTCACAACAACCATTCCCTATGCCACCTTGGCCAAACCAATCAAATCAAAATAACAATTGGCCAAATTCCTCTTACTTCCCACCGTTCTGGCAAAATAATGCATATCAATCTCAATGGTCACCCTCCACCTCACAGAACCAGAACTGGCAGTCAAGCTGGCAAAGACCTACGAATCAGCCAGTAGGAACAATCCCCCTACCTCAACCTACACTTCCAACACCCTACACATTGCAACAAAACCCCCAGACCAATCTACGACCGCAGCTCCCAGCCCAACCCAACCCGAACCCAAACAACAGACTGGTTCAATCTGTGCAAATTATTGAAGGATTTGAGCCAGAAACCGAGTTGAGGGAGTGCAATGAGCTTCAATTAAGGTCTGGGTGGATAATAGAATCAGAGGGGGATAAAAATAAACAAATTGAAGATCCGTTACCTGTAGAACAAGCACCACAAGTGGAGAACATGGTTAAACAGAAAAATCATGATCAAACGATCACCTCTTCTCCACCATTCCCAGAAAGATTAATCATACCTTGCCCAATAGAATATCCTGATTTTGATCTTCTGGGAGAATTGAAAAATTTGTGTGTAAAGATACCCCTCCTCGAGGCTATTCAGGACATTCCAATTTATGCAAAAACTATTAAGGAATTGTGTACAAAAAAGCCAAAGAGGAAAATAAAAACAACCCCAATTGTCCATGTAGTCGGTACCTTATCTGATTTACTATCAGGTAGAGAAACACCTGTAAAATATGAGGACCCAGGAAATCCTATAGTCACTGTGAAAATAAATGGATGCTCCTTCCCCAATGCATTAGTCGATTTAGGAGCAGCAATCAATATTCTTACAACAACAACTTGTCAAAAGCTTGGCATTACATCCTTGGACCCAACCACGACCTTGTTGGAACTGGCTGACCGATCGGTAGTCAAACCAGAAGGCACATTACAGGATGTAATGGTGTCTGTAGACTCCTGGGAATACCCTGCAGACTTTCTGATCATCAATCCTAGAAACCGACTCGATGGACATCCCCTAATTCTAGGCAGACCTTGGCTAGCAACCGCGGATGCTTACATAAGCTGTCGAACAGGCAGCATGATGATAGCAAGAGGAAGCAATGTGAAGAATTTAGCCTTATATCCTCCAGCTCAGCCAAGTTTAACAATAATCAAAACCAGAAAACAACCTATATCATATCTAACTGAAAACATTAGATCACCGCTAACTATAGAAGATGCTCTCGAATTCAAGGATCAAACAGAAGATGACATCATTAACACTTACATTAACCAACCAGATGTCATATCCCATCTAAAATGTCACATGATCGAAGCAGCCCTCGATAACGAAATAGAAGAAGATCCCTTAAAATATATTAACGACCAGTCAATACCAACAACTTCTGTTTATAACAGCAAAACCATAGAGATTGAACCAGGAAAAACTTTAAATATTAACAAAAACCTGACTACTGAACAGGAACAGAAGCTTGTTCAACTTCTGAGAAAATATAAAGAGGCCTTTGCATGGGATTACCCAGACATGAAAGGGATTGATCCCCAATTATGCATGCACCACATCTATACAGAGAAAGATGCCAGGCCCATTCGACAACCTCAACAGAGGTTAAACCCTCATCTTAAAGACATTGTTAAAGCTGAACTACAAAAATTGTTAGATGTAAATTTCATCTACCCTATATCTGACAGCAAATGGGTCTCTCCTTTAGTAGTGGTGCCTAAAAAGAATGGAAAGTGGCGTATATGTGTTGACTATAGAGAGCTTAATAAAGCAACCCAAAAAGACCATTTTCCCCTTCCATTCATTGACCAAGTCTTGGACACAATGGCAGAAAAAAAATTATTTTCTTTTCTAGACGGCTTCAGTGGCTACATTAAATACAAATTGCCCCTGAAGACCAGGACAAGACTACCTTTACCTACCCTTGGGGGACATTTGCTTACAGGGTCTTACCTTTTGGGCTATGCAATGCACCTGCCACATTCCAGAGGGCTATACTCAGCATTTTTTCAGATTTGATAAATGAAGGGCTCGAGGTGTACATGGATGACTTTACACCTTACGGAGATGACTCCGAGCCGGCATTACAAACATTAGAAAAAGTTCTGCAAATATGCATTACTACTAAGCTCTATTTAAGCCATGAAAAATGCCACATGATGATGACCGAGGGCCTCATATTAGGTCACTATATCTCAGCAGCTGGAATCCAGGTAGATCCAACAAAAATTCAGATAATTCTTTTAATACCTACCCCTTCCACACAGACTGAGGTACGCAGTTTCTTGGGATTTTCTGGCTATTATAGAAGATTTATAAAGAATTTTTCTCAAATTGCTGCACCATTATATGCATTAACAGGAAATATCGATTTCATCTGGACTAACAAATGTGACATCACTTTTGAAGATTTAAAATGGCTTGTATCAACAGCCCCAGTATTACGGGGCCCAAACTAGGATTTGCCATTCCAGATTTCATCCGATGCTTCAGACACAGCCATTGGAGCAGTTCTCGGCTAGGAGGAAGATAAAAATCCATATGCAATATACTATATCAGCAAAAATCTATCTCCTGCTGAATTAAATTATACTGTTACTGAAAAAGAATTTTTGGCTATAATCTATGCTATCAATAAATTCAGACATTATATAATAGGATACCCTGTGGTTTTGTATACTGATCACTTTGCTATTAAATATCTAGCTAATAAACCGGTTACAAATGGAAGAGTGACAAGATGGTTGATCCTTTTGCAGGAATTCGATATCACTATTAAAGATCGACCAGGAAAAGAAAATCCAGTAGTAGACTTCCTTTCACGAATGCCAAAGACAGATGACTCGGCAATAGTAGAAGACCAATTCCCTGATGAACACTTATTCACTGTCACCGTTAAAACATCATGGTACGCGGATGTCGCAAACTACCTAGCAGTGGGAAAATTACTGAAGCACCTGATGCCTAATGAAAGAAAACAAATAGTACAGCGTAGCACTCGGTTCTCCTAGATCGGAGGATATTTATTTCATACAGGGGCTGACATGCACATTCGAAGATGTGTCAAGGAAGACAAAGTCTTCGACATCCTGAAAGCTTGCCATGGTGGGCCTTGCAGTGGTCATTTTGCAGACCGCAGGACTGGTCACAAAGTCTTGTAGACAGGCTACTATTGGCCCACCATTTTTAAAGACACCAAGAAATTCGTCCAGGCATGCGATAGTTGCCAAAGAATGGGACGCCATGGGTAGTCTGATGAGATGCCCTTGCACCCGCAATTGGTCATTGAACCTTTTGAACGATGGGCGTTAGACTTCATTGGTCCAATAAACCCATCATCTAATCAAAAGACATACATATTAGTCACAACAAAATATGTGACTAAATGGGTGGAGGCAGAAGCATTACCAAGGGCAACAGAGGACTCGGTAATCCACTTTATTTTCCAACTATTCGTGCGATATGGCTTGCCTAGAGAGGTAATTACGGATGGAGGGCCACAATTCATAGGCCATAAGATCGCTGCAACATTAAAGAATCATCATATCATGCACAAAATCACGACTCCATACCACCCGCAGGCAAATGGCCAGGTAGAAAGCACCAATAAGGTAATCAAGGCAATACTCACAAGGACAGTTGCATCACATAGACATGACTGGGCTACCCGATTTCCAGAAGCCCTGTGGGCATACCGCACGACATGAAGAAATACCACGGGATATTCCCCATATTAGCCAGTGTTTGGCAAAGAACCTATCTTTCCAATTGAATTTGAAATCCAGACATTGAGGATAGCTCAAGAGGTAGGCTTGGACTTAAATGAAGCACATATTAATAGGCTACATCAAATCAATGAATTGGATGAAATTCGGCTATCAGCTCTTCAGCAAACTGCACTGATCCAACAACAAAGAGCGAAATGGCATGATGCCCTTATCAAAAAGAAGATCTTCCATGAAGGAGATTGGGCACTCCTGTATGATTCTAGGTTCCAGGATTTCCCAAGAAAACTCCAGACCAGATGGTTAGGACCTTATGAGATACAAAAGGTGCATGATAATGGCACCCTCACATTAGCCACCATTGATGGGTCTGGTTACTCTTTTAAAGCGAATGGACATCGAGTACGACTCTATCACAAACCAATTACCAAGGAGTCCTTTTGCCAACAATTACGGGAAGATTCCACCATACAAATTCTTGCTGAGGAGGGCAACCCGTCCTCAGAAATTTGTACATAAAGTTTTCTTTCTATTTTGATTGAATTTGCTTGTATAAATTGTATATAAGTTCTCTTGTTTTTCTACTTTTCCTTTGTTGTTCCCTCTAAGGAACAGTTGTTGTTCCCTTTAAGGAACAACTATTGTCCCTTCTAAAGAACAACAATGTTCGTATGGATTTTCTTTTTGCTGTTCCCTTTAAGGAACAACTGTTGTTCCCTCCAAAGAACAGTTGTCGTTCCCTCTAAGGAACAACAATTTTGTGTACAGATTTTCGTGTTGTTCCCTTTAAGGAACAGTTGTTGTTCCCTCTAAGGAATAGCTGCCGTTCCCTCTAAGAAACAACATTTCCCTATATATTTGTTTTCGTGTTGTTGCCTTTAAGGAACAGCTGTTGTTCCCTCTAAGGAACAGTTGTCGTTCCTTATAAGGAACAACAGTTCCCTATATATTTGTTTTCGTGCTGTTCCGTCTAAGGAACAACAATTTCGTGAGTGTTTGCTTTTTGTTGTTCCCTTCAAGGAACAGTTGTTGTTCCCTCTAAGGAACAGCTACTGTTCCCTCTAAGGAACAAAAGTTTTGTGTGCATTTGCTTTTTGTTGTTCCCTTTAAGGAACAATTGTTCTTCCCTCTAAGGAACAACTGTTGTTCCCTCTAAGGAACAGCAGTTTCGTGTGTATTTGTTTTTTTCGTTGTTCCCTCTAAGGAACAGCTGTTGTTCCCTCTAAGGAACAACAATTTTGTATGGATTTGTTTTTCCGTTGTTCCCTTTAAGGAATAGTTGTTGTTCCCTCTAAGGAACCGCTGTTGTTCCCTTTAAGGAACAACTAATGTTCCCTCTAAAGAACAGCAATTCCGTGTGTATCTGTTTTTTTTCGTTGTTCCCTCTAAGGAACAACAATTTCATGTATGTTTTTTCTTGTTGTTCCCTCTAAGGAACAACAATTTTGCGTCCAATTTTTTTTCTTTTTTTTGTTCCTTATAAGGAAAAACTGTTGTTACCTCTAAAGGAACAGTTGTTGTTCCCTCTAAGGAACAACGATTTTTTTTCGGTATGTATTTCCCTTGCCGTTCCCTCTTAGGAACAGCAGTTTCGGTGTGCAGTTTTTCTTCTCGTTGTTCCTCTTAAGGAACAGCTGTTGTTCCCTATAAGGAACAACAATTTCATATATATATCTTTTTGTTGTTCCCTATAGGGGACAGCACCATCTGTGTGTATTTTTCATTTGTTGTTCCTTACAGGGAATAGCTTCTGTTCCCTCTAAGGAACAACACCTTTTTGTGTCTTTTTTCTTGTTGTTCCTTATAAGGAACAACACTCTTGGTGTGAGGTTTTCTTGTTGTTTCTTTTAGGAAATAAGCACTTTGTGAATATCATCTCTTTCCTTTGCTCACTCTTTATAATCCTCTATAGGACAAGTATACAAATATATATGGAAGGATACAAAATTTGAAGTTTACTGGAACAAGCAAATCGAATATTATCATCTTTAATGAGATTGCTTTGTATTGATCAAAGAAGGAAGGACACAACCATCTATATCACTTCACTGTCCTTATTTTCACTATAAATCGAATTGATTGATTATTTGTACCATGCTGGTTCTTCCCTAACCCCCATAATTCTCTCTGTTCATTATCATTAAATAAGGTTAAGGGCATACTTTTTTTCTATTGATATGTTCAGACTTCTTCCACCATTCCTACTCTTAAGGAGTGTTGAGCCACCCTTTATATATAAATAGGAAGTGTTGTCTAATATATATATATATATATATATATATATATATATATATATATATATATATATATATATATATATATATGTTTACTAACAATTCTATGATTTTTCAGATGGAGGATAGGGGGTCTCATCATGAGCCAGCCTACCATGATCATAAGGAAGCAGCGAAGTGGCATTCCCACTATGGCCACCACACCAGGGATATGATCCAATGGATGCATCAGAAGAATAAAGTCCTTGGAACAGGAGGTCTCATCACGAGCCAACCTGCCCACCTTTCGCTCCTTCCCAGTGAATGGCAATGTATTCATCTGGTTACCAAGCCAGTACATTGGTCTCCACTCTGACATCATAATGCACTTTCCTAATTATACATAGAGGATCATGGTTCCAAAAGGTGAAAAAGAAACTCTGTCGAGGTTATAAACACCTGCGGGCAACAGAAGCACTGCTGATGGTATTGGAGTCTTATTTTTAACATCAATAGTTATTATAACTCCCTTTTCTTATTTTTTTACCTTTACTACAGAGAGATTATGTTCCCAATCTATTTTTGAACCTTTATGCATGAGATATCTTTTAAAAATCAATCATAGTAGTTTAAGTGGAATGATGACGGCAAAGTATCTTTCCTGCGCCCAATGTCCTTTTTCCTTTTCGAATCATCTCACGGCATCTCCACACTTATTGATAATTTTCGTTATATGCATTGATTTCAGCACTCCGATATATTTTGCAATCTTATCATTAATATGTGTACCTTGCCACTTTTATCACCCCTGTACTTCGCCGCCAGCACGTCATTCCTTCACTCATTCGGTCGAAGGCGACCTATCATTTTAAAGGGGGGAGAGGAGCAACCTCCAGTGTATTTATGTATGCATGTCAGTCCTTTATTCGATTGTGCAGGGCAATACAACATTCCATAATTACGGAGTAAGTGGTACAATAGCAAGTTCTAGTTAATGGTATTCATGCTTGTAAAGTATCATCCGAAAATAACCATTATAACAACTTGTTGTTCCATAGCTCGGCTCTGTCTATTGTTGTGATATCTCTACTATACTAACTATTTGTAGAATCCAGGCAGTATGGGAGGAAGAACAGTGCGCAGGGAACCACTAATACTGGCTGTTTCTGATGCAGCCAGAGAAATTCTCGCCAGAGCCGGGTGGATAACATATTTCACACGGTTTCAACAACCCAACGAAGCAATTGCTATTGAATTCCTACAAAATTTACAGAACGGGAAATCTATGATAAGAGGAAGGAAAATCACAGTAACAGATGCGGTGATAGCTGAAGTGTCTGGATTACCAGCAGAAGGACCCATATGGGCTAATAAAAGATTAAAATTGCAGGATGCTATTGCAGTTTTCAAGGACGAGGGACAGGACCTGATCGTCAAAGGCAAAGGAGTTTGGCCGTCATCCCTTGGAGAACCATGGGTAGAACTAGCCAGAGTCGTCCAGAACTACATCACATGTGACGGGCGAAAAGACGTGGTAAGGCCGCGTCAACTTAAACTCCTAGCTGTTCTAAAACAAAAATGTTCTGTGAATTTGCCTGTGTATTTGAATTTTTTGTTGCATGACACCGCTCGAAGCATAAAAAAATCCCGGCATGTAGAAACAGTCGTGAGCCACCACTGCTTGATTAGGCTGATAGTGAGTTACAACCTCGCCCAGCAGCAATCAAGTTGGGAGGAATTAGTATTTGCCATTGAAGGGGGCCTAGCTCTGCCTGCGCCTAACCTTGTTCCGAAAAGGAAAAGGACTACCCTTACAACAACCACTCCTCAAAAGCGCAGACATTCCGCTAGGGTGAGGACAAACCTAGAAGCAGCTGAAAACCCCCAGGGCAGTATCAGCCAGCCCATAGAATTGTCTAGCCCGGGAAGTGAACAACAATTACAGATAGAAGGCCAGGAGAACCCTGAGTCGGACCATGAGGAAGAATCAAGGCATTCTAAAGAAGAAGAAAGAGATGAATTAGAAATCCCCTCAACATCAAGCCCCCCAGGTGATTTACTGCATGATATCGAATTGGCCCAGATTTTGGCCAATATGAATGACTTCATACAACCCAAAAGCCCACTCAATTTGAACATTGGAGCAACCCAATCTGCAGGGAACTCTGGCCACGATAGAATTATATCAGAAAACATAAGCTGTGAAGTAGAAACAAGGGCAGAGACCACTCAGGAAGAGGTAAACCAACTTGGTGATATGCCTCCAGAAGAACCCAGTCAGGAAGGCCTAGATGCAGAGAATGTAGGCCAAACAGGAGAAATAGAAACAAACCAGGGAGTGGACACAGTTCTTGAAGAACAAAACCAAGATGAGCAACCGAGCTCGTTAGGAGTGGAAATTAGTAAAAAGGCTCAGGCGAAAAATAAGAAAGTTAGCAGTGGGGAAGGTTCCAGACAAAACCCCGGAAACAATAAACGCAACCGTCCAAACTAAATTACATAAAACAGAAGCTACAGGGACTCAAACTGAGCCCATACTCACTGAACTTGTTAGGGAACAACATGCAATTTTGGCAGAAGCAGCTACCCAAACAGAGGCTATACTTTCTCATGACTTAGCCATTCAGACAGAGATGGTACCCTCCTACAGCACGGCTACCCAGACAGAGGCTTGGGCCTCCCACAACAAAGAAACACAAACAATAGGCATCCATTCTCACAGCAGGAGTACACAGACAAATACTCAAGCCAAAGATATCATAACGAGCAGCGACCCCAGTATAGTGAATCTTCGAGAAGATTTAGCCAAGGCTCGACTTACCATAGAACGGCTTGAGCTGGAAACTGTCTCCCAGCAAAAATACCAGGAATTACAGAAGCAACTTTGGGACATGAATACATCAGAAAATGAAGCTTAGATTAGAGAAGGTCATGAGTCAAATGGATACTATTTGCTCACTGTACACTGATGTCTTGGCATGCAGATCCCCTGCCAACAATTATGCCTTATTTTTGCTAGAAAGATACTTGCAGCTGAAAATCAAAGCCGTCAGGGCTAGAAAACCTATAGAATTAAAAACAATTAAGGATTTCATAAACTATTGCAAACATCATGGGGTAAAAGTTCAGAGATTGCTGTGTGAATTTTATTTACATAATTTTGTATTAGAGGAAGAAACTGAAAAGAACCCCAGTCCTTTTGTGGGGGATGTGCAATTTCAAGCTTTTATTTCATTCGCTGTTAATCAACTGAAATGGTTCAAGGCTCATAACACGTTCCAGAGGTAGGAAAATGGACTGGACCTTTGGGTCAGAGGTGAACCAAAACACCCATTACAAATGCTGGCCAATCACAAAAGTTTGATGAAGAGGGAAGGAGTAATCAAAATTCTGGGGCCTATTCAGAAAGAAATTGTCCAGAAGGGAGTAGAATACTTCCTCTCCATTCAGGAAAGCTCCTTGGCCGCAGCCAAGTTCAGATGGACAGTTTCCAATAACAATGTATAGAATAGAGAGCCATTTAATTATAAAAATTTTAAACTGGTTGCAGAACGCTTTGTCACTTATAGTAATCTCATCTTAAGGGAAGGTCCTTATTGGCTAGGCTGTCGGTTCCGCAGCCCTATTATTTGGTATCCTGATGAGGGGTACAAGGCTATATATGAACTACCTGAAGGACAGACAGGGCACATCTTTGAGCTCTTGGCCAAGAATCATGGTTTCAGACCGCTTTACGACATTCCTTCTCCAACTTATTCCTTGACTGCTCTGCATACGAACTACATGGTTTTCATGAGGACATGAAAAAGGGTAAGCAGGGGAGTATGTTGGGTCATGGAAAAGGTATGCATTTACTATTAACTTATTATCCTTTTCCTTTATTCTATCCTTTCTATATCTCAATGCGCTAATTTATTAAGGAATTACGGTAAGAAATACAGAAATTATCTGCAATTACGCTTTGGCTAATTATTACCTTCCTTTCTGCAGGAAAACAACAAAAGGGACAAATGTTGTTCCCTGTGAAGAAACAACAAACATGGACAAGCTAAGGAAGGAACGCGGTGGTTACAAATACGTCCAAAAGCAAATCAGCAGAATCAGCGCAAGAAAGGAAACAATGTCTGAAGATGGAAAACTGTGCGAATCTCACTTATCTTTGTACCCTTTCTGATTATAAAAGAGATGTTTTTGTAAGAAGAAAGGGGGAGGAATTTCGGTATTATTGTAATTGTAATTGTATTCACAGACTCTTGCTGTCGAGAAGAACATGAAAATATTGTAATGCTCATTCAGTTTGATGATTAATATATAAGTAATGTTGTTGATCCCTCGCATTTCCTGAAGTAACTTAGCAGTGTTTCGTTGGCGGCTAAGGGCCCGGCCTCTGGTGGATTCAACTGCTCTTCTTGTGTCATATATTTCCAATTCTCGCAAGTGTGATGGTTTGATAGTATTCTTGCTTTCTGTGATTTTATCGCTGCGCTGTTTATTATTTTCCAGTATTGACAGAATCTCTTTATTTTATACAATTTGCAGGATTGTCATTGATTTAGTTTGCTTTCATTTCCGCTCAAGTTTCTTAGATAAATATTCCGCTTTATATAATCAACTGTAAAGAGTATTAACTATTGTTGTTGAAACTCTCATATTGATATTCATTTGTTGTTTAGATTAATTATTGAGGATTAGGTTTGATTTATATTAAATCAGTTAAAGAGGGATGAGTTATCATTACTGTACTCTCAACTAATGTTGTTGTTACTTTGATGAATGTAAGATTTGATTTAGTTAAAGGATTGAGTTTTCTTTAATTGCAATTGGAATTTACTAGATGCATCTGTTTACTCTTGTATTTAAAAGATCTATACTGCAATTTAGAAACATTACTCTCTAAGTTAAATAGCAGCCACACACTGTGTACACTCTTGAAATAAGAAGACTTGCCCAGATTGATAATTAATGTGAGGATAATTAGGAGTTTAAAAAGGCACCTTTTATCGACCAACACCTCTGACTATGCTATTGGGGCAATCCTTACTCAACACGGGCATCCATTGGCATATCATAGTGAGACACTTTCAGACACAGTCCGAAAGTATCCCACTTATGACAAAGATATGTATTCCATTGTGCAGGCCTACCGACAATGGAAGCATTACATTTTGGGGAAGGAAACGGTCATCCACATAGACCACCGGCCCCTGCAGTTCATATAGACACAAGGGAAGTTTCAGAATGATCGCCATCAGAAGTGGTCCACATACCTGCAACAGTTCCATTTGAATATCAAGTATAAGAAGGGCAACACCAATAATGTTGCAGATTGCCTCAGTGGACCACCGATCATGGCGTTAACCACCATGCTCAACTCTTGTCAGCACGAGACTTCTGATTGGCCACTTCTCTTCAAATGTTCCATATTTTCACCTCCAGGATGCCCTGTTATGTTCCATATTTTCACCTCCAGGATGCCCTGTTATGCCACCTGGTTCACCTTTGTGTTTCTTCAAGCAAGTGTGCCAAGATGATTTGGGAAGCACACTACAGTCAGGCTGCTGGCCATTTCGGGTCAAGAAAATGGTGGCAGTACTACAAAAGTACTTCTATTGGCTGAATCTTCGACAGGATGTCAGGAAGTACATCAGATCCTGCACTGCCTGCTCCAATGCCAAGCTGACCGTCAAGAAGCAAGGTCTCTATACTCTGCTGCCTACCCCTAGTCGACCTTGGGAATCCATCTCCATGGATTACATGTCAGGCCTTCCTTCTACTAAGCATGGAAACAACTGTGTTTTTGTGGTCGTCGACAGGTTCTCAAAGATGGCCATTATGGCGGCATGCAAGAAGAATATCACAGCATAAGTCACTACTAAACTCTTCTTTGAACGAGTGTGGATAAACTTTGGGATCCCACAGTCTATCATCTCAGATCAGGATAGCAGGTTCTTCAGTACATTTTGATCCAGTCTCTGGTCGATGCTGGACACCAAACTCACTAAGTCCACAGCCTTCCATCCCCAAACTGATGGCTAGACAAAGGTTGTCAACAGGATGATCATACACATTCTGTGCATGTACAACTCAAAGCATCCACGCACATGGGATGAGAGCCTCCCCTATGTTCAACACAACTATAACTAGGCTCTCCACAGCTCGACTGGCCACAACCCTTTTCAGGTGGGCTTGGGATTCCAGCCAATATGTCCCATTGATGTGGCCATGCCATTTGCAGCTACTCAGGTAGATTCGGGTCATGTCAAGTTCGAAACAGATAAGGCAAAGAACTTCATTGAGAACATCCAATATATCCACCAATAGGTCCACGACATTTCAGAGAAATCAAATGCCAAGTACAAGCACCGACATGATCAACATCGAGTGCCACACAAGTTTCAGGTGGGCGACAAAGTCTGGTTGCATTTGCAAAAGCAATGCCTTACCGGAGCCTATCGGAAACTCAGACCACTCTGATATGGTCCTTACACCATTACCAAGGTTGTGGGAGACAATGCATTTGAGCTCAGAATTCCCCCATTCCTTGGCCTACACCCAATGTTCAATGTGGACCGCCTTCAGCCATACTTTCCACCATTACTAGACACATCCGACATTGCAAAACATATCACACCAACAAAGTTAAATCCAGATTGGATGGAACAAGCTGCAACTGATCGGATCATGGACATGCAGATCAAGCACACTCGCTAGCAGGAGATCCAATTGTATCGAATTGTCAAAGCAGACCAACTCCTTCACCAGGGCAAGTGGCTCACCAGGGACCAAGTTCAGCAGAAGTTTCCTCATCTCATGGAGGAACTCAACACAATGGGGACCATTGCTTCCTAAGGGTGGAGGAATGATCCAGGTGGATATTGGTGGCCAACCCCCAATTCCACTTAGACACCCACCATTGTTTCTTTCAGTTTTTCAGTTTCCTTATTTGTAGCACAATTTACTATTTTTTGTAGTTTTCCGGGTCTTGAACTTCCAGAACTATTTTGAGGCCCTAAACGACGTTTTTTTGGAAAAACTGGGAGCAACATGGGTCGGCGAACTGATGTTTCTTATCCCAAATTTGTAGTCCTCCGATAGATATTTCTAGCGAGGTATTGTGCACGTCAAACGGAGATCGTATGCCAAAGTTATGACCCCGGGAAGTTGATGTACCAATTTACCCAAAACGGGGCCCACAGTTTGGCTCTTCATCTCCTAGGGTTAGGGTTTTCGATGTTTATGGTTTTCCATTGTTTCTCAACAATAAATAGGCCTTCGAGCCTCATTGTAAAACATTTCAGAGGCATGTAGCCGCCACATCTCTCCTCAAAGATAAGCTACCATCTCCCGAGCTAGTTTATCTCCATTTTTGTTTGTAAGCATATTTCAGTATTTTACATTAATGAAATCAAGTATTATTTCTGTTGTTTCTCTGTATTTATGGTTATCTTTGTAATTTGTTGCATTCCTATTTAAATCTGGATCAAGTGCATGGTATAGATGGTGCTCTGTACATGTTAGATATGTGGTGTTGTGTACATATTGTACTGTGCACATGATGGATATGCGATGTTGTGTGCATATGGTGTTGTGTGAATGTTCGATATGTAGTGTTGTGTACATAGGGTGTTATGTACATGTTGTATATGTAGTGCTATGTACATATGGTGTTGTGTGCATGTTGTACATGTGGTGCTATGTACATATGGTGTTGTGTGCATGATTATACAAGTGGTGTTGTGAGCATGTGGTGTCGTGTACATGTTGTACATATGGTGCTGTGTGTAGGTGGTGATGTGTACATGTCGTGCATATGGTGTTGTGTACATGTGGTGTCGTGTACATGTCGTGCATGTGGTGTTGTGTACATCTGGCATTGTGTACACACTGTATAAGTGGTACGATGTACATGTGGCGTTGTGTACATGTGATGTTGTGTACATATTTTGCAGGTGGTGTTGTGTATAGCTGGTACTGTGTACATGTTGTACATGTGGTACTGGTGTACATGTGGTATTATGTGCATGTCGTACATGTTGTACTCTATGTACATATATGTATTGTGTTGTACATCGGGTGTAGGTGTATGTATTGTGTGGTGGTGTACACCAGATGTAGACTTATGTATTGTGTTGTGTTGTACACTGGGTGTAGGTGTATGTGTTGTATGTCAAGTGTAGGTGCATGTATTGCATGGTGTTGTATGTCGTGTGTGGTTGTATGTGTGTTATGCACACTATGTGTATGTTGACATGATTGAGGAGAAGGCACTTGATCCAGGAGGATATTGGTGGCCACCCGCCAATTCCACTTGGACCCCCACCATTGCTTCTTTAAGTTTTTCATTTTCCTTAATTGTAGCACAATTTACTATTTTTAGCAGTTTTCCCTAAACGACGTTTTTTTGGAAATCTACCGCCAGCGATTTTCTGTCTAAAATCGTCTTTTCCGTTGTAGTCTTCGGAGATATCTTTCCAATGGATTATCATGCACATCAAACGAAGATAATATGACCAAGTTGCGACCCCGGGAAGTTGGTTGTCCAACTCACCCCAACGGGGCCCATAAACTCTTGGTGTTACATCTCCTCGGGTTAGGGTTTTGGTTGTTTAGGGTTTGCTCTTATTGTTCAATAATAAAAAGGCCCTTGAGCCTCATTGTAAGGCAGTTCAGAGGCATGTAGCCGCCACATCTCTTCTCAGAGATAAGCTACTATCGCCTTAGCTGGTTTATTTCCATTTTTGTTGTAAGCATATTTCAGTATTTTACATTAATGAAATGAAGTATTATTTCCACTACATCTCTGTGTTTATGGTTATCTCTGTAATTTGTTGTGTTCCTATTTAAATCCGGATCAGTGGTATCAGAGCGGTCTGCTTTTTTTCTCTGTTTTTCTTTGCATGTCCCCAATGAGGTCGAGATATAAGGAGTTAGGGGTTGAACTGGTCGAACCTTTGCAAGACCAGCCTCGCAAATCCCGACGGCCTCCCATGGCGGATGAAAAGAAAGACGAGGGGGCAGGAGATCCTATCAAAATCTTGCTCGAAGAAGCCCTCGAGCGACAAAGGAATGCGATGATGGACAACTTTGCCCAGATCCTTCAGCGGCTACCCAGGGGTGACACATCGGCTTCCAACATCTACCCTGGAAATGCCACACCGTTTAACGTACAAGTTAATTTTGAAGTCCCCATATTTGAGGGTCAGATAGACACAGATGTTGTTGATAAATGGTTAAATATGCTAGAGGGTTATTTTTCTGTTCATGATTTTTCCAGTCGAGAAAATATTATTTTCGCTCTTCTCAAAGTAGTGCCCCATGTCAAGGACTGGTGGGAAACCTACTGTGAGCAGAAGGATGAAAGTATAGGCTCACTATTTTCAGCCGCACCCACTTGGAATTCATTCCGAGATGCCATCAAGGAGTAGTACTACCATGTCGGAAGCTATGAGGATCAATACATAAAGTGGACCACATTGCGGCAGGGAAGGGACCAAGACATGCCGAAGTTTACCAATATTTTCCATACCATTCGCAAAAAGGTGGGTATCAAGGATTCGGAGCAGCATTTGGTACTCAAACTCTGTGGCTACCTGCACTAGTACATCCAGGAAGAAATAGAATTCCTGAACATCTCCTCGCTTGGCACGACATACCTATATGCCGTCAAGGTCGAGAAAAAGTTGAAACAAAAGAAGCAAGACTTTGGATCTTCCAATCTGAAGCAAGGGAAAGGTGCCCCCAAACTGCATAACAAAGGACAAAGCCAAGGCAGGGTGGCCCAAGACAACCCGCCAAAGCTGCAAGAAAAGAACAATGCTGCGAAGCCGAAAAAGGACACGGGAAGGTGGTGTGAATTCCATAAGAGCTCCACTCACAACACAAGTGAGTGTCGGGCCAAGCAGTCACTGGTGGTCAAGCTAAAGGTTTCAGAATCAGATGCATGTTTTGACTCTGAGTCAAAAACCAATAAGGGGAATGACAAAGGGAAGCAGATTATCAATGCCGAGCCCAACGCCACCGTTTCCACCACGAAGATCTAGAAGGGGGAACCCGAAGATCCAGAGGAGGAGGAGCGTCTCTTCCATTCCCAGATGTGGGTAAAGGGCTCCCCGATGCAGTTCATTGTCGAAAGCGGCAGCCAAAAGAACCTCATTTCGGCAAAGGTCGTGAAGCGACTGGGCTTACCGACCACAACACATCCATAACCGTACGCCATTGGGTGGGTTTACCAAGTACGGGATCTTCACGTGAGCCAGAAGTGTCACCTTCCATACAACATCAAGCCCTTCACTGATGAGGTATTGTGTGACATTGCTCCCCTTGAAGTTTGTGATGTATTATTAAGACAACCATACTTGTGGAAGCGACATGCTGTGTATGAATCAAGGCCCCGTGTTGTTATTGTTACTTTGGGAAATAAGTTGTACAGGATATCGGAGGTAGCACCGCCTACCGCCATCTCTTTGGTTACTGCAAAACAATGCAGTAAGCTCATTTCCAAAACCGGGAAATTTGTTTTCCTGATGACATGCCCTCAAGGAAAGAAGAAGACGGTGGCCACGACCTCTAGACAGGGCCCCTCCGCACGAAAACTATAGATGGACAAGGTCGTGGAGGAGTACGAGGACATCTTCACCTCCCTCGCAGGGATTCCTCTGCACTGTGAGGTCAAGCACTCCATCGATCTGACCCTAGGTGCGTCGCTACCCAATCGACCAATCTATCGGCGCTCCGTTTTGGAGAACGATGAAATCAAGAGGCAGATTCAGAAGCTGCTGCAGAAAGGTCACATCCGTCCGAGTTCATCACCCTGTGGGAGCCCGATCGTGTTGGTACAGAAGAAGTATGGGACTTGGAGACTCTGTATTGACTATCGGGCACTGAACAAGATCACTGTTCGTAATAGGTACCCGATCTGACGGATTGATGACCTCCTGGACCAACTAAAGGGGGCAAAATATTTCAGCAAGATCGATTTGAAGTCAGGATATCACCAGGTACCAATCGAACCCTTTGATGTGTGGAAGACTGCCTTCAAAGCTAAGGAGGGCATTTTCGAATGGTTGGTTATGCCTTTCGGATTGACGAATGCTCCTGCAACCTTCATGAGGCCAATGGATGACATATTACGGCCATTCACCAACTCATTTGTAGTGGTATACTTGGATGACATCCTGATCTTAAACCAGAGTTGGGAAGAGCACCTCCACCACATCCGACAGGTTCTCCAAACACTGTGGCAACACAAGTTATGTGCCAATTTGGAGAAATGCACTTTTGGCATGACCCAAGTTCAGTATCTGGGATACATTATTGATGAACAGGGGGTGCATGTGGATCCATCCAAGATCCAATTCATTCGGGATTAGCCATCTCCAACCACTCTGACAGAGCTTCGCAACTTTCTAGGTCTTGCCAACTTCTACCGCAGGTTCGTGTTGGAATTTTCTCATATCACTTGGCCCTTGAGTCAAGTCACCAAGGGAGGAGAGAAAGAAAAATTCTTTTGGTCTGAATCTCAACAGAAGGCATTCACAGAGTTGAAAGATCTCCTCTGCTCAGCACCAGTGCTTGCATTACCAGACTTTCAACAACCATTTGAGGTCGAGACAGATGCCTCTGACTATGCTAGTGGGGCATTCCTTACTCAATACGGGCATCCAGTGGCATATCACAGTGAGACACTTTCAGACATAGTCCGGAAGTATCCCACTTATGACAAAGAGATGTATTCCATTATGCAGGCCTGCCGACAATGGAAGCATTAAATTTTGGGGAAGGAAATGGTCATCCACACAGACCACCGACCCTTGCAGTTCATACAGACCCAAGGGAAATTGCAGAATGATTGCCATCAAAAGTGGTCCACATACCTGCAACAGTTCCATTTGAATATCAAGTATAAGAAGTGCAGCACCAATAATGTTGCAGATTGCCTCAGTCGACCACCAATCATGGCGTTAACCACTGTGCTCAACTCTTGTGGGCACGAGAGTTCTGATTGGCCACTTCTCTACAAAAGTGACTCAGAATTCGGCCACACATACCATACACTCTTGGAGGGTCAGCATGTTCCAGATTTTCACCTCCAGGATTCCCTGTTATGCCACCTGGGTCACCTTTGTGTTCCTTCAAGCGAGCATGCCAAGATGATTTGGGAAGCAAACTACAGTCGGGCTGCTGGGAATTTTGGGGTCGAGAAAACGGTGGCAATACTGCAGAAGTATTTCTATTGGCCAAATCTTCAATAGGATGTCAGGAAGTACATCAGATCATGCACTGTTTGCGCCATTTCCAAACCAACCATCAAAAAGCAACGCCTCTATACCCCGCTGCCTACCCCTAATCGACCTTGGGAATCCATCTCCATGGATTACATGTCAGGCCTTCCTTCCACTAAGCATGGAAACAACTATGTTTTTGTGGTTGTCGACGGGTTCTCAAAGATGGCCATTATGGTGGCGTGCAAGAAGAATATCACAGCAGAAGCCATTGCTAAACTCTTCTTTGAACCAGTGTGGGTACACATTTGAGATCCCACAGTCTATCATCTCAGATCGAGACAACAGGTTCCTCAGTACATTTTGGTCCAGTCTCTGGTCGATGCTGGACACCAAACTCACTAAGTCCACAACCTTCCATCCTCAAACTGATGGCCAGACAAAGGTTGTCAACATGATGATCGTACACATTCTGCGCATGTACAACTCAAAGCATCCATGCACATGGGAAGAGAGCCTCCCCTATGTTCAGCACAGCTACAACTGGGCTCTCCACAGCTCGACTGGCCACAACCCTTTTCAGGTGGGCTTGGGATTCCAGCCACTATGTCCCATTGATGTGGCCATGCCATTTGCAGCTACTCACGCAAATTTGGCTCATGTCCAGTCTAAAATAGATAAGGCAAACAGATTCATTGAGCACATCCAACATATTCGTGAGCAGGTCCATGACATTCTGGAGAAATCAAATGCCAAGTACAAGCAGCGACATGATCAACATCGGGTGCCACACAAGTTTCAGGTGGGCGACAAAGTCTAGTTGCATTTGCAAAAGCAACGCCTTACCAGAGCCTATCGAAAACTTAGACCACTCCGATATGGTCCTTACACCATTACCAAGGCTATGGGAGATAATGCATTTGAGCTCCGCATTCCCCCATTCCTTGGCCTGCACCCAGTTTTCAATGTGGACCGCCTTCGGCCATACTTTCCACCATTACTAGACACATCCGACATTGCAGAAGAGCTCACACCCACAGAGTTAAATCCAAATTGCATGGAACAAGCTGTAACTGATCGGATCATGGACACACAGATCAAGCACACTCGCCAGCAGAATATCCAACTGTATCAAGTTGTCAAAGCAGGCCAACTCTTTCACCAGGGCAAGTGGCTCACCAGGGAACACGTTTAGCAGAAGTTTCCTCATCTCATGGAGGAACTCAACGCAATGGGGACCATTGCTTCCTAAGGGGTAGGAATGATCCAGGTGGATATTGGTGGCCACCCGCCAATTCCACTTGGACCCCCACCATTGCTTCTTTCAGTTTTTCAGTTTCCTTAATTGTAGCACAGTTTACTATTTTTAGCATTTTTTTAGGTCCTAAACTTCCAAAGCCGTTTTGAGGCCCTAAACGACGTTTTTTTGGAAATCTCCACGCCAATGATTTTTTGTCTAAAATCATATTTTTTGTCGTAGTCCTCGAAGAGATCTTTCCAACGGGTTATCATGCGCGTCAAACGAGATAATATGACCAAGTCGCGACCTCGAGAAGTTGGTTGTCCAACTCACCCCAACAGGGCCCATAAACTCTTGGTGTTACATCTCCTCGGGTTAGGGTTTTGGTTGTTTAGGGTTTGCTCTTATTGTTCAATAATAAAAAGGCCCTTGAGCCTCATTGTAAGGCAGTTCAGAGGCATGTAGCCCCCACATCTCTTCTCAGAGATAAGCTACCATCGCCCTAGCTGGTTTATTTCCATTTCTGTTGTAAGCATATTTCAATATTTTACATTAATGAAATGAAGTATTATTTTTGCTGCATCTCTGTGTTTATGGTTATCTCTGTAATTTGTTGTGTTCCTGTTTAAATCTGGATCAATGGTATCAGAGCGGTCTACTTTTTTTCTCTGTTTTTCTTTGCATGTACCCAACGAGGTTGGGATATAAGGAGTTAGGGCTTGAACTGGTCGAACCTTTGCAAGACCAGCCTCGCAAATCCCGACGGCCTCCCATGGCAGATGAAAAGAAATATGAGGGGGCAGGAGATCCTATCAAAATCTTGCTCGAATAAGCCCTCGAGCGATAAAGGAACGCGATGATGGACAACTTTGCCCAGATCCTTCAGCGGCTACCCAGGGGTGACGCATCGGCTTCCAACATCTACTCTGGAAATGCCACACCGTTTAAGGTACAAGTTAATTTTGAAATACCCATATTCGAGGGTCAGATAGACGCAGATGCTGTCGATAAATGGTTAAATCTGCTAGAGGGTTATTTTTCTGTTCATGATTTTTCCAGTTGGGAAAATATTATTTTCGCTCTTCTCAAAGTAGCCCCCCACGTCAAGGACTCGTGGGAAACCTACTGCGAGAAGAAGGATGAAAGTACAGGCTCACTATTTTCAGCCGCACCCACTTGGAATTCATTCCGGGATGCCATCAAGGAGCAGTACTACCCTGTCGAAAGCTATGAGGATCAATACATAAAGTGGACCATGCTATGGCAGTGAAGGGACCAAGACGTGCCAGAGTTTAACATTATTTTCCATACCCTTCGCACAAAGTTGGGTATCAAGGATTCAGAGCAGCATTTGGTACTCAAATGTCGTGGCTGCCTGCACAAGTACATCCAGGAAGAAATAGAATTCCTGAACATCTCCTCGCTCGGCACGACATACCGATATGCCGTTAAGGTTGAGCAAAAGTTTAAATAGAAGAAGCGAGACTTTGGATCTGCAAATCCGAAGCAAGGGAAAGGTGCCCCCAAACCACTGAACAAAGGACAAAGCCAAGGCGGGGCAGCCCAAGACAACCCTCCAAAGCTGCAACAAAGAACAGTGTCGCGAAGACGAAAAAGGGAACGGGAAAGTGGTGCGAGTTCCATAAGAGCTCCACTCACAACACAAGTGAGTGTCGGGCCAAGTAGTCACTGGTGGTCGAGCTAAAGGTTTCAGAATTAGATGCATGTTCCGACTTTGAGTGAGAACCCGACAAGGGGAATGACAAAGGGAAGCAGATTATCAATGCGAAGCCCAATGCCACCGTTGCCACCACGAAGATCCGGAAGGAGGAACCCGAAGATCCAGAGGAGGAGGAGCGTCTCTTCCACTCCCAGATGTGGGTAAAGGGCTCCTCGCTGTAGTTCATTGTCAACAGCGGGAGCCAAAAGAACCTCATTCCGGCAGAGGTCGTGAAGCAACTGGGCTTACCAACCACAGCACATCCATAACCGTACACCATCAGGTGGCTTTACCAAGGACGGGATCTTCGCGTGAGCCAGCAGTGTCGCCTTCCATACAACATCAAGCCCTTCACTGATGAGGTATTATGTGACATTGCTCCCCTTGAATTTTGTGATGTATTATTAGGACAACCATACTTGTGGAATCAACATGCTGTGTATCAATCAAGGCCCCGTGTTGTTACTGTTACTTTGGGAAATAAGTTGTACAAGATACCGGAGGTAGCACCACCTACCGCCATCTCTTTGGTTACTGCAAAACAATGCGGTAAGCTCATTTCGAAAACCGGGAAATTTGTTTTCCTGATGATACACCCTCAAGGAAAGAAGAAGACTATGACCACGACCTCCAGATAGGGCCCCTCCGCACGACAACTATAGATGGACAAGGTCATGGAGGAGTACGAGGACATCTTCACCTCCCCCGCAGGGGTTCCACTTCACTGTCAGGTCAAGCAATCCGTCGATCTGACCCCAGGTGCGCCGCTGCCCAATGGACCAATCTATTAGCATTCCATTCTGGAGAACGATGAAATCAAGAGGCAGATTCAGGAGCTGCTACAGAAAGGTCACATCCGTCCGAGTTCATCGCCCTATGGGAGCCCGATCGTGTTGGTAGAGAAGAAGGATGGGACTTGGAGACTCTGTATTGACTATCGGGTGCTGAACAAGATCATTGTCCATAATAGGTACCCGATCCCATGGATTGATGACCTCTGGACCAACTGAAGGGGGGAAAATATTTTAGCAAGATCGATTTGAAGTCAGGATATCACCAAGTACCAATCGAACCCTCTGATGTGTGGAAGACTGCCTTCAAAGCCAAGGAAGGCCTTTTCGAATGGTTGGTTATGCCTCTCGAATTGACGAATGCTCCTGCAACCTTCATGAGGCTAATGGATGACATCCTGTGGCCATTCACCAACTCATTTGTAGTGGTATACTTGGATGACATCCTGATCTTCAGACAGAGTTGGGAAGATCACCTCCACCACATCTGACAGGTTCTCCAAACACTGCAGCAACACAAGTTATGTGCCAATTTTGAGAAATGCACTTTTGGCATGACCCAGGTTCAGTATCTAGGATACATTATTGATGAACAGGGGGTGCATGTGGATCCAACCAAGATCCAAGTCATTCGGGATTGGCCATCTCCAACCACTCTGACAGAGCTTCGCAACTTTCTAGGTCTTGCCAACTTCTACCGCAGGTTCGTGTTGGGATTTTCTCATATCACTTGGCCATTGAGTCAAGTCACCAAGGGAGGAGTGAAAGCAAAATTCTTTTGGTCTAAATCTCAACAGAAGGCATTCATAGAGTTGAAAGATCGCCTCTGCTCAGCACCAGTGCTCGCATTACCAGACTTCCAACAACCATTTGAGGTCGAGACAGAAGCCTCTGACTATGCTATTGGGGCAGTCCTTACTCAACACCAGCATCCAGTGGCATATGACAGTGAGACACTTTCAGACACAGTCCGGAAGTATCACACTTATGAAAAAGAGATGTATTCCATTGTGCAGGCCCACCGACAATGGAAGCATTACATTTTGGGGAAGGAAACGGTCATCCACACAGACCACCGACCCCTGCAGTTCATACAGACCCAAGGGAAATTGCAAAATGATCGCCATCAGAAGTGGTCCACACACCTGCAATAGTTCCATTTGAATATCAAGTATAAGAAGGGAAGCACCAATAATGTTGCAGATTGCCTCAGTCGACCACCGATCATGGCGTTAACCACCGTGCTCAACTCTTGTGGGCACGAGACTTCTGATTGGCCACTTCTCTACAATAGCGACCCAAAATTTGGCCACACATACCAGACACTCTTGGAGGGTCAGCATGTTTCAGATTTTCACCTCCAGGATGACCTGTTATGCCACCTGGGTCACCTTTGTGTTCCTTCAAGCGAGCGTGCCAAGATGATTTGGGAAGCACACTACAGTCGCGCTGCTGGGCATTTTGGGGTCGAAAAAACGGTGGAAATACTGCAGAATTATTTCTATTGGTCGAATCTTCGACAAGATGTCGGGAAGTACACCAGATCATGCACTGTCTGCGCCATTGCCAAACCGACCATCAAGAAGCAAGGCCTCTATACCCTGCAACCTACCCCTAGTCGACCTTGGGAATCCATCTCCATGGATTACATGTCAGGCCTTCCTTCCACTAAGCGTGGAAATAACTGTGTTTTTGTGGTCGTCGACAGGTTCTCAAAGATGGCCATTATGGCGGCCTGCAAGAAGAATATCACAGCAGAAGCCACTACTAAACTCTTCTTTGAACCAGTGTGGGTGCACTTTGGGATCCCACAGTCTATCATCTCAGATCGGGACAGCAGGTTCCTCAGTACATTTTGGTCTAGTCTCTAGTCAATGCTGGACACCAAACTCACTAAGTCCACAGCCTTCCATCCTCAAACTGATGGCCAGACAGAGTTTGTCAAGAGGATGATCGTACACATTCTATGCATGTACAACTCAAAGCATCCAAGCACATGGGACGAGAGCCTCCCCTATGTTCAGCATAGTTACAACTAGGCTCTCCATAGCTCGACTGGCCACAACCCTTTTCAGGTGGGCTTGGGATTCCAGCCACTATGTCCCATTGATGTGGCCATGCCATTTGCAGCTACTCACGCAGATTCGGCTCATGTCCAGTCCAAAACAGATAAGGCAAACAACTTCATTGAGCACATCCAACATATTTGCCAGTAGGTCCATGACATTCTGGAGAAATCAAATGCCAAGTACAAGCAGCAACATGATCAACATCGAGTGCCACACAAGTTTCAGGTGGGCGACAAAGTCTAGTTGCATTTGCAAAAGGAACGCCTTACCAAAGCCTATCGGAAACTCAGACCACTCCAATATGGTCCTTACACCATTACCAAGGCTATGGGAGACAATGCATTCGAGCCCAGCATTCCCCCATTCCTTGGCCTGCACCCAGTGTTCAATGTGGACCGCGTTCGGCAATACTTTCCAACATTACTAGACACATCCGACATTGCAGAACAACTCACACCCACAGAGTTAAATCCAGATTGCATGGAATAAGCTGTAACTGATCAGATCATGGACATGCAGATCAAGCACACTCACTAGCAGAATATCCAACTATATCGAGTTGTCAAAGTAGGCCAACTCCTTCACCAGGGCAAGTGGCTCACCAGGGAACACGTTCAACAGAAGTTTCCTCATCTCATGGAGGAACTCAACGCAATGGGGACCATTGCTTCCTAAGGTGGTAGGAATGATCCAGGTGGATATAGGTGGCCACCTGCCAATTCCACTTGGACCCCCACCATTGCTTCTTTCAATTTTTCAGTTTCCTTAATTGTAGCACAGTTTACTATTTTTAGCAGTTTTTCAGGTCCTAAACTTCCGGAGTCATTTTGAGGCCCTACACGAAGTTTTTTTTGGAAATCTACCTGTCAACGATCTTTTGTCTAAAATCATCTTTTCCGTCATAATCCTCGGAGATATCTTTCCAATGGGTTATCATGCGCGTCAAATGGAGATAATATGACCAAGTCGCGACCCCGAGAAGTTGGCTATCCAACTCACCCCAACGGGGCCCATAAACTCTTGGTGTTACATCTCCTCGGGTTAGGGTTTTGGTTGTTTAGGGTTTGCTCTTATTGTTCAATAATAAAAAGGCACTTGAGCCTCATTGTAAGGCAGTTTCGAGGCATGTAGCCGCCACATCTCTTCTCAGAGATAAGCTACCATCGCCCTATATGGTTTATTTCCATTTCTGTTGTAAGCATATTTCAGTATTTTACATTAATGAAATGAAGTATTATTTCCGATGCATCTACGTGTTTATGGTTATCTCTGTAATTTTTTGCGTTCATGTTCAAATCTGGATTAGCACTGGGCATTTGTCGGGTGTAGCAATCGATCCGAAGTACGTACATAATAAGGACCAAGGTAGAAGCTAAAGATTGATTAAAGGATAAGTATCAATATTTTATTTCAGTTTTATTATGCATGTGATCTATGATTCTAGTTTATGATGGTTACATGTGATTTATGATTTTGATCTATGATGGTTTTGTTTTGAGCTAAACTGATGTGATATGTTTATACATGATGATTTGGTCAAAGATGCTAGATTGACTTGTTGTGACAGGAAGCAAACATAATTGCAAGTATACCTTATTGACGAACCACCAATGAGGTATGATTTGAAGTTAACTCTAATTTATCTTGAATCTAATGGATATTATGTGCTTGGTACAGGAAAGCATGAAATGCCTGGTTGGGTGGTTGAAACTGAATACAAGAATTAGCAACAACATTGAAAGAAGTTAGAATAGGCAACAATATGCTGGTAAAGCACTCCAGGAGCAAGGCCATTGTGGGACATTGGTACCCAATAGTGTCCATCGATTTCCATGAACATGCTATGACTGGTATGATGGTTTTAAGGTAGGTATATGCCTTGGTTTTTGTATCTTTCGATGCGAGGAAGCCTTACCAAGGGATGGACTTCCCTGGATGGGGATGCCAGCAGAACTTGGAAGGTATGTGATTGCATGGAAGAGGGTGACCGGATTTCCCGAGGGATTGTGTAGCAGAGAAGGGAAGGTTGAGGATGGATTTTTTTTTGTCATTAGCATTTCTATATGGAATTAGATGCACATTGGGAGTATTCCCTGGAATAATGAGCCAGTAACTGTTCACTGAGAGGAGAAGTGGCGCTGGATTGTAGCGGTGGACATTGGATACAGATTTGACCTTGCAGTGGATTCAGGACTTCTTAGGAATGAGGTGAATCCTGGTATTACTTTGAGGCTGGAGGTATGAGCCTATGGATTCCCTTATTGCAGATGCAAGCATAGTATCCTTTTATTTGCTGGTTCAGCAAATATGCATATGTGTATATGTGTGCATTATTGTAAATATTGTATTGAGTTAGATTTATAAAGCTCCATAAACATTATGATTACTTATTGGGTGAAGCAAATGTGTATGTGTGTATGTGTGTATGTGTGTATATGTGGTTAATATTGTAAATATTATAAAGAGTTGTGTTATAAAGCTCCAGTAAACGAGATGCCTGTCATGTTTTAGCAGATGGCCATTATAAATACTGCAACGATCGATGCTATAAAGCTCCATGGGCAGTATGTTTTGTTTTCAACAATCTTTTTGGTTATAGGTGTCATTGAACACCGAGGATCATGTTCCCCTAAGTGGGAGGGTTTTGTAACAACCCTAGTTAAAAATTCATGTAAAAATATATAAGACCACAGTCATGGGACACGTATTCCAAGCTGAATGGTGGGAAAAACATCCTAGTGGGTGTTCATTTCGGTTATTATGGCTAAGGAAATTGGTAAAGGCAATGTAAAAGGATTTGGAAAGGCATGAGGCATTTATTGGCATTTTATTTATGAAAATAATGGAAATTAGGAGAAAAGGAAGGTGAAAGGTCACGGGTTTCATGTGAGGAGGAAAATGAAGCAAAATAAGGGAAATTGAAGAAAATATAGGCCTCATTGATAAAATGGCTTCTGAGGATCGGTTGGCAAGCTTTTGATAGGTTTTGGTGGAGCTCTTTTCTATTCTCTCTCTCTCATACTTGTGGAAACACAAAGTTTTCTTGGAGCACCCTTGGAGGAGTGTGGCATACTTGGAGTTTTGGAGCAAGAAGGAAAGCGCAAGAGGATATCAGGATTAACAACTAAAACAGGTTTTGCTTGAAGGTACTAAGTTGCATGTATGTTTTCCTCATTAGTTTCGGCATGCATGTGGTTTGTTGGTCATGATCTGTCATTGGCATGGATGATTGTATATATTGACAGTGGATTTTCCCAGCCTTTCCATTTCCTGGATAACCATGGTATTGTGGGTTTATTTCTTTGTTTTTCTAATTGGTTCTCATGTTTCCTTTAGCTTGGGTTGAGTTATTAGTTCCTGGAGCCTTGGTTGGACAAACACTCTGGAAGCCTTGTAATGGCGTGGGTTGAGTTATTAGTCCTGGAGCCTTGGTTGGAAAAACGCTCTGGAAGCCTTGTAACAGCTTGGGTTGAGTTACTAGTCCTCGAAGCCTTGGTTGGACAAATTCTCTGGAAGCCCTTGGTGGGTTGAGTTACTAGCCTTGGAAGCCCTGTTTGGACAAATGCTCCAGAAGTCCAGAAAAATTTGTGGGTTGAGTTACTAGTCCTAGAGCCTTGGTTGGACAAACGCTCTGGAACTTAGCAATAGTCGTGGGTTGAGTTACTAGTCCTGGAAGCTAGGTTGGAACAAATGCTTTGCAGCCCTGGAAGGCTTGGGTAGAGACCAATTTGATGATGGTTTTGTGATGTCCGACCGTGAGGTGGAATCAATGTTTGATGTGTTGAGGTGGTTTGGCCTCTGGAAGCCCTGAATGGTTTTGATTGATGTGTTTTATGAGATCCCACATTCATGCTTGGAATATGGCACGAGGGTGAGTGGTTGAAGAGAGATTTGGCTCAGCCATGTCTATGGTCGAGTGGAACATGGTAGTCCCATATTGGGTTGGATTTTGCATCATTAATATGAGATTATTTATCCTTGTTATATCATGAGAATTATATTGGTTTGTATGTGGATTATATGGCTATTGTTTCCTTGGTATTTCTGTTGTTATTATGCTGGTTATGAATATGTATTATGACAGTGGCTATGTTTTTCTCCCATCATGTTTTTACTTGTATATGAATAAACAATGTATTTATGGCCTAATGGATGAAACTGCAGTTAATGTGTTGAGGCATCAATACTTCTTAGCGATTCTCAGATGAGTATGAGACACCTATGCTTAGATCTATTGTTTACACATGTAGATTACATATTTGTGATATGTTTGACGAAATTCCTGTCATGGCTAGTAGGGGTCTAGTCAAGGGCTTGTTTAAGTAATTTCATTTGTATCATCATTCCCTTATTATCTTTTTGTCCTGAAGGTGTCATTCAATTATGGGCAATGACCTGGGCTCTGGGCCTGAAAAAGTGGCTCAAATCCCAAGGACGCTGGCACAACACTGAGAAAAATAGTCCCTAGATGCTGGCATGCCATGTTGTGGGAGAGTCCAGATCCCTTTAGACGTTGGAATTCCCATATCATGGGAGAGTTCGGGGGTTAATTGGTCTAAAAAATCATTGGGACCCAGGGGATGGTTACCAGAGAGGTTGGGATGGTTCCTGAGAGTCTTATTTCTAATGTGGAAGGTCTGTATGGTGTGTTTCCGTCGGTTCCACTTCCTTAACGTGACTTAGGAGGTCGAATCATATCATAGTAACTTCTCATCACATGTTTACCCTGGTTGGACGGTTACTTGGGTAGATGTGGGAGGAGGGTGTTACAAACTAGGCACATATTAACTCCAATGAATTTCTTATCAACTTTCTAATTCCATGCACATTAAGAGGTTCTTCATGAACTCATACCTAGAATTTGCCTTTGTATATTGCAATACATTTGAAAGTCTATCCACAAGGGGTGATATTAACATTGGTGATAACATAGTTCAATTTTGGTACCCATATTGTGGAAACACAAGGAATCATACCATTTTTATGAAGTTCAAGATTTATTTGTTAAGGAAATTAGACATGTGCTCATTAAAGTGGAATTCAAAAGAATCATATAAGCAACATTATATGTTTTTGGATGGAAAGGGTAATTCATGTATATGAATAGGAATTCACCCATATCAAACTCATTGTTTTGAAGAGAATCCTTTTCTCCTTCTCTGTTTTTTAATGATAGATATTTTGGTTTATAGACAATATATATATTTTGGTATTCGTTATTTGACAAGAAAAGCATGTGCCAATTCATTTTTATACAATTTAAAGTTTTTGATATTTTAATTAAAATATTGTCACTTATATGATATGGTGGAGTTTTTGAACCCTTTTCATTTGAAAGAAACTAAAGTGTGCAAGGGTTTGGATCCAAAAGGGACTTTCACGGCTTGCCTAACTTCAATTATTTATGCTACTTCTTTCATAAGGGCACAAGAAATTATCGTAAGGAGCTGATAATAATGACCGCACCACCAGCAAAACTACTCCAAAGAAAAAGAAGCAATTTTATAATGATGATACTAATACATAATTCAACTCAAACACACGCATAAGGAAGAAAAATATGCAAACTAATTATGATCAATATAAACATAGGCGTAGGGAAAATTATTCAAATATAAATAATGTTGGTATACCCATTTCTCCCATAAGAGTTCATATTCTATGCATAGAAGACATGAACCCGTTGTAGAAAGAAAAGAGAGTAATGAAGGATGTGTGGGAGATGGAGATGATACGGGTCCTCCTTATTCACAACTAGGAAAAACACATATTGTTGCATCCACAAAAGAAAGAAAAGAACTAGCACAAAAATTGCTTGAGACTCTATGAACATGGAGGATAATGTAATATAAATTGAAATTGATAATACTAATGAAGTGTCATCTTGGAAAGTAATACAAATGGAATAAAGCCAAAAAATGCAGAGGAGTTGGTTCGCGATGGAATAACTATTTTTGAAGAGGAATATGTGACATTGCATCATGGAACATACAACAAAGAGGCCATAAAAGTATGGATTGAAAGAATTAATGTAAAGAATAAGAAAGCTTGGAACTTAGAAACTGATGTCAAAGAAATGAAACCCTTAAGAATTCTAAAATTCCATCTAGCCACTCGCGATACATTGCCTTATTCAATAATGTAATAGGAACTAGAAAATGCAATATTAAAGAAAAGGATAAGTGAGCATGAGGACATTTTAAGCCCTATATTGTTATTTGAAAACCATTATCTGTTATCATCCCAGATCAAAGTCTTGAAGGAATATCCATTTCAAATTCTAAAGTTAAAAATTTTAATCAAATATTATTTGACATTAGAACATACATTGCTAAAAACATAAATAAATAGCTCAATACACTTTTGGAAGCTTGAGAAGACGGTATTAGTTCAAGCAATTTGAAATAGTATTTTCTCATTGAATATTTTCAAAATGATCTAGAATGATGAATATTTTTACAAATATGTAGTAAGTACATTTGTAGGAAGGATATTATACATGGTGATCTCACAAGAAAACAATAATATCTCCCTTCCAAGATTAGAATAAAGTGAATTAAGGCTAGTTGGCTTGCAAGGATAGACATCCTTTAATAACTAATAGCTTATTGTAACACCTTGGAAGGAAAGAGAAGGGAATTATTTCCAAAATATCTAGATGTAATTAAATAACTCAAAGGCCTGCCATTGATAATAGATTACACATTTCTAACCAATGATCAAATTGAATCAAAGTTAAACATATTCATAGTTTCATGGCGTAGTGAGCTTGAGAGCCTCACTAAATTTTTAGAAGAAGAAATCAAACAATGATTAGTTATTTTTTTGAAGGATAATGAGTACCACATGGCCACCATACAAGAATTACATTCCAAATGTAAAGCTATATTGAATGAGTTATTTTCACTACAAGTCAAATAAGATGTAATGGTATCACTATTATAAGATCACATTGAATGATGGCTCAAAAATGTGTTAAATGTAATAACTAATGCTCCATAATTTCCACGATTCAAGAAGTGGTTGTGATAGTTTTGGTCACAGTATGAGTTGAATATTTAAAGAAGAACCAAGGAGATGAAGGAGAGAGATACATACATCATTGTCAATTTTCCATTTTTGTGAGTATATTTCTGTTTGAATCATTTCCATATGTTTCTTCTCAATTTATGATCATCCAACCTATTTCCTAACATCTTCGGTAAGGTTGATCCTTAATTTTTTTCTTTTTTCTTCCAAGTTGCTCCTACTAATATTTATGGTTCATCAGAGCTCCATCCCTTATCCAAATTCGTCCATTATATTATTTTTCATCTATGCCAATGGTTTCAAAGTGTAAAATTGGAGGAATTAACTTGTAGGGTCATTTTTAACATGTGGGTCCCAATTTGAAAAAATTAGGGTCTAGAACCTTTTGAAGTCATTTTGAGGCATTACAAAACATTCTTTGGGGTCAAGAATCTCTCTCTTAAGTGAAGGACCATGTGACGTTGTTCAAAATTCATATACCTTTATAATGGTGCAAGAATCGATTCAATCAAAATTCATATGAAAAAGTTTTTCCTTCTGCAAGTTGACCTACCAAGTTTGACCACTATAGTATGAATGGATTTCATGTCAACCCTCATTACTCATGAAAAGTGTAATAGCCATATGTGATCTATGAAGACTCTAGAAGGGTCAAAATTATAACTCTATTTGTGAGTTGGTATCAAACCTTACCCTTAGTTGGCTATTGGGTTATGTTAAAAAATAGGCACTAGGAGGGGAAGGAGTTTCATTCTATTTGTCTATCTTATTTTGTAGCGAATAAGAGCAACTAGGAGTGGGACCTAGAGAGAATAATATAGGGGGTTAGTGTTATGTAGCAACCTAACATGCCATGGGTCTCAGGTAACGACATAAAGAGTGCCTTCTCCTATGTACTTGCATTATTCCCATACTAGAAAAGATAGCAATGTAGCCCCACCTTCTTGCAAAACTTTCTCCTATAAGGGTTTCTCATGGAAAATCTTTGTATTCATTATGGATGGTGTGTAGTTGTATAAATTTTGTTCTCTATTTTCCACATTTTTTCATTCATAAACATAAAAATAATAATTAACAAATTTGGAATCTAAAATAATTTAACGTTCATAGTATAGATTTCAATTTATTTTTATCAAATTTGTTATGATGAACTATCCAATGGAATATCCATGAAAAATTATGGATCAATCCCAGTCCAATATAATAGAAAAAATCTTACTTTATTATTTAAGTATAATAGATATTATGTAGTGTTGTTTTGCTCATATTTTATTTGAACTTTGAATAATCAACTTGTATTATTCTTTTAATTTTTTTTTTTATAAAAAACTATTTAGAGCTCATAACTTTTGTGATTTCTCACTTTATTTAAAGCATGATATTTCAAGTATGTGTTCCCTTTACATATTTATGAATATATTTAAATTTCTCTATGAACGACCATGGTCTGACTTCCTATATTATATGTCTTGCTTCAAACTATTCTCACTTACTTTATCTTGAATGGTAATGATGGAATAAATGTGTTATACTAAATTTTCTATTTTTAAACCATTATGTTATTGTTTTAATATTACTACCTCGTAAAATGTTATTGTTTGAATGCTAAAAAAATATCATCACATCTATAAAATGTAGTGATATTTTTATATCCCATGAGATTGATTCTCTTTTACTATTAATAATTTTAGAGAACAACAGGAAGCTAATAAAGAAGTATAACCTACCTTTAGGGAGTGGGTTCTCAAGATCATTTACAAGACTTTGGAGTGTAAAATGGGAAAATTTCAAAGAACGAGTTTCAATCGGTGACAACACACTCTATTAGTTCAAGATGTTTATACAATGGAATTCAAGAATGGTTAATTGATTTTGTAGTTGAAAGGTTAGTGGTCAACAATAGATAATTTGAAATGATTGATAAGATTTACATATTTTATTTTATTTTCTCTATGACATCATATGGAAGTGTCCATTTCATATTATTATGTTTATAGACATGCTTATTTTGGAATAGGGTTTTCACAAATTTAATTTAATTATCAATAATTATTAAATGAATGGTAATGATTTAACCTCCACATAATATTCTAGAATATTCTTAGTAGTATTCACAAATTAAAGGTTGAGACTTATCTCAAAAGTAGTTATATCATTTTTGACATTTTAATTAAATTGATTAATTAAAAAAAATGGCTTATGAAATGATTTTTTTTTTTACATGTGGTAGCGATAAGCCATGATATTGGTCCATGGTATGTAACAAAACTTATTTATAAATTACAAATCTCCATGATAAAACGAGGATGTATATATGCTTCACTTATATATTAATTATTTTTATAATAATAATAATAAATCAAAGTAAAGTTATAATTTTATTATTTTATTATTATTATTGAAAATTTTAGCAATGTCACATGTATCGTGAAATAAGTGTTTTGACTCCTATCATAGATTGATTCCAATGAACATTTACTGGCCATTTCATTTATATGACTAGATTGGTTTATGAATGAAATTAGACATATAGTAGAACAATTAAAGTCAATATTTTCAATATAAATTCTCAAAGCTTTTTATATCATAATTTTGAGTAAACAACACTTTTCAAACTTAATACCATATTTTATTTCTCCATTAATAACAAAATTCATCATTCAAGAACAAAGAATAATATTTACAAAGCCTTTGCCTTAAAATATTTTAGGGAGGTTTTTCAAAATTAAACTTTGAGAAAGCAATGAAGAATTTTGTATTACATAATGCTACATAATATTGAAATCAAATTTGTAGTGTTTCAATATGACATAATATTTAACTCGACATATTATTATCACAATATAAATTAATATTGTGATTACCCATAATATTATAATATGACTTAAAATTCTTAAAATCAAAATTTCAATATCATAATAATACATCATTTTGAATTTAGATAGATAACCAAAATCACTCAAAAAAATTGAAGTCAATTATAGTCAATTAAAAACAATCATTATAAATAATAATAAGTAAAATCAACCATAATAAACTAAAATAAACTTTATTAACTTTAGCGAACCAAAATTATTAACTTTATTGAATTTAGATAAATAACCAAAGTCACTCAAGAAAGTTGAATTCAATTCTAGTCCATTAAAAACCCATCCTTGTAAATAATAATAAATAAAATCAACCATAATAAACTAAAGTAAACTTTAATTAAGACTCGGACTTTGAAAGTCAGTGGTGGCGAGTTTGAAAGTTGTGAGTGGATGTCGTCGCGACTCCCACTAAAACTACGAAGCAAGTCGCAGAGTCCTTCCTCCCACCGAACGGAAAGTCATGAATAAAGCGAATCTTTTGACTGTGAAAGAGAATCTTTGTGGACGAACTTATCGTCACTAAGAATTTCAAATTCTATTGGGAGTTAAATTGGGAAGCTATTTTGCAGAAATAATTGTTCAATGAAATACATTATTAAAATTATTTGAATTTCAAATTCTATTGGGAGTTAGATTGGGAAGCTATTTTGCAAAAATAATTGTTCAATGAAATACATTATTAAAATTATTTTATTTCTATAATGTGTAATAAGTTTTTTTTAAGGAATTTTAAAGAAATAATATTTTTAGAATAATTTTTTTGTTATCGAGTTGTTTTTAGTGAGATTTTTTGGAAGTTTTTATGGTTTAATTTTTCTAAGATCTGAGAGAAATTTATTGAAATCTTAAGTTTGATGGGTAACACCTGCACATTCCAAGTGCTCTAGGGGTTTTTCAGGGCGTTGAATCCATATATACAATAAAAAAAACCAGTTTAAATAACACAAATCAAGATTTCTCAAATTTTTCTGCCAATTCCCACACCAAAAAAACCCAAAAATTGCACTAAAGACAACTCCCTTTGTTATTGAGAATACTATTTCCTTCCATATTAAAAATTCAATGTTGAAAAAATAATATTATATTTTTTTTAAACAATATTCCAGAATGTCTATCCATTTTTTATTTTATAATATTGTTCTAGACTTAATTTTCCGAGTGGTCTTTAGTGCGAGTTTTTGGAATTTTTCTGGTTCCGTCTAATTTCTTTAAAATCTCGTTAGAGTGACTTATATATGTTTTTTTCTCAATAAATCCTCTCCCATCACACTTGGGGCATTTGAACCTTGAATTTTTAATTTTCACAGATTTCATATTACTTCTATTACCAATTAATATGTCCCCTAAAACCATTTCAAAATATCTTCTCATATATGAAGTTTTAGAAAAATAATAATTAGAAATTAAATAAATGTTTAATATAAATCATGGAATGTTGATTAGTTTTTTTTTTCAATTAATAATGTTGACAACACAAATTCTCATTAATGAGTAATAAATGTTGAAGAATATTTCCAACACAACTTTTATCTTTTATCTTGATTAATTCTTTGAAATAATGTCTTCATATTCTTAATTGAATAGATGTTGATTTATGATTGATGATTTAATTTTGAATAAATTATAATTTAAATTTGTGTTATATAAAATGTTATTGAATTTATGAAAAATGTCCAATTAAAAAGTGATATTATAGACAATTTTCATAACACATTTGTTGGAAACTAAAGGACTTGCTTTTGACAACATTTTATGGCATTTAGTTGAAAATGAAAATCATGATCTTTTATTCAAGAAACAACATTCACTATAATTTTCATATACTAATGCCTAAAGTGCATACCTTAATTTTGATATACTAATGTCTAAGTTTCATACCTTTGTATTCATGATTGAATACATGTTGATTTATGATTTATGATTGATTTGAATAAATTCTGAAAAATGTCCAATTAAAAAGTGATATTGTTGGCAATTTTCATAACACATTTGCATCACTACATTCCTTATTAGAAACTAAAGGACTTGTTTTTAACATCATTTTATGGCATTCAATTGAAAATGCAAATCTTGATCTATTTAAAATGATTATTCAAGAAACAACTAACACACCTGCAACTCTTATCTTATTCACTGTATTTTTCATATGCTTTCTACTTCAATAGCTAATGGAAATAGTTTATTTCTTTTTGCTTCCTAAAAAAAGGATAATTGTTTTTAATATGCATGTAAAGGCAATACACCTAGCACTAAAATTTCCTATTAAATCTACCTGACTATTACATGGACAATCTCTAGAAATATTTCAAGAAGAAATAATACACTTTTGATATATTTCGATTAATGAAATGAGATTTATAGGACATATATTTTTCATATAGATTGATTCTTGATTATGAGAAGCATTTTCAAAAAACAAATCTATTTTTTTGGTAGTAGATTCATCATTCTTGTTATTGACCTTGGTCAATTGCCTCTTATGAGAGATAAACCTTTGTATGCAAATAATACATATGTAACACCCCCTCCCAGGTCTACCCAAAGTAACTCTGCCAACCGGGGTAAACATGAGAGGAGAGGCTACTATGATGGGATTCAACCTCCTATGTGTCCTTAAGGAAGTGGAATCGACAGAACATCACACACAGACATCCAACAACATCAACAGACCCCTCAGGAGACAAGCCATCCACTCAAACAACCTGTCCCTGAGTTCCACTATTGTTTGAGCAACTTAGGGCAGAATAATGCTCCCCAGACACTGCCTAAGCGAGTTAGTCTCTAGGCTAACGCTATGTGGGCTAGCAATCCCAGAAATTGAGCCATTTTTCTAGCCCATACTTCCCGGCCTCTGCCCAGAACTTGTTGGAACCTTCGGGAATCATTAAAAACATGAGAACAATGCCAATGAATCAAACTCAACCTCAGGATTAGGCCTGAGCATGCCCAACCAGGACTGACATTCTGTCAAACACTTGACATCAATACAACCTACAGGTCTAGGATACAAGATAGAGCATAAATGACTAAAATAACTTATGGAACATAACCAGAAGGATCACCTCCTTCTCAAATGAACTATTATATCATCAATGAGGTATTGCATCCAGTCATTTAACAATTACAAGTAAATACATAAAATAACCATGACATGAACCAGTCATTTAACCATGCTTATAACCAACATAAAACCATATATATATATATATCAAAGATATGACAACCATTAAATCCACATATAAATCAGTGCAAAAGTAAGAGCACTTAGCTTTTATTAATCATAAGCAAATCTGACCAGGTTTGGGACTTCCACATACCATCCGACCATAGACATGGCTGAACCAAATCTCTATTTCAGCCAGTCACCCCGTGCCATATTCCAAGCATGAATGTGGGATCTCATAGAACAGTCAATACAAGAACAACCAAGGGAATCCAAAGGTTAAACCACCTCCACCCTCATCAAATTGTGATCACACCAAAATCGATGCTCTGATCACAACTGAACCGAACTTGGAATGCCATCCGAAATCCATCACTATCCTTGAGGAATTTTTCCATCTCCTTATCTCTTACGCTTTACCGCAATCCAAACCAGATCACTAGGCCCTAATCCGAGACTAGTCTCTCAAGCTTTACTGCAATCCAAACCTGGATCACTAGGCCCTAAAACAAGACTTCTCCCTCAGGGTTTACCATGTATCCCGCCAAAACCGATCAAGTGTTAAAATTTGGGTACCAGAGGACAAGTGGTTCCCTAAGGCTTTGATCTTTGGTTTAGGGAAAAGTGCCCAAATTTATTTTTTACTTTTCTCCTAAAGTGACTTTATAAGTGGTAAAGTCAATTTAATTTAAAAGTGACTTTATAAGTGGTAAAGTTACATTCTAATTTAAAAGTGACTTTATAAGTGGTAAAGTTACATTCTAATTTAAATGTGACTTTATTAAAGTCAATGAAGAATTAGAAAGTGAAAAAGTGACTATGGAAATAAAAGGCTAAGTGGGTCTTTATTTAAGTGGGTGAGTTAAAAAATCGAAAGTGAGAATTAAATACACATTTATTCTCATCCCTAGATCTAAATGAATCTCAGCCATTAGCTCTTAGGGTAACCCAAAAGGTCATTTAGAGAATAAAAGGAGAAGAGAAGAGAAAAAGATCAATTCATTCTTTCATGAGCATTTGAGAGAAAGATAAGAGAGAGCAAGGAGAAAATTTATGAGCAGTGAGAAAGTGAAGGAGAGCAGCAAGAAGACATTTCAACAAATCTGGGCAACAACATTTATTGGCACGCATCCCAAGGAAAAACCGTATAGCATGAGAAAGACACAAATCGAAGAAGAGGGACAACAGCAAGGGCACGAATTTCGAGGTAGATTTGGGCATGAATTTCGAGACAACCGTACTGTTGAAATCCATATGGTCCGTACAACAAGTTTTGGGCACATTTTTCAAGGCAAGTTGTACAACATTTAATGCTGTAAAAAATTTTGTTTTGGCTGTTTTCTTATTGACACAATTTTCGAGGCGGAGTGCAAGCACGGAAATCGAGATAAGTTGTAATTTGTGGTTGCTGGAATTTTTACTGTGTATTTCAGTTTCTCTGTAAAAGCATTTTTAGAAATAAAGAAGAGATCTCAAACTAATTTTCCCCAAGAGTTGTAGGGGGTTTTTCCAGGGTCACATTGATCAAAAATCACTGTGTTATTTTCTGTGTTTGGCTGTCATAATTTTGCTGTGTTTTATTTTTGCAATTTCAGCAGTTGTGAAATCTCTAATTTTGTGTTTTCAAAAAATATTGTCATTTCCATATTTTAGAATTTTTTATCATGCTTGGATTTAAAACTAAATTCATGGAGTGATAAGGAAAACTGATAACCAGAGTGGAGGTTGAAATTTCTTCATGGTATCAGAGCTTGGTTGGCTGAAAAGTGCAGTTTGGGACAGCAAAGTGAAAATTACAACAAGCTGATTTTTACACAGAAAATAGAAAATTTTACCACAGATTTGAAAATTTCAGTTTGGTAGGACAATGAAACATGTATTTGGGTTTGAGACTTGAAGACAGGTTGGATGGGTAGAACAACTACAGTGCATGGAAGGAGAGAATCCAGAGCATCTTTGAGGAAGCAGAAGTCTGGGGCATTATGGTAAATACCACCCAGAACCCAGTAGTAGTACCTGCTGACCTTGTACAGTTGGCAGAGTTTAACAAAAATAATACTAAGGCAAAAAGATTGATTCTGGAAGGAATCAAAGACCATGTCATTCCTCATGTGAGAGGAAAGACTTATGCACATGAGATGTGGACAGCCTTGACCAGTCTTTACTAGAGCTCAAATGAAAACAAAAAAATGGTCTTAAAGGAGAAATTGAAGGCCATTAAAATGGCTAAGACTGACAGTGCTACAGCATACCTCACAAACATCACTTCAATGAGAGATGAGTTGGTAGCCGTAGGTGAGATCATTGCACCCACTGAGTTGGTGATGATTGCTTTGAATGGTCTTCCAAAGACTTGGGATAATTTTGTGGATGGCATTGTTGCACAAAAAACCTTCCCAATTGGGAGAGATTGTGGGATGATTTCATTCAGAATGAGATAAAAAAAAACCATCTTGGGGCAGCCAAACAGGTGGAGGAGGATGACAATGTGGCATTGTTAGCAAGAGGCAAGAAGGACAAAGCAAAATAGCAAGCTTCCAAGAGTGGAGGCAAAGGCAAGCAACAAAACAAGGAGAAGGACTATTCCAAAGTCAAATGGTGGAATTGTCAAAATTTGGGACACTATGATGTTGTGTGTCTGGAAAAGAAGAACAAGAAAGGGAAAGACAAACCCATGGCAGCTTCTGCAGAAATAGAGAGCTTCTCAGGGAGCTTTGATCGGGAGTTTGGGTTGATAGCTTGTGAGGCTACTGGTGCAGGATCACCTGTCATACAGGTTCAGAGGGAGTGTGCATTCCCCGCTACTAGCAGAGCATCTTCTAGCATTTGGTATGTTGATAGTGGTGCTTCCCACCACATGACAGGAGTCAGAGAGTACTTCT
Organism: Pinus tabuliformis; assembly: GCA_031772625.1. Taxonomy (NCBI): domain Eukaryota; kingdom Viridiplantae; phylum Streptophyta; class Pinopsida; order Pinales; family Pinaceae; genus Pinus; species Pinus tabuliformis. The sequence goes on from CM062805.1 coordinate 367,807,060, forward strand.
CAGAGCTTTCAGAGGGTGATATTGATATGGAGGTAGTACTTGGTGATGACAACATTGTTAGAGCAGTCGGTGTGGGGACATTGACATTTGATAAGGGACCCAAACCTCCCTTGAAAGTGTCAGATGTTCTATATGTGCCTGGAATGAAGAAGAACCCGATATCCGTCTCAGCACTTGAGGACAGAGGGTATGATGTGTTGTTCAGGAGAGGGCAGGTGCTTATATATCATAGGGGAACTCCAGCTTCTTCAGCTAGAGAGATTGGTGTGTGTCATGCTAAGGTGTACAAGTTCTCATTCCAACCCCTGATGGCATTGAGTAGCAACACCCGAGACAGGACCGACAACAGATCTAGTAGTTCAGAGTTGTGTGAGATTTGGCACTGCAGGATGGGGCACATGTATCATGGGGCCTTGAGTACATTGCGGGAGATCACCACTGGTGTGCCATATTTCAGTTCTAATCACCTTGATGTATGCAGAGGATGTGCTATGGGGAAGTTTGTCAGATCCCCTTTTCCCAGCAGTGATAGCAGAGCGGCCAGGATCCTTGACTTGATTCATACCGATGTGAGTGGTCGGATGTCTCATGTATCCTTGAGTGGCTATGAGTACTATGTTTTATTCATTGATGACCACTCCAGGAAGACCTAGATTTATTTCTTGAAGACCAAGAGTGAGGTCTTCAAGCGGTTTCAAGAGTTCAAAGCTCTTGTAGAGACCTAGACAGGTAGGAAGATCAAGGTCCTCGGGTCAGACAATGGAGGGGAGTATACCCTTGGTGAGTTTGTTGATTTTTGTGCTGAGGCGTGCATTAGGAGGGAGTTCACAGTTCCTTACTATCCCCAGCAGAATGGGGTTGCAGAGAGGAAGAATAGATCCATTGCAGGGGTTGCCAAAGCCATGCTTCATGATGAGGGGTTACCTTTATTTTTGTGGGCAGAGGCCTGCAACACTGTTGTGTACTTATAGAACAGGAGTCCACATTGTGCCTTGGGGAATGTGACTCCGGAGGAGGATTTTTCTGGGAAGAAGCCTGATGTTGGGCACTTTCGTATCTTTGGGTGCCTTACATATTCCTATGTCCCCAAGGAGAACAGGACCAAGCTAGAGCCCACTACAGACAAGGGCATCTTTGTGGGTTATAGCAAGACCTCGAAAGCTTATCGGATTTATATTCCTGCGCAAAGGAAAGTGGTTGTCAGGCGGGATGTGAAGTTCAAGGAGGAGAGAGATTTCAGGAGGTCACGAGAGTTAGAGTATCCAGAGTCACCAAACCCTCAAAAGCAGTTGAGTCAATCATAGGGATCCAGTAGTCAAGGATCAGGAGGTACATTGATTACAGTGTCAGGTCCATCAGTGAGCAATGGCTCTCAGAGTTAGGTGGGTGGTTCTTTGGAGCCTTTTTATGAATGAGGCCTCTAATTTCTTCATTGTCCATTATTTTCCTTCAATTTCCTCCTCACATGCAACCTGGGATCTTTTACCTTATTGGTCTCCTATTTTTCTTTATTTTCATTAATAAATGTGCCAAATAAAGCCTTTTTGCCTTTTAATGCTTTTTCCTTAACCTTTGCCAATTTTCCTTAGCCAAAACACACATCTAGTGATGCCCACTAGGATATCTTTGCCCAACATTAAGCTTGGAATAAGTATCCCTTAACTGTGATCTTTTTCCGGGGAAAATAGAGTTCGTAATTTTATTCATAAAATGAAGAAAATTACATGTTGTAGATGCTAGTAGCATATGCAAATAAGCCGTCCATGAGGAGGACAGAAACAAAAAAAAGAAAAATATTTTACAAATAGCCGCAATCCTAATCTTTGCGGCCCTTTTTCTTCTCCACTCTACGCCAACCTTGTGTGTCAGGGGAGGAAACAATGAGAGCCCGCGTGGGTTCCAGATTGTTCACTGGAGATTCCTTGTCGGATTCAGAGCCTTCCGAACCATGAGTTCTTTTGATGCCCCCTACATCCAGCTGGGGATTTTGCTGTGGTTGAAATTGGGGCGGTTCCGGATGAGGATTTGGGGAGATATCCTTATGTGTAGCCTGCTGTTCCATATTTGTGTCCAATTCCTCTTGGTTGACTGCCTGATCTGAAGATATGTCCTCTTCTTCCAGCGGTTCTGTGTGTTGCCAACCATTGGGCTTTTTTTTCCCCTTGTTCTTGTTTCCTTTGGGATTCTTTTTAACCAGGGGGCAGTCAAAATGGAGGTGTCCTGTTTGCCTGCAGCTGCGACATCTGAAAGCGGTATTTTCATAGTCAAGGGGCTGAACCCGCTGAGAGTTATTGAAGATCAGTGTGATATGTTCAGGCAGTCCCTGACTCATATCCACTTCAACGCAGATTCTGGCGAAAGAGAAGATACCTCTGCTTAATCTGTCCTCGTCCATTTTGATGAATTTCCCTAAGGTATTCCCAATGGCTGCTAGAGCTAAGTGATGCCAGAAATGTAGTGGGAGATTATGAAGCCGCACCCAAACCGGCATAGTTGTGATTTTCATAGTGTTTGCATCAAAATCAGCGAACCAAGGGTAACAAAAATACCAGCATTACCCCAAAACCAAGGCCCATCAGTAATGATACTATCCCTTTCTTCTTCTGTATGGAAGCCAACAATGAAGAAGCCCTTTGAGCATAGATGAATATCGCATTCTGTAGTCCAATTGGAATAAATCCACTGATGTAATGCATCAGATTTTGGCCAGAAGCCATTGAATCTACATATTATAGCAGTTTTAGTGAAAGCAGAGTGTAGAGCTGTTACCTCTGGCATTGAAACTTGGAGCCTTGGGGATTCCAGTTTTTGATCTACTATATATGGGCCTGGTAGCTCTGTTAGTGTCTCTGGTTTGTTCTGCATTTTTTCTTTGCCCTTGACTGCGTCACGGAATGAAGCTGGCGCCTTTGAACCAGAGCCCTTGCTTCCACCACGCAACCTTAGGTTGAGAAGTATGGTTGTATCTTGACTGATCCCATATTCCTGAATAGTATGCTGGTCCTGTAGACATCGTCCAGCGCAGATCAGGTTCTGTTGATTTAATGGTATTCCAAGCTGTTGTTGTATTTCTTTCTTGAGCTCTTGTATGGTTGTGCCCATACGAAGTCGCATGCATCGATGGCCTTCCACAGTAGATTTTATAAATATTTGAATCCTGTTTTCATCCTGGTAGCATTCAGCCGCCTTGTGGGTGAGCTTCTGAGGGTTATATGTGTTCTGTGTCATTTCCTTCGCTCCCCTGTTTTTATGCATCTCATTTGTATTATTCCCCGTCTCTGCTCCCAACGCAGAAGTAGCCACTGTGGACCGTCCCCTTGCTACTTTGCTGGGATTTCGCTGTCCAGATGGGATCCAGGTTGTCGATACAGAGCATAGCTCTAAATCGGTACCATTATCAGCCTGGGCACTGGTGTCTTCCTCACGCTTGTGTCCCCCAGGGCGCGCGACAAAGGAAAGGGCAAGAGCCGCCGAGGGCCGCACTGAACAGTTATTGTCAAACAAGAGATTTTGCAACCAAGCCTCCATTGCCAAGTTCAATGTGCAGGTCTGTTGCTTCATGATAATCCTAGAAATAATCTGGTTCAAAAAAATACTAAAAATCACCTCCTCTGTATAAGCGAGGTTCTCAGCAACCAACAGATAGATAGTATCAATGCCCATGACGGCAAGGGAGACGATTAGAAAGGGAGTCCGTCCAGCGACCATCCCCGGGCTCGAAAAACCTCCGGGAGTTCCCGTCGCAACCCCCTGCTGTATACCTTGGGCGAGCAAAAGTCCCCATTCAGGCCTTGAAACGCTATTGGGTATATAGTCTCCTAGTCCCGATCCCTGTGCATGATTCAAACTATGGCGAGATACCCACTGTATCCTTTGAGCCCCCAAACCCGTCTGTTTCAACAAGAAACAGGGCGTCCTTATCATTCCAGTTTGCCGGTGAGGGCAAAACTCCGAGAGCCCATGTGCGCCAGGTAGATCACGCGTTAACGATGCATTCATGTGGTAAAGAGACCCCCATTGCCGCCAAGATTCATGGCCTCCATGGCAGCCCCACAGGCCGATAGCAGGCAGGGGCAAGGCGGCCGCACCCAGGAAATTGTTCTTGCACAGAGTAAACCCTAGCTCCATCGTTTTCCTTCCTTCAAATTCAGATTGTGGTTATATGGTTCTTCCCTTAACTGTGATCTTATTTTGCCTTTATTAACTTTTATTACATGAACTTGTCACCAGGGCTGTTACAACATCAAGGAAAGTCATGTGAAGAAAATTCAACACTGTACCCTTAAACTCATACTCATACTCATACTTTGAACATCTTTAACTCGTCGTGCACATTACCCTTTCCTAGATCAAAATAATTCTGATTTGGCAAGCCTTGATATGTGTTTAACCAAGTAAGGGAATGAAGGGGACTGTATATCTAACCAGGTTAAGTAGTGAAACTAAGTTAATCCGCAAGATGGGTCAATTTTTTTCTGAAAGATTGAGACCTTGCACTTAGAGAATTAAACTTAAACAAAGAATTTGGAGTTCTACCATTGTTTCACCAAGTGTTGTCACTACGATCAACACCCTCCAAAATTTTTCTCACGCTTGAATTTTGGAGACTACTGAGGATCTCATGATCTGTCGCTCTATGGTTACTCCATGGTTGTTTGGTGTTTTGAAAAGAATTTAAGTATGCAAGTCACTTTCTCTCACAAGCACAGTCTTCAATGAGTTCGTGAGAACACTTCCTTTATGAAAGATTGAACAATCATAGCATTGTCCATCAAGACAGTGCCTGTGTGATGTTCAACTAATGACGTTAGTCAGTGCTCACTTTCATCGGAAGTCTCCCTCACTTTGGTTGTGTTTGTACTTTTATTACGGAGAGTTTTCTCAACTATCGTTGTTGCGCACTTTCTCTTTCACAAGTGTCACTTTTACATTCGCGATTATCACTTTTGCTTGTTTTCACTTTAATAAATGGCATTTTTCATGTTATCTTCGCTCTGGCATGTGTCACTTTCAATGTCATTCGCATTTTGCAAGTGTCGTCTTCATGTCTTCCTCCTATCGCAAGTGTCACTTTTGTTGTTTTCACTTCTGCATGTGTCACACCTTTGCGTATCACCAAAGTTAGTTATAGCTCACTCTTCTGCATCACATCGTCTTATATATAATTGAAATATGTGTTAGACACATTCCTACAGCTTAGCGCACCTTTTGGACAAAGTCGTCGCTTAACTTGTGTTCTAAGTGTTGTAATGTTTCTTTTCAACCGTCACACTTAGAAATAGGTGTCACTTTGTTGTTGTTTTAAGGGGTGACTATTGTTCATGAATCTTGTGCATCCCATTGGATTGTATTGATTGCATTTATGTGTGTGACCTATGTTTTAGTCGTGTTAGGATGCATTTCTTTCTCCTACTTTTTTGGTCCCACACTTAGCCATTGTGAGAGCTCTTCTTGGTCCTTCAGCTCAGCGCAAGTTCTAAAGGCATTAACCCTCTTACTAGGTGATAACCACAACTTATTCATGAGCCTCATTTACATACATTTCCTTCCATACTTCTATAATAAATATTTTCTAATGTATCCTCCCTCTCACATTGCATCAGTGCTTCCTGTGGATAAGACACCTAGCCTTGTGCTGCCTCCCTCGATGGAAATCACATTCTAGATGAAAAAGTAGCCATTGTTGGAGAGAATCGTAACCACCCAAGCCTGGCCACACTTCGAAACAAAGAAGTGCACGTCGAAACAATGAAGCGCACTTCAAAACAATGAAGCACACTTCAAATGCTCAGTGATAAAAGATCACTTCAGAAGAACAAGGACCTTCTCTCCCCTAAAAAGTGCACTATGGACAAATAAAGACCTTTTTTCCTTCAAAGTGCGCTCTAAGATCCTGAGCGCACTTCGAGACTATGAGCACACTTTTTCGACTCGAAGAACTGTGCCATCCTTGAGCACATGGCACAAAGCATGAAGCTTCATTCTTCTCTTAGATCACATGACGCACTCACAAAGCATGAAGCCTTAGAGTGTGTGGCATAGTCACAAAGCTTGAAGATTGAGCACACTCCTACAACATGAAGAACCGCACCCTCTTTAAGCGCATGAGCGCACCTTGAAGGTCCCAAGCCCTGAAGCCTCATCCTTCATCTCTTCAGAGTGCGCCCTTGCAACTTCTTAGTCTCTTTGACTAGATGAGCACACCTTGAAGGCCCAAAGGCCTGAAGCCTCACTCCTTGGTCTCTTCGAAGTGAGCCCCTGCACACTTGAGCTCTCTCTCTCTCTTACTTGAGCACATAAGCACACCTTGAAGGCCTCTTGTGAGCCTTGATGAGTTTAACTATGCTCTCCTAATCAAGCCTTCTTCTTCCAACCCTTTCATAGGTCTTGTTGGGACTCAGAAATGTCATATTTTCATCCACCTTTTTCTTCACTATTCCTTACATTTCATCATCCCATTAACCCTTTATCATATCATTTTCATAAATACATTTGGTTTTCACCTTCTTATTTTCCATTTTATTCATTTTTGTATTACAAGTGAATTTATGATCAAATATTAGAAAATATACATATTTTTATATATATCTCAAGAATATGTGAGTTTTGTGATGTGTAGGAAATATGTGAAGAATTAATTCCAAGAGACTTATCCATATCTCCTCCACCATATTAAGGAGATAATTATGCAAGCCTATTCCTAAGGAGAAAATCATGGAGGATTTAGTTAGCATATCTTATCCAAGATATGTGAGAGATTTGTGGAGGATTCAAAGGGATCATATTTTGTAATAATGGGAAAGTAGTTGAAAATGCTTGAGAGATTTGTGGAGGATTCAAAGGGATCATATCTTGTAATAATGGGAAATTAGTTGAGAGTGCTTGAGAGAATATTGGATATGTAATTATGAGATGGTTATCTTCCTCATGTATATAAGAGAGTGCTCTCTCTTCATTTGAATAATGAATAATGAATAATGGAAAGGAATTATTAGTTTTTCATCTTTTATTATTATGCTTTCATGATTTGTAATTTGATTCTTGTAATATAATTTGAGATAGTTTTATTATTGTAAGCTCACATATGTTGTTTGTCATTCAATTCTTCACATGTTGTATTGCTTTTCCTTTATGCAATTTCCTGCTTTCATAGTTAATGTTTCAATGCCTTCTTAGATTAATTTGATTCCAGTAATCTAGATTAAATTAGTTCCACTTCAGTCCTGCATATATAGTGCATGTGCCTCGTAAGTCTACGAACCTCGGATTGATAAATTAAATAGTTGGGCAAGTACTACAACAAAATTAAAACAATAATATTTTCACCCAACATTTTGGTGTCGTTGCCGGGTAGGCACGATGGATTGAAGTTTAGTTTGATTTTTCATGCAAGTGTGTTTAGACATGTTCCTAACTCCGAGGTGTTAAGGCGGTAAGACGTGGGGAACAACCTACGCATCACATTCAAGATACCGTAACGGGCTCGACCTCTTATGGATCAGGGCATGTAGGGTGTGTTTACATTTATGCAAGTGTGAATTTCAATTTCTGCAAGTGTGTTTGATTTTCGCAACTGTGAAGAGTGTTTGATGAATTCATGGTTCATGGTTGTAATTGAAGAATTCAATTACTAAATTAATGAGCAGTCCTTGTAAGAGGGTTTAATTGAGTATTGAATTCAAGATTATTTCTGTGGTCCTTTTGTTTTTAATTCAATTTTTAGTGTGCTGATTTGGAAGAGTTTTTGTGAACTAAAACCTTGTAAAAGGATTAAAAGCTCAGACAATTATTAGCACTCTATTTTTAGTATGTAAGAATTCCTTTTTCAACATGGTTTAACAATGAGTTTCAGCTTGGAACTACTCACTCAGATCCTAGCAGAAGTCGGGATCTCTTCTTCCTTGGAAGAGGAGATCTTGACAAGAATTAAAGGTTCAACTACTCCCCAAGAAACAAACGAAGATTCAACATCTGAAGAATCCTGCATATATGATGGCAAATAATCATTCGAATAGGAGATCGAGGAAGAAGAACAACAGATTGGAGAAGAAGAACAGGAGTTACAACATGATCTAAGTGAGAGAAATTGTGCTTATCAAAGCTTTATCGAACAATGGTTCCAGGTAAGTACTAGATTAGATTCATTTTTTTATTTTTTAGTTGATTTGCAGTTACAGCAACTAGATTCATTCACTTTCGAATATTTTCATCCATCATGTAAAAAATTGCTACTGGATATATTGTTGTTACTGCTACGTGAATGGCTTCATTGGAAGTTTAATTACACGTAACTAATTTTTTTTTCTAATTAGTATAGAGTAGGTAGGCTTTCATTTTTAGCGTTTGCTTTCATTTTCAGTTTTGCTTTTACCTAGAATAAGTATGCTCTCCTCCGCGCTTAGTGCGATCGCGAGGATCATAAAATAGGGATGATTTAGCCTAATTTCAGGAATAAATAAATTCATGTTTTGCAATATGCTTCATCAAAAACATCTTTCAATATGCAAATCATTGTGTCCATTTGTTAAAAAATTAAGTCTAGACTCTGTGCATTGCCGCATCGATGATTTGTGAAAAACACTGGATCACCATTAGACTGCTCCAGAAACGTAAAATTGGCAAAGCTGCCTTACCATGCACCAGTATCCACCCATCTCTCCGCCCACTGTACATAAACCTGCAATCTGTAACAACAAACCAAAACCAAAACAATAATTCTCTTCCATCATTAATTCTCATACCTAATTTGGGATACTATGCGGATGTTGATTAAAATATCGGCCAAAATCCATGGTTGTTACATTCTTTTTCGCATCTCAAGATAATAGGAACCAAATCCCATAAATATCACGGTCATATAACTATTTTTATGGATTGGCCTTCCTAAATTTTGCTGTTGCTTATTTGAAGGATCCCTTCCTTGCTGGCTACGAGTTTTTCTCCACCGCATCTCTTGGAGGAAGCATTCTTATCCTGAAATAAACAAATCCAGTCAAAAGAGGTAATGAAATCACCGTAGCATGATATTATTTTAACGACTCTTGCTACCTTTCACAGGGAATTGTGGTGATCTACCTAAACCTAGTTTCCCTCTGGAAATCTGTGATCATCATCGTAGCCTAATATGAACTAAATGAAGAAGTGTGTAAGCAGATCAGTGGGAAGGCAGAGGCGCTATCAAAAAGGAGTTCAGATGATTTACGCTCACCTGTCTGTTGTATCCGTCAGACAAATGTGCAGGAAGGCAAGGAAGGAGGGATCACTCAGCAGATTGCAGCAACATATTTTCCCATGAATGCTAAAGGCTGATGCTAATTTACAATTGCCGGGATTACTTCTTATTGACACACCCGGGCATGAATCCTTCACAAATTTGACTCTGGTTTTACGTGATATTGGTTTGGAGTCCCAACGATTGCATGCAGCACACACCAATTATGGTTGCACTTCAACTTCAGGTCCAGCCAACACTGGTATTTACACGGAAATATTTTGGTGAATGATGAGTCTAGATCCGTGAATGAGTTGCGAGAAGCAGGTGATGATTTTGGGAAAAAAGTCTCGGTGATTGGAGACGGAAGGCATCTGTATCAAACACACAGCAGGTGCACCTCTACTACCTTTTCAACGGGCACTTCAATGCACTGATAATAACGATAATTTGTTTCAGGCGATGCGTTTGAGGTTGCATCGTATAATTAGAGCAAGTGCCTTTTTCCTGGGCTGAGGCTGCGTCGATCCCAGAAGAATCGTGATTTTATCGGTCTCTTCTTTCAACCCAAGATGTTGCTACATGTTTTATATGCATGGCCTGCCATGCCTACTGTCACTCCCGAAGATATTATCAAAATTTTGCAATTAATATTTCCTAGAATGCGTTCTTTCTCACTCCTTGGGCAATCAACAAGATCTAATATAACCCATGGTATGGGCATTCTGTCCATAGAGAGAGAACCAATTGGAAGATATATGAAAAACTCAGTCTGGAGCCCTGAATGTACTATGCTGAGCCATGAGTTACATTTTATTTTGATATATACCATTTTATAACATTTTGCTTTCAGGATTTTTGCTGACACCAGCCACTCAGAGGAGATGTTTGACTCACAAAGGATTTTGCATCAAAACGAAACTAGAAATTGGCCCACGAGCTTTATGTCGATTCTTATGCTTATGTTGGATTTTATGTTGGAAGCTGATTGTTTTCTCATGCTCACTATCTCCATTTTACACACTGCTTCATTACACTAATGTTCATGATGCCAGGATCGTCTGCTCTACAATTGAATGCTTTGAATATTCCACTATATCTGATGATGTACAGGTCCAATCTTGCAGAGAAAACTTTAGTGACATGAATCAACAAGAAACTGAAGATTTGCTAGCATCGAGACAGTATTCCTATACTTTGCAAAGCATGCCAAGGAATGGAGATCTGACTTTGATTTTGCCTGTTTTGTTTTCTTTTTGCCTTTTCTTTTGCTATGAAATTATCAACATACAAAAATAAATAAATAAATAAAATAAATAAATTAAAAAAAAAAACAACAACAACAACAACCATGAAAATTGCAAATGGACTTTTTAATAAATTCCTGAAAACAATACGAATGCATGTTTTTACGCTTAACACTAATTTGTTTTCTTGAAGTCACTTTGACAGTCGTCGATGATGAAACTAGCGCGGGCGACATGTTTCAGAAATGATAGCATTTTGTTGCTGAAGTGATTTTCAAAGATCACAGAACTTTTTGAGAAACATGCTTTGATAAACAGCTTGAAGGAGCTGTAACTCGTGATAAACATCATGACGTTTGCTGTTATCCAGAAACTATTTGCGCCTCTTGATGTTTGCTGTTACACAGCGACCATGCTGATACACCAACATTTCCACTTTTTCCATTATCCATGCTGTGACACTGTAACATTTCTCCTTCAAAGCTGATCAACCATCCTGGTGTTGAAGCCCATTTTTCATTGCCTTATCCTTCACGACTTTATGCACGCCTATTTTTCTGAATCACATACATTCCTTTATCCTTTTCAGTTTATTGCCTTCTAGTTTTCCTTTTGAATAAAAACTCATTCCCTTTCCATGATTACATTGCCTTGTTTTCCTCGCCATGCTGATCCACACTGCTTGTCCGTGAGTTCTTTCCATTTATATTCCTACCAAATCTTTTTGTACAAACTCGCATTCACTGATGTGGGATTCCTTAATGCCCACCTTTCAACAAGTCTTGCCCCATCGACATCAGCACCTTATCTGGGAAATAGACTAGAGTTCCTTTTGGGTACCTTGAGACTTGCATGCGTCAGTGGCAAGTTCTCTCGCTGACAATCGTGGGAATACATCAATGTCCCTTGATCGTCAGATCTTGCAAATGGCTCGACGTCAACCCCTTTATTCGCATTTCGCAAGATGTACCCGGGTACCTTGGCACTCATTGACATCAATGGTGAGTTGCCTCGCATTGGTTAATGGCATGCATCAATGGCCGGTAATCCAATGATTTCTTTTCATGCTCGACATCAACACATTCTTTCGCATGATTAGAATTGTACCAAGAAGTTTAGTAGCAGATGAAGACTATACACTTTTTCACGACTCCCTCAGCAGTTACAGCAGCATGAATTCTGATCTATGAGAGTACCACAGTTCCACTTTCAGCGTTTATCTTTTCCATGATTCAGCATCAACAGTTCAGATTCCTTCATTTCCCAGGATCCAGTTACAACAACATCAGTCACATTTTCCTGATCCAGCAGCAGCAGTAGCTACATTCCTATTGCATAGTTCATCATTCTTGGGTAAGTAGAGGTATGTTGTTTTCTAATCTTTAATCATGCAATTCCTTATATGCTAACTTGAATATTTGGAAACTTCCCTCACCATGCTGCATTTCCTTTCATGAGCCATGTCAAGTTGCATGAGGACATGCAACCAATTCAGTTGGGAGAACTATATTCACTACATATTCACTACCATGATTCCATTTCTTCACCACTATCACTCCATTTTTCTCATTTACCATTCACCAACATTTATTTTCCAATGATACTTTGTTGCACTTTGCTTCATACACAATATTGGCATGCTTCATTAATATTACAAAAGGGCTTTCTTATGCACATTATGATTTCCAGTGAGTGTTTACATTATTATTGAAGAAAAGAGAACAGAAAACGAAATGAATGTTGTTAACACAAGAACCAACATTCTTTGTATTCATGGTTGTCACACAAGAACCAACCATAAGAAAATGTAAGTTGTTACTCATGTCTTTCACATATCCTGGAAACATTCATTATTAAAAGACATCATCATGTAAAGCCAAAGTTCAAGATGCCAAATGTTCTTAAAGAGACCCATGCATGGTTGCATGAGGACATGCAACAAGTTCAGTTGGGGAGATGTTGGGACTCAGAAATGTCATATTTTCATCCACCTTTTTCTTCACTATTCCTTACATTTCATCATCCCATTAACCTTTTATCATATCATTTTCATAAATACATTTGGGTTTCACCTTCTTATTTTCCATTTTATTCATTTTTGTATTACAAGTGAATTTATGATTAAATATTAGAAAATATACATATTTTATATATATCTCAAGAATATGTGAGTTTTGTGATGTGTAGGAAATATGTGAAGAATTAATTCCAAGAGACTTATCCATATCTCCTCCACCATATTAAGGAGATAATTATGCAAGCCTATTCCTAAGGAGAAAATCATGGAGGATTTGGTTAGCATATCTTATCCAAGATATGTGAGAGATTTGTGGAGGATTCAAAGGGATCATATTTTGTATTAATGGGAAAGTAGTTGAAAATGCTTGAGAGATTTGTGTAGGATTCAAAGGATCATATCTTGTAATAATGGGAAATTAGTTGAGAGTGCTTGAGAGAATATTGGATATGTAATTATGAGATGGTTATCTTCCTCATGTATATAAGAGAGTGCTCTCTCTTCATTTGAATAATGAATAATGAATAATGGAAAGGAATCCTTAGTTTTTCATCTTTTATTATTATGCTTTCATGATTTGTAATTTGATTCTTGTAATATAATTTGAGATAGTTTTATTATTGTAAGCTCACATATGTTGTTTTTCATTCAATTCTTCACATGTTGTATTGCTTTCCTTTATGCAATTTCCTGCTTTCGTAGTTAATGTTTCAATGCCTTCTTAGATTAATTTGATTCCAGTAATCTAGATTAAATTAGTTCCACTTCGTCCTGCATATATAGTGCATGTGCCTCGTAAGTCTACAAACCTCGGATTGATAAATTAAATAGTTTGGCAAGTACTACAACAGAATTAAAACGTAATATTTTCACCCAACAGGTCTATTATGAGCATATCATTCCATGAGCTAGGTAGTGATAGAATAGATGTTTTAAGACTGATTTTTCCTTTCCATGAATGATCTTCATTCGCAGGAGTACTATCTCAGCATGACAAGGAGATGCTCAAGCAGATAGAAAGGATAAATCATAAAGAAACACTTGCAAAGAAGAAGAACAAAAAAAGAACAATCATGAAGACATGAAGCAGATCATGGACCAAGACAGAAATAAGACATTGCATGATGAATCAGAGGATTCTGATAGTGATCAAAGACCCTTTGGAGGGTGAAGATAAGCAACAAAGCAGATCTTCCATGAAGATGAAGCATAGATCAAATTTATCATCAAGAATGCAAGATGAAGCAGCAAGGAAGACAACTTGGAAATTCCATCTCATCATGAATTCCATGTCATCATGGTCAAGTTGTAACATGTAAAAAATCTCATCATAATGGTAAATAAGTTCCATTAGTCTAGCCATATCATGCGGAATGTAATGATGTATTCTCAAGAAAGGACAAAATGTAATGT